>CM042840.1:122978932-123547678 GCA_023653725.1 Bungarus multicinctus | reverse complement strand
CAGAGAGAACCACCAGAAAGTGAAAGGTTTTTTTCAAAGCAAGGGTCTTGGCCAGATTGTTCGAAACTAATACTAAAGTGTTTGAGGGATATAACCTTCCATCGCTAGTGCAAGGAAGATAAAGTTCTTGAAGCTTAGAATCTATTGGCCTCCTTTGCTCTCTAGGAGCAGGAAGAAAATTGGTAGCCCTGAGAACTGCTTTTTAGTAAGATTGGGTTGAAGTTTCCTCCGTTCCTTAGTATTTCTTGGATCCTGGCCGAACACGGATAATGATAGATGTGCTCAGTTTGCACCCTAAATTCTCAAAGATATCTATAAATGCCTTAACTGGTGGCAGAACGTAGGGTATGGCCGGGACTGCCTCTGTAGTCCTGCAAATGGACCACCACATTTTCTGCATCAGCTACTTCATATCATTCGTCAGTAATACGGAAGTTCTAAGGGAAACTCACATATATTCTTCGGTCTGAGAGGAATTTGTACATGCCTTTTAGAACTTCTGCCCGAGTTTTCTTATTGTCCAGGGTATCACAGATTACTTGGCAACATTGCTCCAATTTTCAACACCATTTTGGTTGGTAATGTGCCTATCACTCCGGTTTTGGAATAAAGCCTCCTCTTCTTCCCTCTATAGTCCTTAAAAGAGAAAGTAAGCTGCTGAAGTCCAAAATAATTAAAACACTTTCTGAGACAGCACAACCGCAACCTTGGGGTGCCACTGGAGGCTTTGCAGGAGCATAGGCAACTGAAGGCTTACAGAGGTTATCCGGATGGGACACGTGGTACAAGGAAAAAAGGATCTGGGACCAATTTGCCAGATAGGAAATTAGATATTAAATCAGCTTTTGTCTGAAAACCAGGTATTCAAGAGTGTGTTACTGTTTTTGCGGAATTGTCAGAAGTGGCACTTCTGGAAAATGACTCTTTTTCAATCGGGGCACACATTTTTCAGACAATCTTCCGCAGATAATCACCGTCTGCAGTCCAAGGTCCACTACAATGACTTCACTTCACTTTTTGAGTGGAACGCATTGAATCATAGAATTACATGTACAAAATCCTAGAGGAATACCAATTCGTGAAGAATAACATTATCTGATAGAAATATGATTACAAGGCGCAGCACATTCTCCTCCTCCGAATGAAAGCTAAAAGACTTGAATATTGACACCACAGTTGCTTTCTGAGTATCGTACTCTTCATCAACTGTGATGTGATGCGAACAGCAACTTAAAGGCTTACAGTACTTGGGCCTCAGGAAGACTGGGTACTAGGCAAAAAGTAGCATAAACTGTTGCAATATCATTCAATTCCATTTTCAATACCTAAGAGCTTGCTCACCATCTATTTAGACGGGTGTCCTTCAGTAAAACAGTCCTTGCAGCCATTTCATAAAGAGATCCGAAAGTTTTTCACAGAGCTTTGGATTTTTGGATACCAGGCAGATACACTTTTCATATGGAAAAACTAATGGTACATATTTTCCTTGATATGTCTCAAATATAGGCAAACCTTTCAGTTTTGTAATAATCCTAGATTTAGTGTTTTAAGATCTTTACACAGAAAGTTTAAGAGAAAATCAAAATCCCAGGGATGTGAGTTTTATTCCAGTGTAAGCTATGTGGGTAGACAGTTGCTCTATACTACTATAGGGTCTTCGATCTTTAGTAGCTCTGGATTGATGCAGTATTTCAGTAACTCTATAGGCAGCAGAGTCTTATCAATTTTGGCAAAGCCCAGCTTATCAAGAATTTTACAAACTGGGCTTATTAAGTTATTAGGCATCAAATACCAAGAGATTCAAGAGGAACCAAAAAAACTCACTGGAACCACGGGAAAGGGGGAGTAGAGTGCATCCTCTGAAGAGGGAAATGAACTTTGCAAAAACGGGGGTCCAGTTTTTTCTATCCTTGACGCACAGATTTTTTTTTCAAGGAATTTCCCACAGTTCACGCTAACCAGCTCTCTTGGCGTTTTGCTATCATTGCCCCAGCTATGCAGTGTCAGCATCTCATGGATGTAAGCCACAGATTCCTATAGAGTAAAATCCTTCAGGAAACCCCATTTTTATTAGAAGCTGATTTAGATTGTAATTTGCAAAGGTAGAAAAGCAGTGTCGATGATGCGGGAAAAGCTCAGAAGCACTGATATTCTGATAAACCAGGTTCTTTGTTGGCTGCAAAACACATCTCAGCACATTATCCGTGGTCACCAGTAATGGAAGTCCTTCCCACAAAACCTCACATCATCGGGAAAGGACAATCCACTTAAAGAAAAGGTTAGGAGAGCAAAGCATTGGAAGGATTCTTTAGAGGAGTTTGATTTAGGGAGCATGGTAAGAAGTTGAGCAGTCTTTTCAAAAAATGACAGAGGGAAGGAGAATTGAGGGTCACCACATCAATTTTCTGCCACGACAAAACTGCTTATGTATCTGTTGTAGCTGTTCAAAGGCAGGGACCAAGCTCATACCCAGCTCCTGAAGAGTGCGCTCAAGAATTGTATCCTCTATTGTATTCTCCAGAAAATAGAGGCCTTTGGTGAATCCTGTTCTTTGGGTGCACTCCAACACACACTTATCGTTTCAATTATATGACCATTTTTGTAATTAACATTTTTTTGATAGACTGGCAACAATGGAAGCTGGTCTTTAGCATCAGTTTATACACATGGTCACTAGCTGCTGCCCAAACAGGGGATACATCCTTGGTCCACAATTGGGAAATACTGCAACTACTTACAAACAAGATCATCGTGATATGCATTCAATGTGTGGAATTTCAATGGCTCACTTCCCAGTCTCTGGCACAGGTTTTTAAGTAAATGGCCATACAAAGGGGCCAGCAGAAACTGCATGAGTAACTTATTCCAGGTTGAACTGACATCCCTTCACTGCCGGTCCTTCTGCAAGTCACGCCGAGCTGAATCAACAGCAAAGTTCCCATTGACATGGATGGGAAGGCCTGTCCTTCCTGGCAGAGGCAATGTGCAGAAAGCCCTCCCACATGCTTGTCTATTAAGACAAGCAGCCACACCGCCATATGGCAGTAACATGCCCTCTATGGTCTCTGTTGCTGTCCATTCCAACTTGCCTTCCAACCCACCAGATGCTGGGATCAGGTGAGAGACTGGTGCTGATCTTAATTTCGTAGAAGACAGCTACCGGTTTGCTCGTCTCCAGGCCTCCTGCTGCAGCTGCCTGTTGCAAGTATTCCTGGTACTCGAACCTTCCAGGCTCCCCTCCTTCAGTTTCAACCCGCAACAATTCTTTGGGTCTCCTGTCTTCCTCACCCATAACAGAGAAAATTACAGTGCGAATGTGATTGAGGAACATCATGAGGCATTCTGCATCTTCTTTAAGAGCCTCCAGCATGTTCTCCATATCTGTCTCAGACACCGAATTCTGGCAAATACGAGAGGAGGCCGCCCCTGCAGGAGTACGCAGAGGCAACCGGAAAAGTGTGCCCTGTTCCAACTCAAACACATCAGGCAGAAAGGTGTCATAAACATCCAAAAAGGCTTTTCTGAAATCTTTTGTGAGGTTGTACATTCCACCAGCTGAGACCTCATCAGATTCTGTGAGATAACGCAATGTAGGGTCAAAGACACATAGTGTTCTATCCCCTGTGACAAATGCAGGGCAATCTGTCAAATAGAAAACCGTGTTGAATCCCAGACCGTATTTTCCTATAGCATCCCGCCTTCCTCCTTTGCCGCCAGATCCTAAGCGCTGGATCCCCTCAATATCGCTCATTTGGAAGGTCCGGTTGTTATAGATGCAGAGGGCTGGGCCTTGAAGGGACTTCCACTCATCGCTGAAGACACTCTCTGTTGGATGCTGGCGGTGATCCCAAAGGAAATGGATGACGCTCGCCCCAGCATCGTCAGCATTCTGCAGCAGCTCCTTCAGCACATCCTGTGAAGAGGAGTACTCCCGGAGGATGTTAGACAAGCGGGTACACAGGTCTTCCTTAGCTCCAAAATCTGTGCCCCAAGGAGAAAGTTTCGGGATCCTCACCTGGTTCACGATACGGTGCTTTATGGTTAATACACCGCAGCGCACAGCCATTTCTCGTGGAATCATACTATGGCAGAATGGTGTTCCACTCTCACGGGGGAGCCATGGAGTATCATAAAAAAGCAGCTTAGGCAATTGTCGTAGGACTTTGTCCTGATCTGGGAAAAACATTTTCTGGGACAAATAAGAATCCAGTTTTTGATTTTCTGGCAAAACTCCAGCAAGCCCTACATTGATCAACCAAAGTACTATTTCTAGTTGCTCTTCAGAAAGAGGCCGTCCAGCTGCATCCTCAGCCAGGGTTTCCAGGACAGAAGCAAAATCACCCAAGGTAAATGCGTCACGCAGACCGATACACTTCCACAGATCCCTTTGTTGCTGGTATTCCTCAGGCAATTTGAAGAGGTATGGAGCAGCGTCAAAAGCCAGATTGTGGGCCACTTTACACACTGGCACAAAGCCAGCACTGACCAGGATGAAGGGGAACGTCTGTGCCCTTTGCGCCACCTCTGCCCTACTTTGATTATTCCGGACTATATCATTGAGAAAAGCATAACAATTTTGTACCATCTTAGCCAACTTTTTCTTGGAGAGAGCATTGGAACACAAGGATGCTCTCTCCAGTTGCTTTAGCACTGTACTTACGGGTGGTTTGCATTTCACTCCAAGGAACTCCATTATCTCCTCAGAGAGCTTGGAGCTTTCTCCAAGAGCTTCCTTGTCCAGGACTGGTTCAACCAAATGTACCAAGGAATACAGCTTGTGGTGGTAAATCTCATTGGGACGGCAGATTTTATGCATATTCCCAGGAAGCACTGCCGGCAAAAAGGGAATATCTCTAAACAAAACCTGGGTAGTATTTCTGGAACTTTCCTGGAAATGGCCCTCAAGGAGATCCAAGATACAGCAGATTCTCCGGTATGCTTCGTTGGGGTTCTGATGCCACAAAATTTCCATAGTTCGGGCTCGGTTTATCAGTTCTTCCATTGCCACCCAGATCTTTGGTCATGCCAAGATGTTCCAAGCGCAACAGCCTCTCCGGCTTCAGAAACTTTTCACCCATAGGAAAGCAGCCATCATCGGGACTGTAGAGAGGTGCAACACGCCCCCCCGGATGTACAAGTTCTTTAACAGTTTTCAGTGTTTCATTTGGAGTAGTAGGAATGCAAGGTAGGGATTTCAAGGTGCTCGTTCACCCTGGCATCATTCATATCTAGGGCATGAAGAATCAGGGCATTACGATCAGGCACTGCAAGCTTAGCAAGATTGGGTAAAACAAGCTCCTGAAGGAACCGTGCCCAATTGTAAGTGTTTAACATTGGGCTGTTTCTTGAGGTGAAGGTTTTGATGCTAAATTTAACTTTCTCTGGAAGAGAAACTGCAATCTGTGGTTCTGATAAGAGTAATGAGAAGGCTCTGTTTGCTATAGAACTCAGTTGCGTCTCACAAATGATATCAGTCATCCAAAATGCAAGCATCATTAAGTGGGCACCATTTTTGTCCATCAGAGAAAAGAACTGGCTGCTCCCCATTTACTCCATCAATTAGTGCTCGATAGAAGGCTTTGGCTGCTTCGGTGAAAGGATACTTGATACTGTATACATCTGGCCAAAAATCATAATACTCATAATCCTCCAGCAGTTCTTGTTTGTACATGTCTCGGAGCTGAGCTAGTGCCCCAAGCCATGCAGCTGTCACTGAATCTCGGAGCAGTGCTATATTCCACTGGCCCTTTTCTGTGGTATCCCAGAGTCCTTTGCGATTGCTAAGCACGGCAAAGGGGGCTGTGAGATGCAGTGGGAGACCTGATTCAATGGGAAGAGGTAAAAAGCAAAAGACACGGCCTTTAAAACCATTTATATCTGGGAGCCATCGTCCAATGGTAGTACTAGGCCGGAGTGGCAAGGCTACCCTAGAAGAAGGAGGCAAGAAATGGATACCCTTTTTCCTTCCCTTTCTGAATAGTTCCTTGGCTTCTCCATCAGCTGAGCATGAATGGAGCAGAAAATGGCGGATATCCATGGCTGACTGCCATGTTATTCTCAATCGTATAAGGGGAAAGCCCATCTCATCCAGTACTTCTCTGCTTACTGTCACCAGTGGCTGGACAACTTCTGGAGAACTGGAACCATGTGCAAGGCAAGAGAGTGATACCTCCTGCACATTGTGTAGGAAAATCAGCAGGTACTGGGACATCTCCTGGAAGCCAGTTCTTAGTCCTTTGATCCGGCTGGGTCCAAATGGGTCAGGGCAGATCTGAGATTCTTCAGCCTCCTGTTTGGTGCGGAAAGGCAAACGGATCAGAGTGCCTTGGTATTTCTCCCCAATTCGACATCCAAAGATCCCTCTGAAGGGCCCAAATTGCTCTGGAAATGAAGTGGCAACTGAGGAGGTTAAATTCAAACGGATGCCCGGTCGGGCTGAACCACGGATATGTTTTTGGAGATGGGTGATGTTGGGATCAAAGATGAGGACGGTGTGACCACTGAGAAGGAAAGGCACATCAGTCATGTGATAGACAGTGCAGAAACCTAGGCCAAAGCGACCGATCTTGTCCTCCTGGTGCTCCTTGGTGGCTGCACCTAGTTGGGTAATATTGGAGAAATCTGCCTCAGTAAACAGTGCATCGTTCTGGGCCCAAAGGGCTGGGCCTTGGCAGGCAGCCATGCCAGGATCCAGAAGTCCTTTAGTGGTGTCATGCTGCCGGAGATCTATTAAGAAGCGGCAAGTCTGAGCACCAGCATCTTCTGCATTCTGCAGCAGTTCCTGAAACACGTCCGCATCCTGGCTGTACTCCCGAAGGATATTACGGATCCGGAGAGTGATGGGCTCTGAAGGCCCCCAAGCCTCAAACAGTTCTAAGCCTGACAACTTGGTACTCAGCATCTCCACCCCAAAGAAAGTAGCTGTGGCAGAAGAAACAGCTTTGTGCACCAAAATGGGCCGGTCTTCACCCAAATCAGCAAGTCGGGCACCATCCATGTCACAATACAGTGTTGAATTGGCAGGGCGAAGAGCAAAACCAACCAAACCTGTGATTTGCACCGGTATAGGCATTCCCTCTACCCCGTGGTAACTCTGATTGCTAAGCCATTCCAAGGCAGTGATGAAGAGGAGTAATTCAGCCTGCGTACCCCCTGTTGGTCTGGCATTGATTTGTTGTGCCAACTTACGAAGAGCCTGGTCTACATCTTCCTCGCTGGGTGATCGCTGGACACCCCATTTTGCAAAAAGCTGCCTGTATTGTTGGAAAGCTGGAGGAACTCGTGGCATCAGGAGCGCAAAGTCCAAATCATTAGGAAAGGACAGTACCACGTCTTTTGGCCACGAGAAGTCGTTCCCATTCCATACCGAACGGCATGCAGGCAGATGCTGGAAATCAAAGAGATGCTGTTGCATGTGTTGATAGATGCTACACAACTTTGCATCATTCAGGGGAGTCTCTTTAGAGCAATAAGCTTGTACCAGGTCAGTAAAATTTTCCATCACCTTTTCTGGAGGTGGTGATCGTTCCAGGCCCAATTTTTCTGCAGCATGGGACCAAAAAGCATTTGTCAGTCCCATGACCTGTCCTACAAGAGCTGCATACTTCTCCGAGCGAATTGATTCAGGTGCTAGGAAGACTCCAGCTGGCCCACGTTTAGAAGAATTGATGGCAGGGACCCAAGGCAGGGACCTCAACTGCTTCAGCATCTCAGGAGATAAGCGTGACAGCAGAGGACTCTCATTGCAAATCCGGATAAGGGCCTGGGATTTGGCCTTGGCAGTTGCCGTTTCACTTACATTCACTTCCCTTGCAGCAGTTATTGCATCTGCCGGAGAGACGGCACTAAGATCTGATTTCAGACCCAGCGTACGTAGGATTCGCAGCACTGCTTGCTCCTGAAAGGGCCCTTGGGGAAAGTGGCTGGGTCTTAATAAAGCCAGCAATGTGTGGTTCTCTGGGTCGTAGAGATGACAGGGACAGAGCAATTCTGTCGATCCGCAATCCACAAATGGAAGATCACAGCACAACGCTTGTAGTTCTCGGCTCTGGCTAAAGAGCGTGTCTCCATTGTGCAGTAACCACAGCATGAATTGCTTGGCATCCTCAGCTCGATTGGCATAGAACCCCTTCTTCATTGCTCGGACACACAGCAGGCACAGATCTGGCGTCCCCAGAAGCTTTCCACGGATTTTGAAAAGCAAGCTTCGTTCAGCTTCGTTGCGACACAAGAGCACAGGCTCTGGGGTCAAGAGATGTGTAGGTACTGGGGGAACCAAAGTCTTTTCTAAAGCCAAATAATCCTGGGCTGACACCAAGCCTGGCTTGGAAGGAGGAAGAAGAGAAGGCATCTTGAAGAACAGTGGCAAATTACTGAGGATTCTGATATCTTTTTGAGAAAACGAGGAAGCCGTAGAGAGAAAAGCGCTCAAACTTTCAATCTGGCAGGACGACAAAACTGTCAGGTGATTTTCTACATCTGCTAACCCCAGATGGACAAAAGCTTGCAGGACATTGCTAGGTGTGGGTTCTAGAACATATTCCTTCAGCTGGTGGTGGGACCAATTGGAGTCCCAGTTCTGGATCATGATGCAGCCCAACACTTCTAAAATTGCAGCCACTGCATCCGGCAAGCATTCCCCATTATGCCTCTGGAATATGAGGGTGGGGTGAGGCAAAAGCCGAGCCAAGTGTATGTCACGGAGAGAACTGTACTGATGAGTCAGTGGTATTACTGGGCATCCCTTGAAGGGCTCCAGGGAAGAAGCATGGTGTGTCAGGAAAGTCCACAAAGCAGAAAGCCACTCAAGGGGAGGTTCGCTGGGGTGCACACCGGGCTTCCAAATAACAGGCTTAGATTTGTTGCTCACCCAATCTCTCGGGAGAGCTCTAGGAAGATTTTTCTCAATGATGGCTTGATTCAAGGAGACCAAATTTTTGAATAATCCTAGAGAGACAAGAAAGATACAAGGATCAAATGCCAATGTTTGTGCATCTCTAGGTCTATAGAGATTCTCAGTCATCCAAGGTCACGATTGTCTCAAAGGTGCTTTTTCAAAAGGCAGCTGGACTTTATTTTTTCCCTTCAGGAAGGAATTTTATCTCTCATGCAAGACATTTCATCAGTTCTGACTGATTGGTGGGGAAGATGGAAGGATTAGTTCTAATATCAGAGTTAGTTCTGATTAGTTAGTTTTTTCTTCAGTATTATTCCTTCCTCCCTCTCCCCCACAATCCAATCAGAACTGATAGAGCTTCCTGAATAAGAAACGAAACACTTTCCTCAAGGAGAATGTTAAAGTCCAGCTGCCTTTTGAAAAAGCACCTTTGAGACATCTCAGCTGGAGCTAAATAGCTGCAGAAATATTTTTGGTCTGTGCAAAAGACTATATCGCAGAGGTCTGTGAATGGTCTGAGATCACACTATTGTGGGCTTCTTGGAGGTCTTTGAACATGATTGTTTTCTCACAGACACTTCATTACCCAACTACGTAACATCTTCAGTGCCCGAAGGACCCCTTGTTCAATCCTGAGCTACAAATATTATCTTCTCTAGGTACCCCACTATTTTTCCAGCTAATAGCAGCTGGTGATTTTAACAAGCCCACAATTTCATTTACCCACACAAGCCTTTTTGCGTCATCAAGGCCCCGATCATAGAAGGCTTGGGCTATGTCATCAGACATATATGTGTCCAGAAGGGTCTCCCAAGGCAAACAAGCCATGATGGATATCCCAGACTAATATCGATCACACCTGCCAACCTACATTGGAGCAGCATGGCAGATTATGGCCTATTCTTCCACATGCCAATACAACCTCAAAAACGCGCCTCATTCCCCCGAAGCCCTCTGGCAACTATCCAGGACAGCGGGAAGACTTGCGCAAAGAGAGAGGGTACTAAGACATCAGCAAGAATTGCAGGGCCAATTGGCAAAAAAAAAGCCCAGTTCATATTGGTTGGAAACATGCCAAAGAGGCCTTCATCCTGCAGTGGATAGACAAGGGCTAAATTGAGGAGAAGAAGGAGGATTCTAACAAGAGAATGTGGATGTGCTGTTGGAATGTGAGTGGCACTATTACATGCACTCTATGCCTGATCCAAAGTGGATCTGACAGTCTCGCATATTTAAAGGACCTCTGAAGACAGTTTGTGGCCCGAAGTCAAAGCATCTAGTTCACTCTACAACTGCCAGAAAGAGTCTTTAATTTCCTTCAGGAAGAAGTTGCATTTGCTCTTTGTTTTCTATCAGAAGAAAATCCTGAATCCCAGGAAGACAAACCCTCCTCTTTATCCTCTGCTTTACAGAACCCCCAAAAACAGCAAGGGGAATGATTTCCTGCTTCTAAGTGCACCAGTAAGTCAGGTGTATCCTGACACTAAGCAGCAATTGCAATGTGGAAAGGCTCATTGTCATTCCTCTAGGGCAGGCCTGTCAAACTGCGGCCGCGGGGTTAGATGCGTCACGCACAGGCCACGCCCACCCAGGTTCTGCAAAGGCAAAAAATGTCAAATGTCACGTGAAACGATCGAATTTGACCCGTTTTAGGGGGTATAGTGACTTTCAGTCTGTCTGATCTCAGAGGGCAGCTGGCTGCTGTGTCCACATGGACATGCTAAGGCCCATTCATATTCCATTAACTCCATCCTCTGCATCCAATATCTCACTGAGATGGTGGGAGCTGCTAGATAAGATTGCACCCAACCTGTCTAATGGGATGTAACAATTACCTTGAGGAACATGAATGAGAGCCATGAATGCTACTATTGTTTTAATTGTGGCTCTTCTTTCTGTTCCTCAAGGTTATTCTCACAGCCTATTACATTCCCGTTTCTCACATATATGGGAACGATAACAACTTACCATTTTTGGCAATTGTTTGCAAATGGTTCAGCAACACAGGGTTTAGATCTTTGGGAAGAAACTGATTGGCCAAACAAGGCAAAAGAATTCTGTAAAACCAAGAGAAAAGTTACATAAATAAATTACAAACTACCAAGAAAGTCAAGAAAATGGATCTTATTCTATATATTTTAAGGCTGTAAATGTTACATAGGCTTATTAAGGCAATCTGGTTTGTTTACTGAATTGACAAGGTTAATTCTTCACACTCTAGCTGCCACCACCCTGGATGATGTCTGTTCCCCTGGATATTATCTTCCATCTTTTTTCTAAAGAAACAAGTGCATTTTCCATTTTCTACAAGCCAACTACCATTCTTACTTTTTAGGTATGCTACCTTTTCTACCTGAGGCCCAGCAGTATATTTACAAGTTAAAAAGTGACACAGATTTCCATTTAATTTTCTTTGCTTACAACACAAGGTATTTTAGGAAAGTAGGTCCACTAAAAGATTTAGACTAGTGTGACATTTCTAAATGCATCCGTTGACACTGAGCTTCAACTACTCTGGAACAAATCAGTAGAGCTCTTCTTCCCTTTATAGTTAAAGCATTCTGAATTTCTATCTTGACAGGAGTTCAAGTCTGACTTGATTCAGATAATCAAATCAGGAAGTAAAGTGTGCTGAAGGAGGAAGAAAAGGAAGACAAAATTAGACTATTGGGGGAGGGTGGGATGGAGGGAGACTGCTCACCTGGGAAAGTCAGGATTCTCAACAAATACAATCTCTCCAGCATCTCCAAAGCAGGTGTAGTGCCCATTGGCTGTTGGAAGTAGGGGAAGATCCTTCAGTTCCAGGTAACATCCATCTTCAACCAAATATTCCAGTAGCAACCTTTTCTCAGTCTCTGTGAGACAATTCCAGATTTTGGCAGCATTTTGCAGAGCCCCTCTCACAAACCTGGCTGTGGCCTCCTGCACTACTGTCCCATCGTTTGCACCCAATTCCAAGGCTTGACGCACGTGAGGAGGGACATCTGCCAGCGGTGATCTTGCCAAAAGGAGGGCCTTCTCCAGCACCACACCTATAGGCCTATCCAAGACGGCCTTTGGCAAAAGGATGGCTTCAGAAGGATGGAGCAAGCGAGGGTCCCCCTCTCCAACCCTCACCAAGAGTCTCATGTTCCTTAACCTCTGGCATATTTCAGTTACTAAAGGCTTGTACCGGAGTTGTTGGCTATGATCTGGGTCTGGCCATGCTCCATAGGGATCACCAGGACAGGAAGAGGCCAGCACAACCATTTGGCAATAAGCAACAGGCAGTATCTCCTCCATCAGTATGTGGTTCCAGCGGCCTTCAGCCCCCCGTGCCTGGGACCCCTCCTCAGACCACTGCACATGCCTCCTGTCATCGGTGAGTTGAAAGGGAGCACTGATATGCAATGGCAATCCAGTGATGTTTTCCTCAGTGGCTGGGAGAGGCAAAACACAGCTAAGGCGTCCAGCGCATCTATCCTGCAAAC
Organism: Bungarus multicinctus; assembly: GCA_023653725.1. Lineage (NCBI taxonomy): Eukaryota > Metazoa > Chordata > Lepidosauria > Squamata > Elapidae > Bungarus > Bungarus multicinctus. The sequence goes on along the minus strand of CM042840.1, from coordinate 123,535,312 downwards.
AGTAGGCCAAGGATAATGCTGGTCTGGATTTCACCTTCTCAGCCAGGTCCCACAATACTGGGAGGTCAGCTTCTTTTGCTTCTGCTGACAAAACGAGCCAATCGCAGCTGGCGGCTTTAGCAATCCCTGTACCTTGTAAAGCAAGTGTTTTGATGCAGCCATTGGTCTCCAATGTGGCGCCAAGATTATAATCAGCAAATATTTCCGAGATACTTCTACCGCTACCGCTATGGTTCAGAGATGCTTTGGTTGGTTTTGGCATGTCTTGAATAGCATTTGACTCACAATATGGACGAGTTGAGATATCAGCCTTTAGCAACTCACAGATGGTACCATCGGACCCAACAAAGCCCAGGATCAGTTTCTGGATGTTCCTGAGAAACAGCATGCTAATGGGAGCATCATTTAAGAGCGAGTGCAGAAGTTCCTGTACCCGTTGTGGACTGTAGATGTTGTCTGAGATCTTGGAAGGGCTCTGCCGAATAGGAAAGCGAAAGAGGGTGCCAGGGAAGTAGCCCTTGACTGCTGGGCAAGGTTTTCCAAGGGATTCTAGTGTTGCCCAGAATGGTTGGAATTGATCAGATGCTTCCTCCCAATCTTCTATACTCCACAGCTGACCTCCTTCCTCTAATGCGGTTTGCTGTGTGTCCAGCACTCCCAAAAACTCACCAGAGAGAATTCCTGGAAAATCTGAAGGATGAGAAGGAAAGAAATTTAACTTCACAAGAATGAGACGAACACTCCTACTTCTATTCCTTTCCTTCTTTCTTATTTCAGTCCTTGTTAGTCAGTAGTATCACTGCCTTATCTTAGTCCTTAACCCGAATAATACTTGGACCACCAGAAAATATTAATGTTGTGGACCAGATAACCAGGCAATATACCTAAGGAACAGTCAAGCGATTGCGGTGGGATAAAATTGTGCAAAACAAAGTTGAAAATGGCAGGGAATGGCAAAGATCAACCATCATTGGATTGTTGCTAAGCAAAGAGCAAAAACATCCAGCAGAGTTTAATTTCATTCTACAGCCGTGTCCCAAAATCGCCAAGGTTGACGAACAGAGCTGTAGAATGTATAACTAAATGTCTATGGAGATTCTCAGTCATCCAAGTCAAGGTTGTCCCAAAGGTGTTTTTCCAAGAGGCAACTGGACTTTCTGCTTTTTCTTTGAAGATGTTTTGCTTCTCATCCCAGAAGCTTCTTGGTGAGAAGCTGTGTTCCTCAACCTTGGCGATTTTAAGATGTGTGGACTTCAACTCCCAGAATTCTGGGAATTGAAATCCACGCACCTTAAATTTGTCAAAGTTGAGCAACACTGTTCTAGTGTCTCTTCACTTTACTGGATGCCCACATATCACATTGGGTTCTGATAGCCGTTCCTTCAGGCTAAATCAAACCTGCCAAATCATATTAAGGCTTAGCGCCCCATACAAACCTTATTGCGCTAAACCACAGGTATTTCATTCACAGTAAGCTACAATTGGCTGGATTTGCACAGATCAATAACTGAAAAGCCATAGTTGATAAATCAGGCAGCACAATGTGATTTGTTTGGTTTTAACTTATAGTTCGGGTTGAAGCTAAACAATAGAAGATCCTTTTGTCAAAAAACCCCAACTCCTCCCTTATCTAAAATACTGGGAATGTGTCTTGCTGGATTTCATATGTACCAAGAAGCACAGAACTCCATTTTCTGAAAATACTTCAGAATTTTGGCAGCGGCGATCAAAGGAAACACTATGCACAAGGAACGTTTTCAGAAATGTCTGTCGGTTTTGAAATTTGCTCTATCCTAAATCAAGTCATGCAGAGTTACTCACCAGTAATATGGTAGACAGAATTGAAACCTAAGCCGAATCTACCAACAGTAGATGGATCGTCTTCCTTATGACTGATGCCTGGACTTTTGATCCCCTCCCAGTCATCCTCAGTGAAAATGCCATTATTGTAAGCCAGAAGCGCAGGTCCTAAGAGAGGAAAAACATGGACTTAAACATACTCCTTGTTAACAGTAAGAGATTACAGGGTCATAAAAGGGAGTTTATTCCACTCCCAAAGGTCATTTTCGCAGCCCCCTTTTGCTATTTTCTGGCCCCTCTACCCCATGCACCCCTGTTCTTCATTTCCACCAACCTCTGAATGCTACAAGTATGCAGGGAGTTCAAATAGGCCAGTCAATGTTCTCTCCAACCAATCACAGGAGAACATAAATTGTCATTCAGTCAAGGCTCCATCCCCCAAACTAATCAACTCCTGGAGTACGAAACCTCCCTCTTACGAGCTGTGGTGGCGCAGTGGTTAGAGTGCAGTACTGCAGGCAAATTCTGCTGACTGCCGGCTGACTGCAATTTGGCAGTTCGAATCTCACCAGAGTGCAGTTTGACTCAGCCTTCCATCCTTCCAAGATAAAATGAGGACCCAGATTGTTGAGGGCAATTTTTTGACTCTGTAAACCACTTAGAGAGGACCGTAAAGCACTGTGAAGCGGTATATAAGTCTAAGTGCTACTGCTTCACACACCCATGCTTCCAAGCTATGCTGTGTTCAACCATTTTGCAAAAGTTGTGCTTGTCTTCTGAAGAGAATGCTTCCTAACTGCCAACTAAACATTGACTATTGAAATGTGCTCTACATGGGGCTACCCTTGAAGAGTATTTGGAACCTATAGCTAGCATAGTGGATGCTGCATGGGATCCCTTGAGTGGCCCATATTACACCACTGTTCCTTGTGCTGCACTGGTTGCCAGTTCACTTCCAAGTTCAATTCAAGGTATCGATTCTTAGCTTTAAATCCCTGCATGGAATGGGTCCATGCTATCTGAGGAACCTTCACCCCACTCTTCACCCCACCCAAGAATTTTGGCTGTTGGGGTCCAGAAGAAGAGCCTTTTCTGCTGTGGCTTCTGTCCTGGAGTACACTATGACCTCAAGGTGAAATTTACCCCACCCTTTTGGCTTTCTGAAGGGCCTGAAGACCTGGCTCTGCCAACTGGCTTGGGGCTCTGATGGGGGCTGATTCTGGAGATAGTTAATGAACTAAGATAACTCCACCTCCTCCCCATACACATCTTGCTCTTTTCCTTCCCATTTTGACAGTTTTAAATTAATTTGAGTATTAATATTTATTGTTTTCATGTTTTATCATTCTATGATTATAAGTCACCCAGAGTTGCTTCTAGGAGAATCGGCAGCGTTGAAGTTTAAATCCTATCCATCCATCCATCCATCCTTTTTCCAGTCTATAAATTCGTACTCATAATTGAGATAATGAAAGAAACCAATTCTCTGGTGGTATCTTTTCAGTCCTTCAAGCAGGACAAACAAAAAAACAGGGCTGGGATTTTAGGAATAAATAATTGTAATAAAATAGAATTGAGTCAAACTCTTTGAAGTATATCCAAGTTTCTCTCTATCCCATCCTATAATAAACAACATCAAGGCATGGTTATTTTGACTTTCTTTTCCACATTCCTCCTTTTCTCAAGGCTTGTAATCTTTTCCGGTCATTAAATCCCACTTATTCAGCATTTAAGTCTGAACAGTTGCTGAATGACTGGACATTAAATGAAGACTACCTTGTTTCCCTGAAAATTAAGACCCGGTCTTGGTGGGTGGGGTTTGCCTCCAAAAGAGGCATTAGATTTTATTTTCAGGGGATGTCTTCCACTGTCTAATCTCGTGGCCGTGGCATCAATAGCTCCGCACAGCTGGAGCCAATGTGGCTTCGGAAAGGCCTCTGAAGGTGAAAATGACACCCACACATCAAGCTGGAGCTCATTTCATGGCTGCAGAGGCCTTTCCTGATGGCTCTGATGATGAAATGGAGGCTGGGGACAACGTACACAAGTGATCGTAGAAGAAGTGGGCCAACGAGGCAAGTGTCAGGGTATGGGAGGCCTGGCTGCAACTGTCCCAAGGTAAGTGGGTATGGGGCACAGGGGCAGCTCCACACACTCCCATCCCCACCCTAGCTTAATTTGTACCCAAGTGGCTTGCCCCACCTCGTACAACCAGGTGCAACACAGTGGATGGGGTCTTAACTAGGGCTTATTTTTGGATAGGGCTTATATTGGGAGCGAGTGTAAAAAAAACCAAGCTAGGGCTTATTTTCTGGATAGGTCTTAGATTTGGGGAAACAGGTATTTGTATCAAAACTGGATATATAGACCCAACTAGTTAACTCAGGATTACAGTAAGCCTCCAAAAAACCCATTCTTGTCAGCCTTCTCAATGGGCCAGATAGGAAACATGACCAGATGAACTAATTTATTGTAGGGCTACCTTAACAGAATCTTGCTAGTTCAAAAGTACACGTCTCCTGCTGTCCCTCTTGCAGCCTTAAGAGAGAGAGCCTTACAAATCTCTTTCTGCACCCATTATGCAGCAGTGGACTATGCCCTCTTTAATCTGACCATTCCCTAGGTCAGCGGTCGCTAACCAATGGACTGTGGCCCACTGGTGGGCCTTGAGAAAATTTTGGTGGGTCTTGAGAAATCTCACTCCCAGACCACCATCCCAAAGCAATTAATCCAGGCTTCACAGAAACACAAGGCTGCGCTGCCCACATGGCTAGCAGGAACCCTCCCCGCCCACTCACTCCTTACCCGATAAACTTGCCTGCTAAATTACTATTTATCGACCATCATCTGTTCTGCTGTGCCGGGAGATTTAGAATAGCTAGGAAGCAGAAAATGGTTGGATTTCTTGCTTTCTGGCTAGTCTTTAGATCTTCAGCTCTTTTAAGCACAGCTGAATCTCTCTTAGTACTGAAGGTTCTATTATTCAGTTCAGACTCATGCAAGCAAATTTGAGAGACTGAGCTGGCCGATGGCAGATAGATAGATCACTGATTGATTCTGTGAGCAACTCAATCTGCCTGTCTGCTTTGCCTGATTTTGGGTAAAAGTTGCTTTTTTTAAATAAAAAATTTTTTAAATAAAAAAATATTTACATACATGGTGTGTTGTGAGTTAATTTTATGAGTTTGCTTGCAAGCAAATTTTATGTGATAGACTGACCTAGCCAATAGCAGATAGATATCTAAATGAATCTGTGATTCTGTGAACAACTCAATCTGTTTGCCTGCTTTGCCTGATTTTGGGTAAAAGTTGCTCTTTTTTATAAAAAATTCAAAATTGATATAAATATTTATAATATTTACATACACGCTGTGCCCAGCCAATCACATGACCACCAAGCCACACCCACAAATTAGATCACACCCACAGAACTGGTTAGTGGTCCCTCGGATTTAAAATTATGAGTTTGGTGGTCCCTGAGGTCCAAAAGATTGGCGACCCCTGCCCTAGGCAACTTCTCTTCTTTCCAGCTCCCAAGGTCATTTTCATGAACCATTAGTTCTGCTGTCCTACTGCTGAAGATGTGGGCAGCAATTTTGTGGGACTACCTACTGCAGACCAGCAATCTACTAGAAAGGAAACTCTTCAGTTCCTGCCAGCGCTTCCAAGTAAAACCAGACAGAAAACAGAACTGGGTAAATAAAGTCTACCTTATTGTAAGGCTACACTAACAGAATCTTGGAAATCTGAAAGCACAATCTTCCTACCTGCCATCTATAACTGCTTGATCCATTAAGTCAGATCTTTCCTCAGTTTCTTTCTGCAATCCTTAAGCGACTTAGGGCTCCCGGCCATCTTGTCTGATGGTTTCCTAGGCGTCGTCTTTCTCTTCCCCCAAGGTCACCCACGCATTCCACTACCTCAACCTCTACACTGGAGGTGGGGCAGTGGACTTTTTGGTGCTGGAAGAACCGACACCAGGCCCTCCTGCTTCCCCTTGTTTTTCCCCCCAGGAAGGAGAATGGCTCTTTTATGGCCATTCCTCTGATCTCAGGGAACGATGGCATTGCAGGAATGGGAACCAGCCGTAAGCGGCACGAGAAATAAGCCAAAAATGATTCTATTCTGGTAGACCTCTAATCTCACCAACTTCCTGGAACCAGAAAACTAACAGAGGATCCACAGACTTCTGTGACCAGGACCTGATACCAAATGAGATACAGGTAGTCCTTGGCATACAACCATTCATTTAGTGACCATTCAAAGTTATAACGGCACTGAAGAAAGTAGCTTATGACCAGTTTTCATACTTAACAACCGTTGTAGCATCCCCACGGTCATGGGATCAAAATTCAGACACTTGGCAATTGACTTATATTTATGACGGTTGCAATGTCCCGGGGTCACATGATCCCATTTTGAGACCTTGTGACAAGCAAAGTCAATGGGGAAGCCAGATTCACCTAACAACAGTTTGACACAACTACAGTGATTCACTTAACAATTGGGGCAAGAACGGTCATAAAACGGGGCACTTAACCAATGTTTCACTTAGTGAAAGAAATTTTAGGGTCAATTGTGGTTGTAAGTTGAGGACTACTGTAATCCCCCTCCCTCCCTCTTTCTGCTTTTGAGGAGAGAACCCTTATTTGGCTTCATTGCGTAGACGGAATATGGCTTGGAAATGGCGTCCTCACTTTACATGAGCATAGTTTTGTGCCAGTTCCTGCACTGTGGAAACGCTTTTTCCTTGCTGCCACGTGGCTGGGTTCTAAAAAGATTTACTGGCAAGGCTATTTAGGAAGCCAGCCTTGAGAGGAGAAAGTGAAGAAGGCGTTCCCGATAATGGAAAAATAATCTAAGCCCCAAACTCCCTTGAGATGCTCTGATGCAAATCACAGAACTAATGTGCAGCTTTTTTGGCGGGGAGACCCTTGTTTGTAAACAAAGGCATCTTAAATCAGGATGTCCATGAGCAACCTGCTAGAAATAACCCCAAAAATCCCATTTATTTTCAACATTCTCCTGTAAGAATTCATACAGGCTGTTCTCGACTTATAACTTTTCATTTAGTGACTGTTCAAAGTTACAACAGCACTGAAAAAAGTGACCCATGACCATTTTTCACACCTATGACCGTTGCAGCATCCCCCATGGTCACATGATCAAAATGCAGGCGCTTGGCAACTGGTTCCTATTTATGACAGTCCTGGTGTCCTGGGGATCATGTGATTCCCTTTTGTGACCTTTTGATGAGAAAAGCCAATGGGGAAGCCAGATTCATTTAACAACCGTCTTTCTAACTTAACAACTGCAACGATCCGCTTAACATCTGTGGCAAGAAAGGTAGTAAAATGGGGGAAAACTCATTTAACAACTGTTTTGCTTAGCAGCAGAAATTTTGGGCTCAGTTGTGGCCGTAAGCTGAGGACTATTTCTAAAATAGAAGGCTTTTAAAACTTAATTAAATTAATTAGCATCGAATTAAATGGGGCAACAGGCCCTGCTGCCTGCAAAATGAGGGGACCCCTGTTGTTCAATGTATGTCTAACAGAAATGGGAAAACCATTCTTTGAATCCCTTAACAATACAGGTAGTCCTCGACTTACAACAGTCCACTTAGTGACTGTTCAAAGTTAAATCACCGAAAAAAGTGACTGATGACTATTTTTCATACTTATGACCATTGTAGCATCCTTATAGTCACGTGACCAAGATCTGGCTGCTTGGCAACTGACTCATATTTATGATGGTTGCAGTCTCCCCAGATCGTTATTAACTTAACAATTGCAATGATTCACTCAACAACCGTGGCCAGAAAAGTCATAAAAAGGGGCAGACCTACCTTAACAAATGTCTCACTTAGCGACATAAATTTTGGACTCAATTATGGTCGTAAGTTGAGGACTATCTGTACAATCTCCTTGTGCTATAATATATCCAGTTTTCTTTCTGTTAATTAAATATGGACCACAGGTCTTTGTGGCAGAAGCTTGCATCCCAAACCACGTAATATAGATCTCCCCCATCAGAACCCGCCCTCCTACCCCCACTTGACAACTGGAATTAGTTCCGGGTTAAGGTGAACAGCTTTTAATCTTCCACATGTCCTGCTCAATACCTTGGGTGCTTGCCAGTCCATCAGAGAAAAGGCTTTGTGTTCCAAAACTCCGCTCATCATAGAGTAAAATCACCTCTTCAGCAAGTGCATCATCTGCATTCTGGATCAGCTCCTTTGAGAAGAAGCAGAAAAGCAGAGAACAGATTCAGGCAGAAACCAAAGCTGATAAATATTAAGCCGTGCCTTTACAAATACACCATTCTTTAAAACTCAATGCTACTTATCCCTGCCTGACTCTCTCCCAAAGAACTTGGATTTCCTAGGACTCCCTTTCCAGGGTTTTTGGTCTTCATCTCTCCATCTCCTTCAGTTTTAATCTACAAGAGTTCCTCACTGTGACAAACACAAGAGACTAAATGTGCAGGCGAAATGTGAGTGTATTTATTTGTGTACAAATAGTTCTTGTTTAGTGAACATAACTGGGACCAGCAGCGAAATCATGTGACTATACTGTATTTTCCCTTTTCTCACTTCCCTGGTCTTTGGAATGCTCATCTGATGCTATGATGAATAGCAATAAGGGAATTAATATTTGTATTTACATTCATTGGGTAGGAAGGGATTACAAGAGAGCAAGCAAGCACACAGTAGTGAACATGCACTCAAAGCAATATGCTGAACACAGTTGAGAAAGTCCAGAAATATTTCACAAGAAGAGTTCTCCACTCCTCTACTCGTAGCAGAATACCTTATGCCACCAGACTTGAAATTCTAGACCTACAAAACCTAGAACTACATCTCCTTCGATCTGATCTAAGAATGGTATATAAAATCATACATTGCAATGACTTACCTGTCAGTGAATACTTCACCTTCAACCATAACAACACAAGAGCACACAATAGATACAAACTCAAGGTTAACCGCACCAAACTTGATTGCAGGAAATATGACTTCAGCAACAGAGTGGTCAATGTCTGGAATACTCTACCTGACTCTGTGGTTTCTTCCCCAAACCCCAAAAACTTTAACCTTAGACTGTCTCCTATTGACCTCACCCTTTCCTAAGAGGTCTGTAGGGGGGCGTGCATAAGTGCACCAACGTGCCTACCGTCCCTGTCCTATTGTTTCTTTTATTTTTCTTACATATATCCATGTATTCATAACTATGTTTTTACTTACATCTGTTATCTTGTAAGCAATTGACAAACCAAATAAATAATAAATAAATAAATGTTGGTACAAATAGCCCCATGTACTCTTTGTATGTCTGTTTACTCTCTTGCAATCCCTTCCTCTCCAATCCCCAAGGGGGAGAAAGAAAGCCAGATAAGGAACAGTACAATGCATACGGACTATAATTTGGTCATGTAAATGAAACTGCTGCAAAATTGTAAAACTGGTCACTGGTTGTAAAGTTATTTTTCAGCACTTCTAAGGAATGAGGCAGTCAGTAGGCAGGGTCTACCTATACATTATTATATGATTAAATGAAACAGGTATACAAAAATATACCTAACCCAAGTGGCCTATACCCCTGAAACACCTTTCCTAACTTTTCTAACTTGTTGACCTACCTACATGTGGATGGGAACTGCAGCTGTCAACATTTCCCTTAACATGGATACCATCCCTTAACATGGATACCATGGAACAGTTCTATAATCCAAAAGTTCCCACTGTAAACTGAATGTCCCCTTTTCATCTGTAGTTTTAATTCTAGTCATTCTTTCAATATGATCCAAAAATTTAATAAGATAAATTGAAATAATACATAGATTAACAGAGTAAATTATATTTACTTAGCAATAAGTCCCACATTATCCAGAGAGGCTTATCATCAAGCTATTTACTTAGATTCATATCTTTTTAAACAAATAAAAAGTGCTATAATTTTTCAAAAATATTTTAAAATATATTACACATATAAAGGATAACTTTTCTTACTTTTCTTTCATGTGGAAAAGAAAACTACTCTTTAGATATTAGCTTAGGTTTGTGGAATATTCTAAAATGAGGAATCATGTTCCTTGCATCGAAATGCAATATTGCACTTATCTTTATATGTGTATAGCTGCATTTAACCATTCAATTAACCGAAACAAATCAAAAATAGTTTGCAGATACATTGAATTACATTTATGAGATGATGTAATGGATAAATGTGATGGAATGAATGAATCATTGAATGAACGGACAAAAAAAGCAGCTGGAGTCTACTTCTCTGTCAATATTTGCAAAGACAAAAAATCCAGTGTTTAACTCTCACAAACCCACCTTTAATATCTGCCCTCCGTCTGGGTATTTGCGAAGGATACCCTGTAAATACCTGAGGATCGGTGGTGGTTTCTGACGAAATCCCTTCCTGAAAGAGACACAAACTTCAGATACAGTGTTCAATGGCATCTGGACCTTCTAATAGCCAACTTCTAGCAATGCCTATACGTTGTGTAGCTACTCCATCTATCCAAAAGCAGCATAGGAATTTGTGGCCCTACAAGAGCTACTATGGTAGGAACAATAATTCTAAACATCTTTTATTGCTGTTGAATCTGTCTGGAAATGCTGGGACCTGCAATTTAGTAACATCTTGAGAATGCCAGATTTCCAACCATTTTTTTCTAAAGGGTTGGGGAGGAAGAGGGAAGGGGAGGGGTCCTGCCTTTAAAAAAGGCAGAAGTATGATAAGACAGAAATAACACAGACTAGGACTGAAAACAAATAAGGAAAAAACTAAGATTTTAGCGAAGAACATAATGGAAAAACAAAAGAAAGTATTGATGGACAGACTAAATATCCAGATCACAAAAAAAGTGAAACATCTGAGAATACAATTGACAGCAAAATGTGGAACACTTAAGGAAGATAATTATTATAGACTAAAACGAGATTGTGAGAGACTTGGAAAAATGGAAAAACTTACAACTATCCTTAATAGGGATATCCACAATTAAAATGAATATACTGCCAAGGATATTACACTTGTTTCAGACGATTCCAATAAAATTAGAGAACAAATACTTGGAGGACTTCAATAAAACGATGTCGAAATATGTATGGCAGGGAAAGAAGACAAGAATTAAACTAAAACTGTTACAGGACACTAGAATGAGAGGTAGTTTTGGACTACCCAATTGGGTATTATAATATCAGGCAATAATACTGATGTGGATGAACGAATGGATATTTTTGAGAAATACTAGACTGTTAATATTGGAAGATCATGATCTGCAATCGGGGTGGCATGCATTTTTATGGTATAAGGAAAGTAAAGTGCATGGATATTTTCAGTGACATTATATTTGAGATGCTTTATTATCAACATGGGAGAAAATAAGGGAACAACATTATTTGAAAATACCAATCTTGATGCATTTGAAATCTTCGACAATGTAAATTGGTAATTTATGTTATTGCAAATGGAAATGATGGGCTTTGGAGAAAGATTCATTAAGGCAATTGAGGCAATATTTTATAAACAATCTGTAAAAGTAATGATAAATGGAGATTTGACAGATAATATTAACATTAAAAAAGGAACTAGACAAGGATGTCCTCTGTCACCACTGCTGTTTGTACTGACTTTGGAGGTATATAGAAATGTCAGGGATAATAGAGAAATAAAGGGAATGAAAATAAAAAAGGAGGAATATAAATTACAAGCATTTGCAGATGATCTTGTCTTCATATTGGAGGAACCATTGGAAACAGCACCCAAATTGGTAGAAAAGATTGAAGAATATTGACAGGCAGCAGGATTAAAAATAAATAAAGATAAAATTAAGATTTTAGTTAAGGATATGATCAAAAACAAAGGAAAGAATTGACAGACAGGCTGAATATCCAGATCAAAGTAAAATATTTAGGGATACAATTAACAGCAAAATATGTAACATTAAAGGAAGATAATTATTACAAATTAAAACAGATTGTTACAGATTTGAAAAAATGGGAAATTTTACAACTATCTCTAATAGGGAGAATATGTACAATCAAAATGAATATACTATTAAGGATATTATATTTGTTTCAGGCAATTCCAATTAAATCAGGGAAATAATACTTTGAGGACTTCAATAAAATAATATTCAAATATATATGGCAGAGAAAGAAGGCAAGAATTAAATTAAAACTGTTATGGGAATGAGAGGAGGTTTTGGATTACCCAATTGAAAATTACACTACCAGGCAGTAACATTGATGTGGGTGAAAGAATGGGTTGTTCTGAGAAATACTAGATTGTTAATGCTGGAAGGTCATGATTTGCAATTGGGGTGGCATGCATTTTTATGATATAAGGAAAGTAAAGCACATAGGTATTTCAGGAGGCATTACATTTGAGATGCTTTATTGTCAATATGAGAGAAAATAAGGAAACAACATTATATGGAAATACCAGTCTGGTTATCAACTATAGAGGCATTTGCATATCCAGTTGTTTTTAAAATGGAACACCTAGTTAGATATAGTGAAATATTAAATGAAAGGGGTGAACTCAAAACAAAGCAAGAATTAGACGGACAAGAGATAAAGATGAATTGGCACTCATATATGCAAATACATTCTAGATGTGATAAAGATAGTAAGACAAAAGGGTTTTACAAAGAACTTACTGGATTAGATAAAATTTTAACAGGTACTGAGGAGATGATTAAACAGGTACTGAGGAGATGATTTATTAAGAGTGAATTTAGAAGAAGTTAAAGAAACGATGATTGCTTGGGGGAAAATTTTTGGATATGTGATAGATTTGGATAAAAGGCAGAAATTATGGACTAGAAATTATAAATTAACAATGTTGACACCATATAAATTATAATATGAATATAATTTATTAAGAGTTGAGATTTGCTTTTAAAAATAGCCTGGAATTGAGATTAAAATTTTAATGATATAATATGATATGGAATGTTGATTAGAATATAATATGAATGTAAAGTTAAAAAGATTATACATACTATGCACGTGATGTATGTACCAAACCGACACACTGTACAATTGAAAGAAGGTTTTGTTCTTTTGTTATAAAAATAAAAAACTATTTTTTTAAAAAAGAAATAACACAGGTAGTTCTTCACTTAAAGCTGTTCATTTAGCAATCATTCAAAGTTATAACGGCACTGCAAAAAATGACTTACAACCCATCTTTGCACTCACAAACATTGCAGGATCCCTAGTGTTATGATAAAAATTCAGGTGCTTGCAGCAAACATGTTTTTCCAAAGGTTGCAGCATACCGGTGTCATGGGATTGCTACTTGCAGCTTTCCCAGCCAGCTTCCAACAAGCAAAGTCAATGGAGAGAAGCTGTATTTGCTTAACAAAGGCATGATCACTTAAGAACTGTGCTGATTTGCTTAACAACTGCACCAAAAAATGTTGTAAAATTGGGTATGACTCATTTAACAACTGCCTTGCGCAGTAATAAAAATTCTGGTTCCAACTGTAGTTGTTAAGTTCAAAACTACCTGTACAAATAACAATGCCCCATAAAATTATACGAGCAAGTGAAGATACAGTAATTCATGATTAAAACCAGACAAGGAATAACCATAGATTTAAATTTTGAATTATTGGATCCATCAATAAACAGTTTGCTTCGTTGCACGGCAGGCAGGGTTTACCATATGTATTTAATAGTCAGCTCTAGTTCATATGGTTGCATTCATGCAACACCTTAATCCAGTAACAAATCATATTCTGGCTACATTTAGTCCATCACCAGTTCTCTCAGGCTATCCTCAGAAGGTGATTCTAAGGTTAGAACAAAAGATCTGAGAGCGAGATGGGCCACCTCTACAGTTGATAAATTGATAAAATAGAGCTATGATCAGTGGGACAACTCAGTCTGATCCCCCACAAGCCTTGGGCATGACCTCCAGTGGCCCTCCTCCTAGACTTCCTAACAAGGTGTGAGTGTGCATATACATCACACACATTCTTCTATACCGGAATATAATGTCACATTCATGTTTTCCTTGGAGAATGATATGGAACTTTCTATGCATACACACACACAACCGGTGCATTTATGTAAACATTTACTCTACTGTAGTTCAATGTTTCAACCATTACATTGTACCTGCTCTCATGTAGGTGAGTCCATTTTCACAATCCCCTGCCAAAATCCTTCTGCCTTCTCTCACTCTATTTCTTACACACACACACACACACACACAAAATACATATACTTCCTTACTTTTTTTTCTCCTTTTGAGACATCTTCAACCTGCAACAACAAAAGAGGAAAATATACAAAATGAAATACTGGCATAATATAATCCCACCAATTAATTTGAACTGAGGGCAAATTAATTCTAGACCCCATCCAACAGATCTGATCCTTTACCATCCAGCTAATCTGGAACAAGTCAATTTTTAGGAAAGCTGGAAATGATTTGAGAGGAGGAATCTATTTCCACATTGAAGGTATCTCCTGTTTCTATCTGAAATCAAAGCTGGTGTTTCAAAGTAGTTTTAAGACCATCAACCCTCTAACATTTATTGATTAAAAACGAAATTTTGATACCCCACCTTGAATCAACTCATTCGCGATTAGGCATTCCTGATTCAGCAGGCCAGAGTATGATCCATCACAGTAGATCCTATCCATGACAATCTCCTTCTCTCTCAAACTGCATTTTTCAAATCCAGCAAATCGGGGTCCCTACGCTGCTAAAACTTCGAACGTAGGCACAAAAATTACTTATATGCAGATCCTCTTCGACTCGCTATAGCAAAGCTATTTTTGTAGGGTTTTTTTTTTCTAATCTGCTTTTTTCTGTGATTACCTTCTAGAAATGAAAAGAACTTGTAAAGATCTGTGCCAAGTTTCTACTGGAAGCGATGCTCCAAACTATTTTGGTCACGCGATCCAGAGATGGAACTAATAATGTTTAGGGCAGATGGGATTAGATCAGCTGGCTTAGATCCTGCCCTGCTTTCTTGAACCATTCTAGCCTTTTTTCTCTTTACCTCTCCCACAAAAACCTGGCACGCTGCTCCCCATCATTACCTGCACGCCACTCCCGATTTTCAGGGTATTAATTCAGCGATGCTCCGTCGCTTCTCAACACGAAAAGATCCAAGTGGCTCCCTGATGCTTCTCCGCCCAATAAGCAGAATGAGACGTCTGCACGCAATTTTATGACTTGCAACCTTGCCTGCCAGAGAAATGGAAACCGAAAGTGATTCTGCGGGTGGAGGAGAATGGAAACGGAAACAAGAACGAGGCGGCCAATAGATGCCAAGAGCTCTAAAGTCCGGGGGCGAAGTCTTTGTTTTATTTGAGGGGGAAAGTGCGAAATTCTGCTTGAGCCTATGGCTTCTTTACTCAAGATATATGTAAAGCATTGCAAGCCGCAAAGTGCAATCCTATTGTTGAAAGAAATATCCTTCTGGGTTCAGTTCCAAGTGGGGAAAAAGAAAAAAAGGAAGAAGGAAAAAGAGTGTTGAGGTGCTGAGAGTACCTGGGTTTTATACCCTCTGTTGGGATTTGAATTGGAGCTTGTATTCTAATTGGTTGTCAGACTCCCAGGGGCGGGGGTCTTAATTCTATAGGCTTGGTCTGGACCACATGGCTTTACCTGAATGCTGGCTAATACAATCTTCCCAGACCATGTAGTGAGATGGGTAATCCTATCATTTCCTGAGGGCCATCCTTAATCCCATCAGCCTGGAGTTCCTTCTTATGTAAAGTATTCTGGCCCAGGCCTTAATGGCCCACCCATTAACAAAGGTGGGGGTGAGTTTCTGCTTTCTTGAGTGAGTTTCTGCTTCTTGAGTTTCTATCTTTTTAGAAGAAATATTCTGCCTTTTAATATTTCCTGGGCTATTTCAATTTTCTAGGAGAGGGGTGGATGCTAACTTCCCACACTATTTAGGAGGAGACTTCCTGCTGGGAAAACAGCAACCATACAGAATAAAATAGCAAGTGTTCAGGTTTATCTTGACCTGACCCAAAAGCCAAATCTGGCTATCGCTGAAACATCTGGATTATTGGGCATTAGGTTGAGAATGGTCCCAGCCCCAGGAGATAATATACACTGCATTCACACAACATGCTGAAGGATAATGTTGGAAGTTTCAATTTCCCCCTGCTCTCCTAGCAAAACAGCCCTCACCTTTGTCAAGTAGGGCTATTAAAATAGCTGGTGCCAGTTTTTCACAACAAAAGGAAGGAGAAAATTACAGACATAAGATACAGAGAAAAAACTTCACAAACTAGCTCAGATCCTTTCCCATAGAAATCAAATAGATAGCAAGCTATAAAACTTGGGAAAAGCGAGCCAAAAGGCAGGACAGGAAACTCAGGAACAAACAGCTACTATAAAACAATTACTTTTATCAAGATCCCAGGAAGAAATCCCAATATCAAGAGACAGGAACTCATCACACACACACAAATCAAAGACTTCAAGAGTTCACACTTACAAAATCAAAGGATCTGAAATGTATAAAAGAGAGGGTTTCTTACTCACTTATTAATCCTAGGAACGCTGTGAGATTTCTTACCTGCCTTCCTATTAATAAACTGATTCTGACTTTCAACGCAGCTGACCAAATTATTTTGCATGTCTCCCAGCCGGGAAATTTGAATCCACAAAGGGAAGAACTTTGCCTATCACAAAAGGGCAAGGCTGCTTTTTTCCTTTCATCAATCCTGAATTATTTTTTTTTATGTTCCTAGCTTCCTTTTTTTGTGTTTATTGCTTTTTGCTGCTCTGACATTAAGGCCCATGCAAACTCCTTGCCAATTCCATAGAGGAGGGGGCATCCCTCTCAGGCAATTTCTGAAGAGATAGCAGAAAAGAGATCTCCAAATCCCAAGCCCTGATTGTGGCCCAAAAATGATGCTGCCCAGTTGACCAGTAAAACAGAACATGTTGCACTGGGGGTCTCATGAGCAGAAGTCCCAGGGATCATTGTGTGTAATTTTAAATTTCTAAAAAGCCTGGATTTCACACTGACTAATCTCAATTTGGAGCTAGGCAGGTAGTAACCATAACCTTGGAAATGAGCAGTCTGTAACTTAAAGGCTGTGGAAAATGTAGAGGCTTGTATTTACAACCTGACTGTAAGCTCATATAAAGGTACATCAAACATCAGAAAATTAATTGGCATAAAAATTGGATACAGCAAAAAAAAAAAAATTCAGGATTGAAAGCTTTTGGGAGCCACTGAAAGAATCCTTTTTCTGTTGTTGTTGTTTTTCAATGCCTTCCCCTTTGCATCAGAAAAAATTAAATATACCCATCAAGTCTCTCTGATCTGATCACCTTTTTAACTTTTATCAAAACACTCACTTGTTTTGAAAAAAAAAAATGAGGGATTGTTGGAAGTTTCAATTTCCCCCTTCCCTCCTAGCAAAACAGCCCTCACCTTTGTCAAGTAGGGCTATTAAAATAGCTGGTGCCAGTTTTTCACAACAAAAGGAAGGAGAAAATTACAGACGTAAGATACAGAGAAAAAACTTCACAAACTAGCTCAGATCCTTTCCCATAGAAATCAAATAGATAGCAAGCTATAAAACTTGGGAAAAGCGAACCAAAAGGCAGGACAGGAAATTCAGGAACAAACAGCTACTATTAAACAATTACTCTTATCAAGATCCCAGGAAGAAATCCCAATATCAAGAGACAGGAACTCATCACACACACACAAATCAAAGACTTCAAGAGTTCACACTTACAAAATCAAAGGATCTGAAATGTATAAAAGGGAGGGTTTCTTACTCACTTATTAGATTAATCCTAGGAATGCTGTGAGATTTCTTACCTGCCTTCCTATTAATAAACTGATTCTGACTTTCAACGCAGCTGACCAAATTATTTTGCATGTCTCCCAGCCGGGAAATTTGAATCCACAAAGGGAAGAACTTTGCCTATCACAAAAGGGCAAGGCTGCTTTTTTCCTTTCATCAATCCTGAATTATTTTTTTTTATGTTCCTAGCTTCCTTTTTTTGTGTTTATTGCTTTTTGCTGCTCTGACATTAAGGCCCATGCAAACTCCTTGCCAATTCCATAGAGGAGGGGGCATCCCTCTCAGGCAATTTCTGAAGAGATAGCAGAAAAGAGATCTCCAAATCCCAAGCCCTGATTGTGGCCCAAAAATGATGCTGCCCAGTTGACCAGTAAAACAGAACATGTTGCACTGGGGGTCTCATGAGCAGAAGTCCCAGGGATCATTGTGTGTAATTTTAAATTTCTAAAAAGCCTGGATTTCACACTGACTAATCTCAATTTGGAGCTAGGCAGGTAGTAACCATAACCTTGGAAATGAGCAGTCTGTAACTTAAAGGCTGTGGAAAATGTAGAGGCTTGTATTTACAACCTGACTGTAAGCTCATATAAAGGTACATCAAACATCAGAAAATTAATTGGCATAAAAATTGGATACAGCAAAAAAAAAAAAATTCAGGATTGAAAGCTTTTGGGAGCCACTGAAAGAATCCTTTTTCTGTTGTTGTTGTTTTTCAATGCCTTCCCCTTTGCATCAGAAAAAATTAAATATACCCATCAAGTCTCTCTGATCTGATCACCTTTTTAACTTTTATCAAAACACTCACTTGTTTTGAAAAAAAAAAATGAGGGATTGTTGGAAGTTTCAATTTCCCCCTTCCCTCCTAGCAAAACAGCCCTCACCTTTGTCAAGTAGGGCTATTAAAATAGCTGGTGCCAGTTTTTCACAACAAAAGGAAGGAGAAAATTACAGACGTAAGATACAGAGAAAAAACTTCACAAACTAGCTCAGATTCTTTCCCATAGAAATCAAATAGATAGCAAGCTATAAAACTTGGGAAAAGCGAACCAAAAGGCAGGACAGGAAATTCAGGAACAAACAGCTACTATTAAACAATTACTCTTATCAAGATCCCAGGAAGAAATCCCAATATCAAGAGACAGGAACTCATCACACACACACAAATCAAAGACTTCAAGAGTTCACACTTACAAAATCAAAGGATCTGAAATGTATAAAAGGGAGGGTTTCTTACTCACTTATTAGATTAATCCTAGGAATGCTGTGAGATTTCTTACCTGCCTTCCTATTAATAAACTGATTCTGACTTTCAACGCAGCTGACCAAATTATTTTGCATGTCTCCCAGCCGGGAAATTTGAATCCACAAAGGGAAGAACTTTGCCTATCACAAAAGGGCAAGGCTGCTTTTTTCCTTTCATCAATAATAAATAAAGAAATAAAATATATTATAGCATTAAGTAGAGAGTTACTCTATAGGCATCTCTTATCTTGATGTTAGGCAGTTGTTTTCTTATATATGTAGAAGGATTTATCTCTATAAGTATTTCTTATCTTGCTTTTGTGGAAAATATTTCTTTAATCTTTCACTTGTTGTAAAATGATAATAACTCATGATATATGATCGTCCCATCTAAATCAATCTGAATCCATCTGTTTTCCTTCATGAAGAAAGGTAAATACTGCCTGACTGGAATCTGTCTGTTGCAGGAAGACGTAAATTTAGTTAGATTACATGACTAGAGATTTACAAGGTAATTAGAGAACCAAGAACGACTTTTCCGTGTATAAGAAGGACAAGACATCATTCTGTATTTTGTAGAATTTTCCTCCCATGTCCCTTGTGATATGCTAGGAACTTCTTCCCAGATTCTTTAACTTTGATCAAAGAATAAAAATCTGTTTTATTTAATTTGCAAGCCTCCGTTTAAGTCTTTGTTTTGGCTCATTTGTGGCTTAAGCGTACTGCCAGACCTTACATTTTGGCGCACCAATGTGGGGCTTGGAGGCATTGTTCCTTCAAGACAGCTGCATCCAGCACCTCACAAGCCAAACCCCTTTGAGGCTCGGCAGGCCTTCACAACGGTGGACAGAAGAAATCAGCGAGGACCAGTGATGAAGTCAAGAGAGCTCCCGGTAAGTTTGAACCAGTGATTTCGACCAGGTCTTACATTGGCAAATTCTGCTTCCTTCCGAACCTGAATGCCCAAAAGAGGCTTGAACTGGGGAATGGGGAAGATTGCAATCTCCTAGGTGAGTAGAGAAATTTTTAGGGGGGAGTGAATAAAGAGATCCAATTTGCCTTTCTGATTATTTGCGAGAAGATCAGCCAGAGCAGGTCGCTTTGAAAGGAGTGTGACTAGTGGAATAAAATAATACTTTGAGATTTTGGGGGGAGGTCTGATTCAAACTCCGAGCCTGAGGGGAGGGTCCGAGAAATTCCTTAGAGAAAGAGGAAGAGTTGGTCAGAGCCTGAGCAAATGGAAAGCCCGAGAAATTCCCCTACTGAGAGATCCCTTTAAGAAGCTTGAAAAGGTCTGAGAAAGCCCTGAGGAGAAGGGTGAGCTTTGCCACACTCCGAGCTAACTCCAAGCCTGAGAAATTCCTAGGGAGAGATTCCCCAGGAAGAGTTTTGGTCAGACTCTATAAGCCTGAAACATCCCATCGAAAAAATGGGCAACCATACTGGTAGCCTGTTTGGAATGAAGAAACCGTGTTCCCCTCTGAACTATGTATCAGCTCATTGGGACACGTTAAAACCTATTGTAACAATATAAGTTTTTTTAAAGAAAAGAAAAAGAAAAGCAGAGTTCAAACTTGCTGGAAAGTGATGTGTGAATGAAGGTCTCTATACATCTTGGATCTTTAAAAAATAAGCTTGCTGGGAGATCCAAATCTAGAAAGAGGAAACAGGGTGGGGGCTGCCTGAGCCTCCACTTCTCCTTTTTTAGTGGAATTTTCCTAATATTGCAAGCTCCAAAGTGTGATCCTATTTAGGAGGAGACTTCCTGCAGGGAATACACCACTCATACAGAATAAAATAACGAGTGTTCAGGTTTATCTTGACCTGACCCGAAAGCCAAATCTGGCTATGGCTGAAATATCTGGATTAGTGGGCATTAGGTTGAGAATGGTCCCGGCCCCGGGAGATAATACACACTGCATTCACACAACACGCTAAAGTGAAACTTTTAGAAAAGGTGGAAAGAATTGCAGAGAGATGGGCAGCAACCAAATTTAATAAATAAAATAATTTATTCTGAAAGGCAGTTTGAGTCTCAGGCTTGACTCAGCCTTTCATCCTTCCAAGTTCGGTAAAATGCGGACTCAGATTGTTGGGGGCAATATGCTTGACAATATGTAAACTGCTTAGAGAGGGCTGTAAAGTACCATGATTATAAGTCTAAGACTAAGTGCTATTGCTATTGCTTGGATTCATAAAGCTGATTGGATTGCAGGAATGGGAAGTTGAAGTTGTTCCAGAGCTACGGGAGCTAGCAGCTCCAGCAGCATGGCCAATGGAGGGGGAGTCTGGGAATAATCGAATCTGGAGGCTTTTATCTAGAAGGGAGCGAGGGGAGGGTTAGACAGAGCTCTTCATGTCTATCCTAAGTTAAAGTTACATCTTCCCACGTACTTGGGAACTACAGGATAGATGGATAATCCTCGACCTACAACCATTTAGCAATCGTTTGAAACAGCACTGAAGAAAGTGACTTAAAACCAGTCCTCGCACTTACGACCATTGGAGCTTTCCCACTGTCCCATGATCAAAATTAGGGCGCTAAGCTACTAGCATGTATTTATGATGGTTGCAGCATCCTGGTGGTCATATGTAACCTTCCCAGCCTGCTTCTGACAAGTGAAATCAAGGGGGAAACTGCATTCACTTAATGATTGTACGATTCACTTAACAACTGCAGTAATTCATTTAATAATCATAGCGAAAAATATTATAAAACTCGGCATGACTTTCTGATCTCAGTTGCGATTATAAGCTGAGGACCTTGTATTGAAATTTGATATTCGAACATTTAGAACAGGGTTTTCTAAACAGGGAGATCTACCTCTTTTTAAGAGATGCAAAGAGTTCAGTGGAGGTATGAAGAACCTTTCAATTACCTCAATCCATCTTTTCATAGTATTGTTTTCATTAGATTATCTGTAGCTCAGGGTTGAACTGTGAGGTCCTTGGTATTCTCTGAGCTTGGTTGTTCTCTTGCAGATGTTTCATTACCCAATGCAAAAAAAGTAACCAGGCTCTATACATTAAGATTACAGTAAAGGGAGATGTGATGGCAAAAAGTTTAGAAACCCCCAATCTAGAACTACAGACTGCTGAAAGTTGCTTTAAAACTCACACAAGCAAATTATCTTTGCCGTTTCTCTAAATCAGGCGTGTGAAACTCAAGGCCCGGGGACTGGATGTGTTAAGTCGCGGGAATGAGACTCAGGACACCAGCATACTGAATGGCTGTTTTATTTTCATCTAGAACTCAGCCCTGAAGAAACTGCGGCAGCCCCTTTTATGCCTGGGCTGCTCACGGCTGTGCCAGTGACGGCTCTTTGAATTCCCGCCGCCACAGACCGACCAATTGCAGGTGAGTATGCTAATACAGAACACCCCTCCCCACCTGGTCCATTTTAACCAATCCAAGCCTCGCCTACTGTACGTAATCATGTAAGTAGGCGGGGCTTTTATGGGCTCTACCGGACCTGCGCAACTCAGTTGCTAGTTAGTCTCTGGACTGTTCAGACGGGTCTGCTGTTTCTCCCGTCCGTCTTCTTGGAACCTCCTGGAAGGTTGAGCCGGCCATGCCGCTCCCGCCAGGAATTTCTTGGCTGGTTGAGTCGGCCCTGCCGCTCCCTCCAGGACCTGCCATCCAGCCTTCCTTCTGGGCCTGTTCCTGCTCCTGTCTCCCTGATCTGTCTTCTTCAAGTACATGTTTGCTTTTTCCTGACCGGGGCTCGTGTTAATGGTGTTTGTTGCGTAGTTGTCAGGGTTTGTTCTATTGTTTCTCTTATTTGTGGAGAGTCTCCTCCTCCCTTCCTGCTTGTGTTATGTCCATTCGAGGGGTCTTCCCACTCTTCTCTGGTTGTGTTTTTGTTGCTCCTCTATGGCCATCTTCTTCCCTGGTTTTATTTAGGTCTCCTTTCAAGGTTCTAGATCTGAGTTGGTCCAGTTTCTCCCATCCTCGGTGTCTACCCTGTATGAATGGGGCCCCGTTATCTGGGTTATTTTCGCTGGTATCTATAAGTGTTCCCCAAAAAGATTTTTTGCGTATACTGGGTCCCCTGTTTTAAATGTGCGGCAATTACTGGAGGAGTCTGCTAGTTTTTCTGGGCTATATGTGGGGTGCAGTCTATCTAGGTGTGATCTTAGTTTCCTCCCCATTAGTAACTCTACTGGGCTTTTATTTGTTATGGTACTAGGTGTCATGTGTTGTATGCTTAGTAATTTATCTATCTTTTCTTGTGTATCCCCGGGCCCTAACTTTTGTAGTGTTTCCTTCGTGTAACGAACCATGCGTTCTGCCTGACCGTTCGTCAACGAGTGTCCTGGCGTTGTTAGTGCATGTCTTTTCCATGTTGTGCTAGATACCCCTCAAATGTTGTTGCCGTGAATTGTAGCCCGTTGTCTGATACTATTAAATCCGGCAACCCATGTGTTGCAAAAAGTTTCCTGAGCTGTCTAATGACAGCTTCTGTTGTAATGGTGTGTATGATGCTTACCTCTAACCATTTTGAGTAAGCATCTACTACTATTAAGAATGTTTGTCCTTTGGTTGGTCCTGCGAAATCAATGTGTAGTCTAGACCACGGTCCCCTTGGTGTTTCCCATTCATGTTTTGGTGCCGTGGGGGGTGTTGGCCTAGATTCCTGGCTGTGTTTACATGTTGCTACCCAATCCCCTATCTCCTTATCCATCCCTGGCCACCATATATAACTCCTTGCCAGGGATTACAATACCCGGGTGCCCCTCATGTAACAATTCTAGTATGCGTTCCCTTAAAATGTCTTGTATGACTACTCAATCCCCTCTAGTATGCATCGTTTCAGGATGGAGAGTTCTGTTTGTCTATATCGGAATAGTTTGGCAGCCCCATCGTTCTCAGTTTCTGGCCATCCTTTTCCTACCCAATTTAAAATTTGCACCAAGTTTTTGTCTCTCATTGTTTCCTTGGCAATGTCTGTAGCTGTTATGGGTAGGTTTTCTAATGTCTCTACTTGAAGGGTTGAAATGGTTGGTGCTGGGTCATCTTCTACATTAGGTAGAGGACATCGGCTAAGCGCGTCAGCATGATTTATGTCTTTTCCAGGTCGGTAGGTCAGTTTGTAGTTGTAGGCAGCCAGGAATTCCGACCACTTCATCATCCATGGTGATAGTATATTAGGTGTAGTCTTGTTTCCTGTGATTATGCCCTGGAGTGGTTTGTGGTCTGTGACTAGTGTGAAAGTTCTCCCATATGTATATATTCATGGAAACATTTTATTCCAGTGACAGCAGCTAATGCCTCTTTGTCCAGTTGACTATAGTTCCGCTCCGGCTTTGATACGGTCTTTGAATAGAATGCTATGTATGCTTCTTTCCCATCTGATAATACGTGGCTGAGAATAGCTCCTACACCGAAAGGTGATGCATTGCAGGTTAGTTTTATTGGAAGTGTTTCACTGTATTGTATTAGTACGCGGTCTGATGTGATTAAATTTTTTATTTCCTGGGATGCCATTTCTTCTCATGCTCCCCAGGACTAGGTTGCTTTCTTGTCAAGCAACCTGTGTAGTGGTTCCGTAATGGTTGCTTTCTGTGGTAGGAATATATTGTAAAAGTTAATGAGTCCTAAGAAAACTTGTAGATCATTTTTATTTATGGGTCTGGGAGCTTCCTTTATTGCTCTGACTTTATTTTCAGTGGGGTGGATTCCTTTGCTGTCTATAAGGTATCCTAGGAATTCAACTTTGTTGGCGGCTAGTTGGCATTCTCCTTTTTTACTTTTAGTCCCGCCTCCTTGAATTTGCCTAGGACTTCGTTTAGACAGTCACACAGTTGTTCTTTGTTCCTGGCTGATACCAGGACATCACTGAATGAAGTATGGTACCACCCCTTTTATCCCTTGCAATAGGCATTCCATTAGGCTCTAGAAAACCCGTGGGGCGACTCTCATGCCAAATTGTAGTCCGTCGCATTTGAATGCCACCCTGTGTGTCACGATAGTATGAGATTCTGCTGTTTCGGGGTCAACAGGCAATTATTGGTACACCTGTGCGAGGTCTAGTTTTGTGAAGATTCCCCCCCCCCCCCAAGGGAATGTAATAAATGCTGTATTACTAGAACCAGGTACGTGCTTTGTTAGACCGTGTGATTTAGAGTTGCTTTGTAGTCCCCACAGATGCGCACAGACCCATCAGTTTTTATTGGTGTGACACCTGGGGTTTCCCACTTAGCGTGGTCAATTTGTTCTAAAACCCCTTGAGCAATGAGTTTATCCAATTGCTCATCGATTTTTGGTTTTAGCACGAAAGGGACCCTCCTTGCTTTTAGTCTTATGGGGGCTATATTTGGGTTTGGACCAAAGGAAATTGGGGACCCCGGTACTTGCCCAGTTCTCCATTGAATACGTTTCGGAATTCTTCCATCAGGTCCTCTTCCCACTCCGTTTCGGTTATGCTGTTTATCCCTGTGACTTCGATTCTAAGCAGTTCAAACCATTCGAGTCCCAGTAGGCTGGGTCGATTTTGGTCAACTTTAGTTAGTGGAAGGACTCTGGTGTATTTTTTGAAAGTTACCATTAATTTTCCAGTGCCTACTATGGGAATTTTGTTTCCCTGGTAATCTTTTAACGTTAGTGTTTGTTTTTCGAGTTCCTTCTCACTCAGGTCTGGTATCAGTGTTTTTATAGTGTCCCACGATACCATTGACAAGTATGAGCCTGAATCCACTTCCATCCGGCATGGTTGGCCTTCTATGGTGACCTAGACATATACTTCCTTGGCATTTGTCATGTTGGAGTGTCCAATGTTCACTGTCTGGTGTGTTTCTTCCCTTCCGTTGCTTGCTTCTTTTCCTCGCCTGTTTCTATTTTCTTGGTTCCAACAGCTCCCAGTTAGTCTCTCTGTCTCTCTGGTAGGGGTGTTCCATCTTTGTCTAGGGCCATAGTTCTTTCTTGCTCGGCATGCCCTAGCAATATGTCCCTGCCATTTACAATGTTTGCAGATTGCATCTAAGAAATGGCATTTGGAACGTGGATGGTTTCCCTCACACCCAGCACAACGTAATTCTTTCATTTTTCTATTCCGGTCCCTTCTGTCTTTTTCCACCTGGAATTGGTTTACCCTTTCTTCTTCCTTGTCATCTTCCAATGTG
Organism: Bungarus multicinctus; assembly: GCA_023653725.1. Classification (NCBI taxonomy): domain Eukaryota; kingdom Metazoa; phylum Chordata; class Lepidosauria; order Squamata; family Elapidae; genus Bungarus; species Bungarus multicinctus. Next base: position 123,509,325 of record CM042840.1, on the reverse strand, counting down.
TACTCAATGTTCTCGTGGTGGTTTGTGGATGTGTCTTTTGGAGTCTCTGGTGTCATTTTGTTCATCTTTTGCATGACAGCTGCCGATTTCTGCATTGCTTCAGCTTCGGTAGTTTCTTCTATTGCTTCCTTGAGCGTAATTTTGGGTTTCATTAATAGTCGAGCTGGAGTGTAAGATCCTTTAGTCCTAGGACCACTCGGTCCCTCATGGCTTCCTCCATGTTTAGGAATTCGCAGGCTCCAGCAATGTCCCACAATGTTGCCACGAAATCTCCAACGCTCTCGCCTTCTTTTTGGTTGCGCCAATAAAATTCATGTCTTTTGATCAGACAGGAGACAATTGGAGTGTAGTGAGTGAACCGACCAATTGCAGGTGAGTATGCTAATACATAACAGGATGTGGCCCATGGTGTGCTTAGAGCTGGCCTGCGGGGCTGCCCTGGAAACAGTGAAGGACTAGCCCACAGTGCCTCTGTCAGAGAAAACAGTCTGGAAATAGCAAAGGACTGACCCACAGTGCCTCTGCCAGCCGAAATGGAGGCAGGGGACCTCCTGGATGGCCTCCAGCACTCTGCCGGCCAAAATCGGGTGGTGTGGCGCACGCTCCCCATGCCCCATTTTGGCTGGCAGGGTGCTGCATGAGGCGTCCGTCCCATCTCTCCACCCCTTGCCTCCATCCACCTGGCTGCAGAGGAGAACTACAATGCTGATTTGGCCCTCAAAGAAATCCAGTTTGACTCCCCTGCTCTAGATGGACATAACTTGCCTTTCCAAGGAAATCCTTCTCTTAGTTTTCTTAAATATCATGCCATGTAAAATCAACTCAAATTCCAGGAACAACATGAACTGTACCAGGAATATTGCTCTATATACAGTAGATATATGCCTGAAGAGCAAAGGTTTTGATCAGTGTCTGCTACCTGGTTTAATGCATGCTGGCGAAACATGGACACTAACCTCACATTCGATACAAAAACTACAAGTGGCTCAAAGATTGAAGGAAAGACACATGCTCGGCATTATGAGACAAAATAGAAAGACCCACACATCAATTAGAGAACAAAGGAAAGAATACAACTTCATCAAGAGATTGAAAGAATTGCAATGGAAATGGGCTGGTCTCATAGCAAGAAAAACTGATGACAGCTGGACCAAGGCAGTCATAGAATGAATCCACTTGATAAAGGAGACCTAAAACAAGATGGATCGACATCAAGAACTATTGCAGGCCCAATTGGCAAAAGAAAGCTCAGGACTATATTGGTTGGAATCATGCAAAGGATGATGATGATGATGATGATGCACACACATACAGGGTGACATGACCCTGGAACACTGCAAATGTCATAAATAGGAGTCAGTAGCCGAGTGTTTGAATTTTGGTCACATGACCGTGGGGATGCTGCAACTGTTGTGTGAAAAATGGTCATTAGTCACTTTTTTCAGTACTGTTATAACTTCAGTCACTAAATGAACTATTGCAAGTGAAGGACAATCTGTGTAAACATACATGCATGCATGCATACATACATACATACATACATACATATCTTTAACTGTAATGTTATACAGTAGACCCTCTGGTCACAAACGCTTCCAGTCATGACCAAATCAGGTGACGACCAAAAATTTTTGCATCTAGTCATGAACAAATACTCAGATGGTGATCAAACACAGCCGTGGTGATTTGCCCTTTCGTGCCATTTTTTTTGCGCACATGCGCTTCCAATCACGACCAAATGGTTGCGACCAAAATCATGGAATGGATTATGGTGGTGACCGGAGGTTCTACAGTCTTCTCCCAAATGTCTTTTGGTAAGAAAAAGGCAATAAACTTGCTCAAATTCTCATGTGACTTCCTCTGCCTGAAGTCCTTTTCAGAATCTTTAGTTTTGTTTCTTTGCACCAGGCTTAAGAAATGGAAACCAAAATTGGCTTAACATCATTGAGCAAAACCCTTTTCACAATAAGAAAGAAAGAAAGAAAGAAAGAAAGAAAGAAAGAAAGAAAGAAAGAAAGAAAGAAAGAAAGAAAGAAGAAATAGAGGGAAAGAAAAATCTCATAAGAGCTTCCTATATAATTCCACCTGGAAATAAGTATCTCTGACCATCCACGTTTGGTCTATTCAGAGATGGGATCAGATACAGCAGGAAAAAAATGATGAAGTGATTAGATCTTCTTTCTACCTTTTGCAGCTCTTCTCATTTAAAGCTCAACACTTCTTAGTGTGTGATGTCATGTCTCACTAACTGTTTTTTTTTAAATTTCATTTTATGGCCAAGGACCCTTCATGCTTTCTTTTTCATTACTCTCTCCCTGCTGAATCTGGAGATTTGAATCAGGGTTGCAAGTAGATTTTTCAGGTTCCATCATAACATCGGCCTGGCCCAGTAAATGGTCTATGGGTTTTTAAATTTAATTTGGGTTTTAATTGTTAAATTTTAGAATTTTAAATTTTTAATTCATCCCGGATTTTAAATGTTTGAATTTATGATTGATGGGATCCAGCCGGATTTGATATTTAATCTAGTTTTAAATTGTATTTATTCTATGTGTTTTTTAGTAGGCTGTACACTGCCCCGAGTCCCTTTTTGGGAGAGGGAGCGGTATAGAAATCTGATTAATAAATAAAATAAATAAATAAATCAAACTTTACATTGAAAACTGCCTGTATACTGGTAGCCCATGACTTCAACCTTTTATTTAGTGATTATTCAAAGTTACAACTGCCCTGAAAAAAGTGACTTATGACCAATTTTCACACTTAAGACCATTGGTCACATGATCAGATTTAAGGCAACTGGCATGTATCTATGGCAGTTGCAGCTTCCTAGGTTCATGTGATCACTATCTGAAACCTTCCCAGCTGGCTTCCAACAAGCAAAGGCAATGGGGGGAGCTGGATTCACTTAATGTCTGATTCACTTAACAACTGTAGTGATTTTCTTAGTAACTGTGACAAAAATGTCAAAAAATGGGGTAAAACTCAGTTAATGACTGCCTCACTTAGCAACAGAAATTTTGGACTCAGTTGTGGTTATAAGTCAAGGATTACCTGTATGAGTTAGATTTGGGTGGAATGTGGAACAGCAGCTGATAGCACAGTGCAAGAAAATAATGGTTGAACGAAGAATATAGGTAGTCGGGTGGGATTCTATCAGTTTGCACCTATTTGCTAGAACCGGTTGTTAACATTCTAAGCAGTTCAGAGAACTGGTTGTTAGAAGAAATTACTGGCCTAATCCTGTAAGGGAGGCAGGAAGGAAACATTCTGGTGTTGCTTACAGAAACTGTCTCTCCGTTAACCCTTATTACATTCTTGGCAGGACTAGACTTCCTGTCTCAGGAACATCCCTGGAGTTTTTTTCCCCTCCTTTGCTGGTACTTTGCTTGTGTGGAGTGATCATTCAAAGTTACAATGGCACTGAAAAAAGTGACATGACCATTTTTCTCACTTAAACGAGTGTTGCAGCATCCCCACAGTCATGAGAGGCCAGGCAAAGAGATGTGTGCCTCGATGTGAGTGATATTGAGTTGGCCACATCCAGCCAATAACATAATCACCAAGTCACACCCACCCAATCACATGACCACCAAGCCATGACCACCACCTAAGCCACGCCCACAGAATCAGTTGTTAAAAATTTGAATCTCACCCCTGTAGGTAGTCCTTGACTTATGACAGATCCCACCCTTTCCCAAAGCTACTTACAACCCAGTTCCAACAGGTGACCCCCCTGGTCACATGACTATATTTTGGTTGCTTAGCAATCAGCCCTCATTATGGGCATTTGTAGCATCCTGCAATTGTGCGACTGCGTTTTATGTTTTTGACAAAAAAATAGCATTTATTTCAATTGGTTTGTTTAACAGTTGCAGTGTTCACTTAACAACCATGGAAATCATTTGACAACCAGTGAAAAAAAGGTTATAAAAGTGGGTCTGGTCACGTGGTGACCTGCTTTATAACCACCATGACTAACAACCATAATGGGCACTCTCCATTATGGCTGTTAAGTCGAGGATTACCTGTAAAACAACACAGATGGGGGAAACAACAAGAGGTTAAAGGGAGGTCAAGTTTGTCCCATAGGACTAGCGTTTTGCAGAGTAAGGATCAGAAAAGTTACAACCATTGGTGTACTGTGCAAGACAGATCTACCACCTAAGAGAGCAACTGCAGATGATCTTAAGTATAAGATTCAAAACATATGTTGCTTGGGTTGTTGTCCCATCCATCATGTTTTAGTTACATTCGATAGTAATGTAAGGTCCCAGAAGTTTCCCCAAGCCATGGAGATGCCAAAGAGTGAGACTCGAGACGAGGCTTGCAAAAATAACAGCTTTTTTATTCTTTGGCCAAAGCAAAAAGTCTGGGTGAATATTATATCCAAAACATACAGACAAAATGCATGTTAGGAATAGCCACACCCTGCGAGAGTGGCTCAGAGTATTATATACATTTTATACTGATAGAAACTAAGTTTATCCAATCAGAGACAAAGGTTCGTTATTAATGTGGGCAATGTCTTGTCCATGCCCTCCCCTTCTTTATCCATGGAGCGTTCTTTGTCTGTGCTCTGTACATACTTTGTTATTTTACACAATATCCCTTGTTCTTGTATGTTCATGCTCCTGGGCAACCCCCCCTTAGCAAGATGTTCATGGGAATTGTCTCCAAGGATGTGTCTGAAGCAAATTGCAGAGGCGAGAAACACGATAGAAAAGGATACAATTCTCTTACAGAATGAATTCCTAACTAATGATTTCCATCCTTAGCAAAATAATACAAGCAACTTCTTTAACAGATGCAAAGAGCAAAGGTTTGATGTTGTGTAGACCTATGAGATATTTCACTAACAACCTAATTTCCCTAGATACTGGGCAATCTGATGGTAGATGAAACAGGAAGGCAGCAGCTACTGGCCACCAATATGTCCATACAGCCGAGCATCATTATTACTTCATGATTTGACCTTGCTGGACATCCAGAACATTTGAGTTCAGGGACACATAATTTCCCAGAGGAAGTAGAAGCCTTGGGATCTTACAACAACAGGGCTAGGAAGTACAATCCCTAAATCATGCAAGATAGTGCAATATGCAACTTTGAAGCTGTTGCTGCCATCAACACCACCTATTAAAGGATGTTGTGTCAACAGCATGAACACAGTACCTAAAACAATTCAAACAGTTTCTGTTGTGCCAGTTAGCAGACAATGACAGTGGTGAGAGAAGGCTGCTCAACAACCATTTCATTCCTTGGCAGTGAGAAGTACTGACAGCTGGACAGAGATATCAAAAATACTTGCTCCAGGTGTGCACCTAGGTTAACTCAGTCAATTTCTATTGTTTAGTGGTAGTGCTGGAAGTCAGCTCCAATATACAGCCCTGCAGATGTTTATTATTTATTTATTTGTAAAATTTATAAGCTGCCCATCTTAACCTCAAGGTAACTTTGGATGGCAGTAATCCATTTGTTGTGCCTTTTGCTGAATACCCGGATTTATTTTGACAATGTGGAATTGGTTATAGCAGCGGGCCTCAAGAAAATTTTGGTAGGCCTCAGAGAAATGTCACCCCCAGAGCACCTCCAAAGCAATGAATCCAGGCTGCGCAGGAACACAAAGCAGCACCCCTCACATGGCCCGCGGGGACCCTCCCCGCCTACTCACTCCTTACCTGGCAAACTTGCCTGCTAAATTGCTATTTTTCCTTTTTTTCCCCCCGACCACCAACTATTCTGCTGTGCCCAGAGATTTAGATTAGTTAGAAAGCAGGAAATAGTTGGATTTCTTGCTTTCTAGCTAGTCTTTAGAACTTCGGCTTTGCTTTTAAGCACTGCCAAACCTCCCTTAGGACTGAAGGTTCTATTATTCTGTGCAGACTCATGGCAAGCAAATTTTTTGTGACAGACTGAGCTAGCCAATGACAGAGAGATAGATCACTGAATGAATCTGTGATTCTGTAAGCAACTCAATCTGCCTGCCTGCTTTGCCTGAATTTGGGTAAAAGTTGCTCTTTTTTATAAAAATTTCAATATTTATATAAATATTTATAATATTTACATACAGCATGCCCAGCCAGTAACATGACCACCAGGCCACACCCACAGAACCAGTTAGTGCTCCCTGGGATTTAAAATTATGAGTTTAGTGGTCCCTGAAGTACAAAAGATTGGTGACCCCTGGGTTATAGTGATATAGTCCAATCTAGGATTCCTTAAGACCAAACTTAATTGTACTGCACTAGTTAACTGTACACTAAATAAAATCACTTGTACTGATAAAAATTATAGTATTAATAGCTATCTTCACTAGAAATCAGAAACCTGGATTCTGTGTTTTTAATCACATTTCAACGTCCCAGTTGTAAAACCATAATTCATCTCCAATTGGGCCAAACAGGATTATACTTTTTCACTGTTAGTTGATCCAAAATGGTTGGCACTCTGTGATTCTCATCCTGAAATACAAATCCTACACTGTAGCCAAATCAGGATGTGCAGTGAACTACAGACTATCTTTCTGAATGTATATTAAAAATATGTAACTGTAAATAGAAAACCAAAGTATAAGACAGTTCAGTGTAGCTAGTTCTCACCAATCATTGAATAATCAGCAGCAACCAATGGCAGAGATGCAGCACTGGAAACCTGAAGGACCAGATGTGGGACAGATCATGGAAGAATCAACACCAACATGATCGAATATACTCATGTAGTCATGATAATTTCTGTAAGCACATCCATTGGGAAAAACACTGCCTATTATTTCTAGTTATTGGGTACTGGGGTGAACTAGTGGCTGACCTTATAGAAGAATCAAATACAGTGATAGAGGAAATGAAATCTCTATCAAGGAACTTATGGCTATAAGAGCCGTGGTGGAGCAGTGGTTAGAATGCAGTACTATAGGCTACTTCTGCTGACTGCCTATGGCCAGCAGTTCAAATCGCACTGGCTCAAGGTTGACTCAACCTTTCATCCTTCCAAGGTCGGTAAAATGAGGACCCAGCTTATTGGGGGCAATATTCTGACTCTGTAAATTGCTTAGAAAGCACTGTGAAGCAATATATAAGTCTAAGGGCTATTGCTATAATAATTCCCTTTGCTTCCCTCCATAAACATATAACCAATTATTTAATTATTTAACAAAACCAAGTTTATTAAAGCAACTTATCAAGAAAAATATTGGAATATCAGAATTAAAGAATATGCATAGTTTTCATACACACATTATTTTATAATCTACAAAGAAAACAGCTTCTATGAGGCTCTGTTTTTTCCTAAAGAACAATCTTTCTCAATTTAAAGCATCTAATCTTCACATTTTCTTTATAGGCATTGCTGCATTACATATATAGTGGTCTCTCCCAGCTTTTAATATTTCCAGGTTTATTTAGAGGCCAAGCCAACTCTTTACCATGTTTAAGATCTCCCAAGCTAACAATAGCACATCCTGCTCTTTGCAGGCAGAAAAGGCCTCATGAGGAATGGTGGGTAAAGTGTGATATTTGGGATACTGTGTTGTCTTGTCATCCACGCCGTGCTCCCTGAGCAATGCTATCTGCTCAGGGAGCTTAGCCAGTTCACATCCATAAGATGCCACCTTGTCAGCCAGCTTTGCAAGAGAGAGATTCCTTTCAAAGTCACCTCCCTGGTTGTACTCAACTGCTGTCAGGGTCTTCTCCATAGCCCTGAAAACCATATACAGCAGCCATTCAGTGTTGCCATTTCCAGCAATGCTGGCTGCTACCTGCAGATCACATTCTGCTTGCTGGAGCCAACGCTTTGCCTCTAGGAAAGAGTGCTTTGGTTGTGATCTTGAAGAGTTTGGTCCACATTGATGGTATGACCAGAAATTGTAATTGCTATATCCTCCTCCTCCACCACCACCACCTCCTCCTCTTCCAGCCGACCTTCGGCTGGTAAATTCATAGTGCCTCTGTTGCTGTTGATGAGCTTGCTGATCCCATTCACCCCAACAGTCTGAGAAGTTTCTGTGATAGGAATTGCTACTTTTGGATCCTCCACCATTTGACCACATTCCCTTCTCCATCTCCTTGATCTTTTCTTTAAGGTTCTTGAAGAGTTCGTTAGCTGAATCATCTTGGCCAAGATTTTTATCTGGGTGATAGCACAGATACAATCTTCTAAGGGCTTTCTTCTTCTCTTCTTCTGAAAGCCTCCAAACTTGAGCTAGGCACGTATCTATCTCTTTCTTGACCTCGCTCAGTGGCCGTTGATGCCAATACTCATTAATATCTGGTCTTACCATTTTGGGAGCATCAGTAGAGCCTACAGGCAGCATCACCATTTTATTTGAATCCGAGACTGGCTTATTTCTCTTGAAATGGTACAAGTCATACGCAGTCACTTCTTCTTCCCGACCTCCTCCCAAGTCAATGCGGTATGTATGTATTTGAGCAGAGCCATTCTTCTCTGACTCAAGTACTTCAAGAACAACAGCATACAGGTAATGCTCTTTGGGCTGGGAAGAATCCAGATAGCCCACATAATCTCCCTTCACAAAAGTATGCAGAATGCTCATATCCAGACTGTCATACCATTCCTCAGGGATGTTTTCTCCTGGAGGAGGAAGGCCATAAGCATTTAGGTTTGCCTGCTGATACAGGGGCACATTGTGACTCTCTAGGACTGCAACAATACTTTTAGGCCCCTGGCAAACTAAAATCTCCATGAGAATTCCCATAGCTTTGTGATGAAGCCTTTCTCCCAAAAGCTTATTAACTTCTTGACCTAGAATTGAGGAAATATGTACTCCCATTTGCACACTCATGTTTTCCTGGTGAATAAGGTAAATTTTTGTCTTGTCATCTGGCATTGTAGCAACATGCACTGTTTTGATACATTGAGGTCCCTCTAAAAGTTGCAAGTTGTAGACCTTTACAATGCAGATCTTTTCACAACACACCACTTCTAGCTGATCGGAGGAGAAGAGTCCATCATCCATGCCTTCTATCTCCTCTGTTTTACTCTGCCATTTCAGTAGAGCAATCAGCGCATTCTGGAATTCCAGAGAAACCAGAAGTTCTTTGAGATTGTTCCGAAACTCACAGTGTTCCTGATAGATGCACAGTTTCAGAGAGGACTCTTCTAGTTGTTCTTCAACAATGTTACTGAAATGCATGGGACGCAGGTTTTCAGGTAGGGAGCGCAGAAGGTTCCACTGCTTATACTTGTCCACTAATATGGAACATTCAGAGAGATCCACCAGAAAGTGAAATGTTTTTTTCAAAGCAAGGGGTTCTTGGCCAGATTGGTAGAAACTAAATACTAAAGTGTTTGATGGATATAACCTTCCATCAGTGCAAGGAAGATAAAGTTCTTGCAGCTTTGAGAAATCTATTGGCTCCTTTGCTTCTTCTAGGAGCAGGAAGAGAAATTGAGTAGCCCTGAGAACTGCTTTAGTAAGATTGGGTTGCAGTTTCCTCCGTTCCTTAGTCTCTTCTTGGATCCTGGCCAGAACACTGGCATAATGATAGATGGTTGCCTCAGTTTGCACGCCAAACTTCTCAAAGATATCTATAAATGCCCTTAACATGGATGGCAGCACGTAGAGGTATGGCCGGAAGTCATCTGAGTCCTGCAAATGGACCACCACATTTTCTGCCTCAGCTACTTCATTATCATCTGTCAGTATCACCGGAAGTCCTCTAAGGGAACTCACATCTATTTCTTCCTGTTCTGAGAGGAATTTGTACATGCCTTTTAGAACTTCTGCCCGAGTTTTCTTATTTTCCAGGGTATCACAGATTACTTGGCATACATTGCTCAAATTTTTCAACACCATTTTGGTAGGTAATGTGCATATCACTCCGAGTTTTTGGAAAAAAGCCTCCTCTTCTTTCCCTATATAGTCATTAAAAGAGAAAGTAACTGCTGAAGTCCAAAATAATTCAACACTTTCTGAACAGCACAAAGAACCTTGGGGTGCCACTGGAGCTTTGCAAGGAGCATAGGGCAAATGAAGGCTACAGAGTTTATCAAGGATGACACGTGGTACAAGAAAACGGATCTTGGACAATTTTGCCAGGAAGGAATTAGATAAATCATCTTTTGCTCTGAAAAACAGGTATTTCAAGAGTGTGTTACTTTTTTTTCGGACATTTTCAGAAGTGGCACCTTCTGAAAATGCCTCTTTTTCAATCTGGGCAGCACATTTCAAACAATCTTCCTCAGAAATCACCGTCTGCAAGTCCAGGTCCAATAAAAATGACTTCACTTCCCACTTTTTGATTGGAAGCATTGAATCATAGAATTTACATGGTACAAATCTAGAGCCGAATCCCAATTCGTGAAGAATAACATTATCCTGATAGAAATATGATACAAGGCGCAGCACATTCTCCTCATCCCGAATGAAAGTAAAAGACTTGAATATTGACACCACAGTTGCTTTCTGAGTCTCGTACTCTTCATCATACTGTGATGTGATGCTGAACAGCAACTTCAAGGCTTCCAGTACTTGGGCCTCAGGAAGACTGGGTACCCTAGGCAAAAGTAGCATAAACTGTTGCAAATCATTCATTTCTTCAATACCTAAGAGCTTGCTCACCATTCTATTTAGACGGGTGTCCTTCAGTAAAACAGTCCTTGCATCCATTTCATAAAGCTCCGTAAAGTTTTCACAGAGCTTTGGATTTTTGGATACCAGGCGATACACTTTTTCATATGAAACTAATGGTACATATTTTCCTTGATATGTCTCAAATATAGGCAAACCTTTCAGTTTTGCTAATAATCCTAGATTTAGTGTTTTAAGATCTTTACACAGAAAGTTTAAGAGAAAATCAAAATCCCAGGATGTGAGTTTATTCCAGTGTAAGCTACTGTGGGTAGACAGTTGCTCTAGTACTACTATAGGGTCTTCGATCTTTAGTAGCTCTGGATTGATGCAGTATTCAGTTAACTCTATAGGCAGCAGAGTCTTATCAATTTTGGCAAAGCCCAGCTTATCAAGAATTTTACAAACTGGGCTTAAGTTATTAGGCATCAATATACCAAGAGATTCAAGAGGAACCAACTCACTGGAACCACAGACGGGGAGTAGAGTGCATCCTCTGAAGAGGGAAATGAACTTTGCAAATAACGGGTCCAGTTTTTTCTTATCCTTTGACGCACAGATTTTTTTTTCAAGGAATTTCCACAGTTCCCCTAACCAGCTCCTCTGGCGTTTGCTATCATTGCCCCAGCTATGCAGTGTCAGCATCTCCTGGATGTAAGCCACAGATTCCTCTAGAGTAAAATCCTTCAGGAACCCCATTTTTATTAGAAGCTGATTTAGATTGTAATTTGCAAAGGTAGAAAAGCAGTGTCGATGATGCGGGAAAAGCTCAGAAGCACTGATATTCTGATAAACAGGTTCTTGTTGGCTGAAACATCTCAGCACATTATCGCTGGTCACCAGTAATGGAAGTCCTTCCACACAACTCACATCATCGGAAGACAATCCACTTAAAGAAAAGGTTAGGAGAGCAAAGCAATTGGAAGGATTCTTTAGAGGAGTTTGATTTAGGGAGCATGGTAAGAAGTTGAGCAGTCTTTTCAAAAAATGACAGAGGGAAGGAGAATTGAGGGTCACCACATCAATTTCTGCCACGACAAACTGCTTATGTATCTGTTGTAGCTGTTCAAAGGCAGGGACCAAGCTCATACCCAGCTCCTGAAGAGTGCGCTCAAGAATTGTATCCTCTATTGTATTCTCCAGAAAATAGAGGCCTTTGGTGGAATCCTGTTCTTTGGGTGCACTCCAACACACACTTATCGTTTCAATTATATGACCATTTTTGTAATTAACATTTTTTTGATAGACTGGCAACAATGGAAGCTGGTCTTTATGCATCAGTTTATACACATGGGTCACTAGCTGCTGCCAAACAGGGGATACATCCTTGGTCACAATTGGGAAATACTGCAAATACTTACAAACAAGATCATCGTGATATGCATTCAATGTGTGGAATTTCAATGGCTCACTTCCCAGTCTCTGGCACAGGTTTTTAAGTAAATGGCCATACAAAGGGGCCAGCAGAAACTGCATGAGTAACTTATTCCAGGTTGAACTGACATCCCCTTCACTGCGGTCCTTCTGCAAGTCACGCCGAGCTGAATCAACAGCAAAGTTCCCATTGACATGGATGGGAAGGCCTGTCCTTCCTGGCAGAGGCAATGTGCAGAAAGCCCTCCCACATGCTTGTCTATTAAGACAAGCAGCCACACCGCCATATGGCAGTAACATGCCCTCTATGGTCTCTGTGCTGTCCATTCCAACTTGCCTTCCAACCCACCAGATGCTGGGATCAGGTGAGAGACTGGTGCTGATCTTAATTTCGTAGAAGACAGCTACCGGTTTGCTCGTCTCCAGGCCTCCTGCTGCAGCTGCCTGTTGCAAGTATTCCTGGTACTCGAACCTTCCAGGCTCCCCTCCTTCAGTTTCAACCCGCAACAATTCTTTGGGTCTCCTGTCTTCCTCACCCATAACAGAGAAAATTACAGTGCGAATGTGATTGAGGAACATCATGAGGCATTCTGCATCTTCTTTAAGAGCCTCCAGCATGTTCTCCATATCTGTCTCAGACACCGAATTCTGGCAAATACGAGAGGAGGCCGCCCCTGCAGGAGTACGCAGAGGCAACCGGAAAAGTGTGCCCTGTTCCAACTCAAACACATCAGGCAGAAAGGTGTCATAAACATCCAAAAAGGCTTTTCTGAAATCTTTTGTGAGGTTGTACATTCCACCAGCTGAGACCTCATCAGATTCTGTGAGATAACGCAATGTAGGGTCAAAGACACATAGTGTTCTATCCCCTGTGACAAATGCAGGGCAATCTGTCAAATAGAAAACCGTGTTGAATCCCAGACCGTATTTTCCTATAGCATCCCGCCTTCCTCCTTTGCCGCCAGATCCTAAGCGCTGGATCCCCTCAATATCGCTCATTTGGAAGGTCCGGTTGTTATAGATGCAGAGGGCTGGGCCTTGAAGGGACTTCCACTCATCGCTGAAGACACTCTCTGTTGGATGCTGGCGGTGATCCCAAAGGAAATGGATGACGCTCGCCCCAGCATCGTCAGCATTCTGCAGCAGCTCCTTCAGCACATCCTGTGAAGAGGAGTACTCCCGGAGGATGTTAGACAAGCGGGTACACAGGTCTTCCTTAGCTCCAAAATCTGTGCCCCAAGGAGAAAGTTTCGGGATCCTCACCTGGTTCACGATACGGTGCTTTATGGTTAATACACCGCAGCGCACAGCCATTTCTCGTGGAATCATACTATGGCAGAATGGTGTTCCACTCTCACGGGGGAGCCATGGAGTATCATAAAAAAGCAGCTTAGGCAATTGTCGTAGGACTTTGTCCTGATCTGGGAAAAACATTTTCTGGGACAAATAAGAATCCAGTTTTTGATTTTCTGGCAAAACTCCAGCAAGCCCTACATTGATCAACCAAAGTACTATTTCTAGTTGCTCTTCAGAAAGAGGCCGTCCAGCTGCATCCTCAGCCAGGGTTTCCAGGACAGAAGCAAAATCACCCAAGGTAAATGCGTCACGCAGACCGATACACTTCCACAGATCCCTTTGTTGCTGGTATTCCTCAGGCAATTTGAAGAGGTATGGAGCAGCGTCAAAAGCCAGATTGTGGGCCACTTTACACACTGGCACAAAGCCAGCACTGACCAGGATGAAGGGGAACGTCTGTGCCCTTTGCGCCACCTCTGCCCTACTTTGATTATTCCGGACTATATCATTGAGAAAAGCATAACAATTTTGTACCATCTTAGCCAACTTTTTCTTGGAGAGAGCATTGGAACACAAGGATGCTCTCTCCAGTTGCTTTAGCACTGTACTTACGGGTGGTTTGCATTTCACTCCAAGGAACTCCATTATCTCCTCAGAGAGCTTGGAGCTTTCTCCAAGAGCTTCCTTGTCCAGGACTGGTTCAACCAAATGTACCAAGGAATACAGCTTGTGGTGGTAAATCTCATTGGGACGGCAGATTTTATGCATATTCCCAGGAAGCACTGCCGGCAAAAAGGGAATATCTCTAAACAAAACCTGGGTAGTATTTCTGGAACTTTCCTGGAAATGGCCCTCAAGGAGATCCAAGATACAGCAGATTCTCCGGTATGCTTCGTTGGGGTTCTGATGCCACAAAATTTCCATAGTTCGGGCTCGGTTTATCAGTTCTTCCATTGCCACCCAATCTTTGGTCATGCCAAGATGTTCCAAGCGCAACAGCCTCTCCGGCTTCAGAAACTTTTCACCCATAGGAAAGCAGCCATCATCGGGACTGTAGAGAGGTGCAACACGCCCCCCCGGATGTACAAGTTCTTTAACAGTTTTCAGTGTTTCATTTGGAGTAGTAGGAATGCAAGGCAGGGATTTCAAGCGCTCATTCACCCTGGCATCATTCATATCTAGGGCATGAAGAATCAGGGCATTACGATCAGGCACTGCAAGCTTAGCAAGATTGGGTAAAACAAGCTCCTGAAGGAACCGTGCCCAATTGTAAGTGTTTAACATTGGGCTGTTTCTTGAGGTGAAGGTTTTGATGCTAAATTTAACTTTCTCTGGAAGAGAAACTGCAATCTGTGGTTCTGATAAGAGTAATGAGAAGGCTCTGTTTGCTATAGAACTCAGTTGCGTCTCACAAATGATATCGTCATCCAAAATGCAAGCATGATTAAGTGGGCACCATTTTTGTCCATCAGAGAAAAGAACTGGCTGCTCCCCATTTACTCCATCAATTAGTGCTCGATAGAAAGCTTTGGCTGCTTCGGTGAAAGGATACTTGATACTGTATACATCTGGCCAAAAATCATAATACTCATAATCCTCCAGCAGTTCTTGTTTGTACATGTCTCGGAGCTGAGCTAGTGCCCCAAGCCATGCAGCTGTCACTGAATCTCGGAGCAGTGCTATATTCCACTGGCCCTTTTCTGTGGTATCCCAGAGTCCTTTGCGATTGCTAAGCACGGCAAAGGGGGCTGTGAGATGCAGTGGGAGACCTGATTCAATGGGAAGAGGTAAGAAGCAAAAGACACGGCCTTTAAAACCATTTATATCTGGGAGCCATCGTCCAATGGTAGTACTAGGCCGGAGTGGCAAAGCTACCCTAGAAGAAGGAGGCAAAAAATGGATACCCTTTTTCCTTCCCTTTCTGAATAGTTCCTTGGCTTCTCCATCAGCTGAGCATGAATGGAGCAGAAAATGGCGGATATCCATGGCTGACTGCCATGTTGTTCTCAATCGTATAAGGGGAAAGCCCATCTCATCCAGTACTTCTCTGCTTACTGTCACCAGTGGCTGGACAACTTCTGGAGAACTGGAACCATGTGCAAGGCAAGAGAGTGATACCTCCTGCACATTGTGTAGGAAAATCAGCAGGTACTGGGACATCTCCTGGAAGCCAGTTCTTAGTCCTTTGATCCGGCTGGGTCCAAATGGGTCAGGGCAGATCTGAGATTCTTCAGCCTCCTGTTCGGTGCGGAAAGGCAAACGGATCAGAGTGCCTTGGTATTTCTCCCCAATTCGACATCCAAAGATCCCTCTGAAGGGCCCAAATTGCTCTGGAAATGAAGTGGCAACTGTGGAGGTTAAATTCAAACGGATGCCCGGTCGGGCTGAACCACGGATATGTTTTTGGAGATGGGTGATGTTGGGATCAAAGATGAGGACGGTGTGACCACTGAGAAGGAAAGGCACATCAGTCATGTGATAGACAGTGCAGAAACCTAGGCCAAAGCGACCGATCTTGTCCTCCTGGTGCTCCTTGGTGGCTGCACCTAGTTGGGTAATGTTGGAGAAATCTGCCTCAGTAAACAGTGCATCGTTCTGGGCCCAAAGGGCTGGGCCTTGGCAGGCAGCCATGCCAGGATCCAGAAGTCCTTTAGTGGTGTCATGCTGCCGGAGATCTATTAAGAAGCGGCAAGTCTGAGCACCAGCATCTTCTGCATTCTGCAGCAGTTCCTGAAACACGTCCTCATCCTGGCTGTACTCCCGAAGGATATTACGGATCCGGAGAGTGATGGGCTCTGAAGGCCCCCAAGCCTCAAACAGTTCTAAGCCTGACAACTTGGTACTCAGCATCTCCACCCCAAAGAAAGCAGCTGTGGCAGAAGAAACAGCTTTGTGCACCAAAATGGGCCGGTCTTCACCCAAATCAGCAAGTCGGGCACCATCCATGTCACAATACAGTGCTGAATTGGCAGGGCGAAGAGCAAAACCAACCAAACCTGTGATTTGCACCGGTATAGGCATTCCCTCTCCCCCATGGTAATTCTGATTGCTAAGCCATTCCAAGGCAGCGATGAAGAGGAGTAATTCAGCCAGCGTACCCCCTGTTGGTCTGGCATTGATTTGTTGTGCCAACTTACGAAGAGCCTGGTCTACATCTTCCTCGCTGGGTGATCGCTGGACACCCCATTTTGCAAAAAGCTGCCTGTATTGTTGGAAAGCTGGAGGAACTCGCGGCATCAGGAGCGCAAAGTCCAAATCATTAGGAAAGGACAGTACCACGTCTTTTGGCCACGAGAAGTCGTTCCCATTCCATACCGAACGGCATGCAGGCGGATGCTGGAAATCAAAGAGATGCTGTTGCATGTGTTGATAGATGCTACACAACTTTGCATCATTCAGGGGAGTCTCTTTAGAGCAATAAGCTTGTACCAGGTCAGTAAAATTTTCCATCACCTTTTCTGGAGGTGGTGATCGTTCCAGGCCCAATTTTTCTGCAGCATGGGACCAAAAAGCATTTGTCAGTCCCATGACCTGTCCTACAAGAGCTGCATACTTCTCCGAGCGAATTGATTCAGGTGCTAGGAAGACTCCAGCTGGCCCACGTTTAGAAGAATTGATGGCAGGGACCCAAGGCAGGGACCTCAACTGCTTCAGCATCTCAGGAGATAAGCGTGACAGTAGAGGACTCTCATTGCAAATCCGGATAAGGGCCTGGGATTTGGCCTTGGCGGTTGCCGTTTCACTTATATTCACTTCCCTTGCAGCAGTTATTGCATCTGCCGGAGAGACGGCACTAAGATCTGATTTTAGACCCAGCGTACGTAGGATTCGCAGCACTGCTTGCTCCTGAAAGGGCCCTTGGGGAAAGTGGCTGGGTCTTAATAAAGCCAGCAATGTGTGGTTCTCTGGGTCGTAGAGATGACAGGGACAGAGCAATTCTGTCGATCCGCAATCCACAAATGGAAGATCACAGCACAACGCTTGTAGTTCTCGGCTCTGGCTAAAGAGCGTGTCTCCATTGTGCAGTAACCACAGCATGAATTGCTTGGCATCCTCAGCTCGATTGGCATAGAACCCCTTCTTCATTGCTTGGACACACAGCAGGCACAGATCTGGCGTCCCCAGAAGCTTTCCACAGATTTTGAAAAGCAAGCTTCGTTCAGCTTCGTTGCGACACAAGAGCACAGGCTCTGGGGTCAAGAGATGTGTAGGTACTGGGGGAACCAAAGTCTTTTCTAAAGCCAAATAATCCTGGGCTGACACCAAGCCTGGCTTGGAAGGAGGAAGAAGAGAAGGCATCTTGAAGAACAGTGGCAAATTACTGAGGATTCTGATATCTTTTTGAGAAAACGAGGAAGCCGTAGAGAGAAAAGCGCTCAAACTTTCAATCTGGCAGGACGACAAAACTGTCAGGTGATTTTCTACATCTGCTAATCCCAGATGGACAAAAGCTTGCAGGACATTGCTAGGTGTGGGTTCTAGAACATATTCCTTCAGCTGGTGGTGGGACCAATTGGAGTCCCAGTTCTGGATCACGGTGCAGCCCAACACTTCTAAAATTGCAGCCACTGCATCTGGCAAGCATTCCCCATTATGCCTCTGGAATATGAGGGTGGGGTGAGGCAAAAGCCGAGCCAAGTGTATGTCACGGAGAGAACTGTACTGATGAGTCAGTGGTATTACTGGGCATCCCTTGAAGGGCTCCAGGGAAGAAGCATGGTGTGTCAGGAAAGTCCACAAAGCAGAAAGCCACTCAAGGGGAGGTTCGCTGGGGTGCACACCGGGCTTCCAAATAACAGGCTTAGATTTGTTGCTCACCCAATCTCTCGGGAGAGCTCTAGGAAGATTTTTCTCAATGATGGCTTGATTCAAGGAGACCAAATTTTTGAATAATCCTAGAGAGACAAGAAAGATACAAGGATCAAATGCCAATGTTTGTGCATCTCTAGGTCTATAGAGATTCTCAGTCATCCAAGGTCACGATTGTCTCAAAGGTGCTTTTTCAAAAGGCAGCTGGACTTTATTTTTTCCCTTCAGGAAGGAATTTTATCTCTCATGCAAGACATTTCATCAGTTCTGACTGATTGGTGGGGAAGATGGAAGGATTAGTTCTAATATCAGAGTTAGTTCTGATTAGTTAGTTTTTTCTTCAGTATTATTCCTTCCTCCCTCTCCCCCACAATCCAATCAGAACTGATAGAGCTTCCTGAATAAGAAACGAAACACTTTCCTCAAGGAGAATGTTAAAGTCCAGCTGCCTTTTGAAAAAGCACCTTTGAGACATCTCAGCTGGAGCTAAATAGCTGCAGAAGTATTTTTGGTCTGTGCAAAAGACTATATCGCAGAGGTCTATGAATGGTCTGAGATCACACTATTGTGGGGTTCTTGGAGGTCTTTGAACATGATTGTTTTCTCACAGACACTTCATTACCCAACTACGTAACATCTTCAGTGCCCGAAGGACCCCTTGTTCAATCCTGAGCTACAAATATTATCTTCTCTAGGTATCCCACTATTTTTCCAGCTAATAGCAGCTGGTTATTTTAACAAGCCCACAATTTCATTTACCCACACAAGCCTTTTTGCGTCATCAAGGCCCCGATCATAGAAGGCTTGGGCTATGTCATCAGACATATATGTGTCCAGAAGGGTCTCCCAAGGCAAACAAGCCATGATGGATATCCCAGACTAATATCGATCATACCTGCCAACCTACATTGGAGCAGCATGGCAGATTATGGCCTATTCTTCCACATGCCAATACAACCTCAAAAACGCCCCTCATTCCCCCGAAGCCCTCTGGCAACTATCCAGGACAGCGGGAAGACTTGCGCAAAGAGAGAGGGTGCTAAGACATCAGCAAGAATTGCAGGGCCAATTGGCAAAAAAAAAGCCCAGTTCATATTGGTTGGAAACATGCCAAAGAGGCCTTCATCCTGCAGTGGATAGACAAGGGCTAAATTGAGGAGAAGAAGGAGGATTCTAACAAGAGAATGTGGATGTGCTGTTGGAATGTGAGTGGCACTATTACATGCACTCTATGCCTGATCCAAAGTGGATCTGACAGTCTCGCATATTTAAAGGACCTCTGAAGGCAGTTTGTGGCCCGAAGTCAAAGCATCTAGTTCACTCTACAACTGCCAGAAAGAGTCTTTAATTTCCTTCAGGAAGAAGTTGCATTTGCTCTTTGTTTTCTATCAGAAGAAAATCCTGAATCCCAGGAAGACAAACCCTCCTCTTTATCCTCTGCTTTACAGAACCCCCAAAAACAGCAAGGGGAATGATTTCCTGCTTCTAAGTGCACCAGTAAGTCAGGTGTATCCTGACACTAAGCAGCAATTGCAATGTGGAAAGGCTCATTGTCATTCCTCTAGGGCAGGCCTGTCAAACTGCGGCCGCGGGGTTAGATGTGTCACGCACAGGCCACGCCCACCCAGGTTCTGCAAAGGCAAAAAATGTCAAATGTCACATGAAGCGATCGAATTTGACCCGTTTTAGGGGGTATAGTGACTTTCAGTCTGTCTGATCTCAGAGGGCAGCTGGCTGCTGTGTCCACATGGACATGCTAAGGCCCATTCATATTCCATTAACTCCATCCTCTGCATCCAATATCTCACTGAGATGGTGGGAGCTGCTAGATAAGATTGCACCCAACCTGTCTAATGGGATGTAACAATTACCTTGAGGAACATGAATGAGAGCCATGAATGCTACTATTGTTTTAGTTGTGGCTCTTCTTTCTGTTCCTCAAGGTTATTCTCACAGCCTATTACACTCCCGTTTCTCACATATATGGAAACGATAACAACTTACCATTTTTGGCAATTGTTTGCAAATGGTTCAGCAACACAGGGTTTAGATCTTTGGGAAGAAACTGATTGGCCAAACAAGGCAAAAGAATTCTGTAAAACCAAAAGAAAAGTTACATAAATAAATTACAAACTACCAAGAAGGTCAAGAAAATGGGTTTTACTCTATATATTTTAAGGCTGTAAATGTTACATAGGCTTATTAAGGCAATCTGGTTTGTTTACTGAATTGACAAGGTTAATTCTTCACACTCTAGCTGCCACCACCCTGGATGATGTCTGTTCCCCTGGATATTATCTTCCATCTTTTTTCTAAAGAAACAAGTGCATTTTCCATTTTCTACAAGCCAACTACCATTCTTACTTTTTAGGTATGCTACCTTTTCTACCTGAGGCCCAGCAGTATATTTACAAGTTAAAAAGTGACACAGATTTCCATTTAATTTTCTTTGCTTACAACACAAGGTATTTTAGGAAAGTAGGTCCACTAAAAGATTTAGACTAGTGTGACATTTCTAAATGCATCCGTTGACACTGAGCTTCAACTACTCTGGAACAAATCAGTAGAGCTCTTCTTCCCTTTATAGTTAAAGCATTCTGAATTTCTATCTTGACAGGAGTTCAAGTCTGACTTGATTCAGATAATCAAATCAGGAAGTAAAGTGTGCTGAAGGAGGAAGAAAAGGAAGACAAAATTAGACTATTGGGGGAGGGTGGGATGGAGGGAGACTGCTCACCTGGGAAAGTCAGGATTCTCAACAAATACAATCTCTCCAGCATCTCCAAAGCAGGTGTAGTGCCCATTGGCTGTTGGAAGTAGGGGAAGATCCTTCAGTTCCAGGTAACATCCATCTTCAACCAAATATTCCAGTAGCAACCTTTTCTCAGTCTCTGTGAGACAATTCCAGATTTTGGCAGCATTTTGCAGAGCCCCTCTCACAAACCTGGCTGTGGCCTCCTGCACTACTGTCCCATCGTTTGCACCCAATTCCAAGGCTTGACGCACGTGAGGAGGGACATCTGCCAGCGGTGATCTTGCCAAAAGGAGGGCCTTCTCCAGCACCACACCTATAGGCCTATCCAAGACGGCCTTTGGCAAAAGGATGGCTTCAGAAGGATGGAGCAAGCGAGGGTCCCCCTCTCCAACCCTCACCAAGAGTCTCATGTTCCTTAACCTCTGGCATATTTCAGTTACTAAAGGCTTGTACCGGAGTTGTTGGCTATGATCTGGGTCTGGCCATGCTCCATAGGGATCACCAGGACAGGAAGAGGCCAGCACAACCATTTGGCAATAAGCAACAGGCAGTATCTCCTCCATCAGTATGTGGTTCCAGCGGCCTTCAGCCCCCCGTGCCTGGGACCCCTCCTCAGACCACTGCACATGCCTCCTGTCATCGGTGAGTTGAAAGGGAGCACTGATATGCAATGGCAATCCAGTGATGTTTTCCTCAGTGGCTGGGAGAGGCAAAACACAGCTAAGGCGTCCAGCGCATCTATCCTGCAAACAGTAGGCCAAGGATAATGCTGGTCTGGATTTCACCTTCTCAGCCAGGTCCCACAATACTGGGAGGTCAGCTTCTTTTGCTTCTGCTGACAAAACGAGCCAATCGCAGCTGGCGGCTTTAGCAATCCCTGTACCTTGTAAAGCAAGTGTTTTGATGCAGCCATTGGTCTCCAATGTGGCGCCAAGATTATAATCAGCAAATATTTCCGAGATACTTCTACCGCTACCGCTATGGTTCAGAGATGCTTTGGTTGGTTTTGGCATGTCTTGAATAGCATTTGACTCACAATATGGACGAGTTGAGATATCAGCCTTTAGCAACTCACAGATGGTACCATCGGACCCAACAAAGCCCAGGATCAGTTTCTGGATGTTCCTGAGAAACAGCATGCTAATGGGAGCATCATTTAAGAGCGAGTGCAGAAGTTCCTGTACCCGTTGTGGACTGTAGATGTTGTCTGAGATCTTGGAAGGGCTCTGCCGAATAGGAAAGCGAAAGAGGGTGCCAGGGAAGTAGCCCTTGACTGCTGGGCAAGGTTTTCCAAGGGATTCTAGTGTTGCCCAGAATGGTTGGAATTGATCAGATGCTTCCTCCCAATCTTCTATACTCCACAGCTGACCTCCTTCCTCTAATGCGGTTTGCTGTGTGTCCAGCACTCCCAAAAACTCACCAGAGAGAATTCCTGGAAAATCTGAAGGATGAGAAGGAAAGAAATTTAACTTCACAAGAATGAGACGAACACTCCTACTTCTATTCCTTTCCTTCTTTCTTATTTCAGTCCTTGTTAGTCAGTAGTATCACTGCCTTATCTTAGTCCTTAACCCGAATAATACTTGGACCACCAGAAAATATTAATGTTGTGGACCAGATAACCAGGCAATATACCTAAGGAACAGTCAAGCGATTGCGGTGGGATAAAATTGTGCAAAACAAAGTTGAAAATGGCAGGGAATGGCAAAGATCAACCATCATTGGATTGTTGCTAAGCAAAGAGCAAAAACATCCAGCAGAGTTTAATTTCATTCTACAGCCGTGTCCCAAAATCGCCAAGGTTGACGAACAGAGCTGTAGAATGTATAACTAAATGTCTATGGAGATTCTCAGTCATCCAAGTCAAGGTTGTCCCAAAGGTGTTTTTCCAAGAGGCAACTGGACTTTCTGCTTTTTCTTTGAAGATGTTTTGCTTCTCATCCCAGAAGCTTCTTGGTGAGAAGCTGTGTTCCTCAACCTTGGCGATTTTAAGATGTGTGGACTTCAACTCCCAGAATTCTGGGAATTGAAATCCACGCACCTTAAATTTGTCAAAGTTGAGCAACACTGTTCTAGTGTCTCTTCACTTTACTGGATGCCCACATATCACATTGGGTTTTGATAGCCGTTCCTTCAGGCTAAATCAAACCTGCCAAATCATATTAAGGCTTAGCGCCCCATACAAACCTTATTGCGCTAAACCACAGGTATTTCATTCACAGTAAGCTACAATTGGCTGGATTTGCACAGATCAATAACTGAAAAGCCATAGTTGATAAATCAGGCAGCACAATGTGATTTGTTTGGTTTTAACTTATAGTTCGGGTTGAAGCTAAACAATAGAAGTTCCTTTTGTCAAAAAACCCCAACTCCTCCTTTATCTAAAATACTGGGAATGTGTCTTGCTGGATTTCATATGTACCAAGAAGCACAGAACTCCATTTTCTGAAAATACTTCAGAATTATGGCAGCGGCGATCAAAGGAAACACTATGCACAAGGAACGTTTTCAGAAATGTCTGTCGGTTTTGAAATTTGCTCTATCCTAAATCAAGCCATGCAGAGCTACTCACCAGTAATATGGTAGACAGAATTGAAGCCTAAGCCGAATCTACCAACAGTAGATGGATCATCTTCCTTATGACTGATGCCTGGACTTTTGATCCCCTCCCAGTCATCCTCAGTGAAAATGCCATTATTGTAAGCCAGAAGCGCAGGTCCTGAGAGGAAAAACATGGACTTAAATATACTCCTTGTTAACAGTAAGAGATTACAGGGTCATAAAAGGGAGTTTATTCCACCCCCAAAGATCATTTTCCCAGCCCACTTTTGCCATTTTCTGGCCCCTCTACCCCATGCACTCCTGTTCTTCATTTCCACCATCCTCTGAATGTTGCAAGTATGCAGGGAGTTCAAATAGGCCAGTCAATGTTCCCTCCAACCAATCACAGGAGAACATAAATTGTCATTCAGTCAAGGCTCCATCCCCCAAACTACATCAACTCCTGGAGTACGAAACCTCCCTCTTACGAGCTGTGGTGGCGCAGTGGTTAGAGTGCAGTACTGCAGGCAAATTCTGCTGACTGCCAGCTGACTGCAATTTGGCAGTTCGAATCTCACCAGAGTGCAGTTTGACTCAGCCTTCCATCCTTCCAAGATAAAATGAGGACCCAGATTGTTGAGGGCAATTTTTTGACTCTGTAAACCACTTAGAGAGGACCGTAAAGCACTGTGAAGCGGTATATAAGTCTAAGTGCTACTGCTTCACACACCCATGCTTCCAAGCTATGCTGTGTTCAACCATTTTGCAAACGTTGTGCTTGTCTTCTGAAGAGAATGCTTCCTAACTGCCAACAAAACATTGACTATTGAAATGTGCTCTACATGGGGCTACCCTTGAAGAGTATTTGGAACCTATAGCTGGCATAGTGGATGCTGCATGGGATCCCTTGAGTGGCCCATATTACACCACTGTTCCTTGTGCTGCACTGGTTGCCAGTTTACTTCCAGGTCCAATTCAAGGTATCGATTCTT
The DNA here is from genome assembly GCA_023653725.1 of Bungarus multicinctus. Lineage (NCBI taxonomy): Eukaryota > Metazoa > Chordata > Lepidosauria > Squamata > Elapidae > Bungarus > Bungarus multicinctus. The sequence goes on along the minus strand of CM042840.1, from coordinate 123,484,970 downwards.
AGCTTTAAATCCCTGCATGGAATGGGTCCAGGCTATCTGAGGAACCTTCACCCCACTCTTCGCCCCACCCAGGAATTTTGGCTGTTGGGGTCCAGAAGAAGAGCCTTTTCTGCTGTGGCTTCTGTCCTGGAGTACACTATGACCTCAAGGTGAAATTTACCCCACCCTTTTGGCTTTCTGAAGGGCCTGAAGATCTGGCTCTGGCAACTGGCTTGGGGCTCTGATGGAGGCTGATTCTGGAGATAGTTAATGAACTAAGATAACTCCACCTCCTCCCCATACACATCCTACTCCCTTCCTTCCCATCTTGACAGTTTTAAATTAATTTAAATTAATTTGAGTATTAATATTTATTGTTTTCATGTTTTATCATTCTATGATTATAAGTCACCCAGAGTTGCTTCTAGGAAACATCGGCAGCGTTGAAGTTTAAATCCTATCCATCCATCCATCCATCCATCCATTCATCCTTTTTCCAGTCTATAAATTCGTACTCATAATTGAAATAACGAAAGAAACCAATTCTCTGGTGGTATCTTTTCAGTCCTTCAAGCAGGACAAACAAAAAAACAGGGCTGGGATTTTAGGAATAAATAATTGTAATAAAATAGAATTGAGTCAAACTCTTTGAAGTATATCCAAGTTTCTCTCTATCCCATCCTATGATAAACAACATCAAGGCATGGTTATTTTGACTTTCTTTTCCACATTCCTCCTTTTCTCAAGGCTTGTAATCTTTTCCGGTCATTAAATCCCACTTATTCAGCATTTAAGTCTGAACAGTTGCTGAATGACTGGACATTAAATGAAGACTACCTTGTTTCCCTGAAAATTAAGACCCGGTCTTGGTGGGTGGGGTTTGCCTCCAAAAGAGGCATTAGATTTTATTTTCAGGGGATGTCTTCCACTGTCTAATCTCGTGGCCGTGGCATCAATAGCCCCGCATAGCAGGAGCCAATGTGGCTTCGGAAAGGCCTCTGAAGGTGAAAATGACACCCACACATCAAGCTGGAGCTCATTTCATGGCTGCAGAGGCCTTTCCTGATGGCTCTGATGATGAAATGGAGGCTGGGGACAACGTACACAAGTGATCGTAGAAGAAGTGGGCCAACGAGGCAAGTGTCAGGGTATGGGAGGCCTGGCTACAGCTGTCCTAAGGTAAGTGGGTATGGGGCACAGCGGCAGCTCCACACACTCCCATCCCCACCCTAGCTTAATTTGTACCCATGTGGCTTGCCCCACCTCGTACAACCAGGTGCAACACAGTGGACGGAGTCTTAACTAGGGTTTATTTTTAGGTAGGGCTTATATTGGGAGCGAGTGTAAAAAAATCAACCTAGGGCTTATTTTCTGGATAGGTCTAAGATTTGGGGAAACGGGTATTTGTATCAAAACTGGATATATAGACCCAACTAGTTAACTCAGGATTATAGTAAGCCTCCAAAAAACCCATTCTTGTCAGCCTTCTCAATGGGCCAGATAGGAAACATGACCAGATGAACTAATTTATTGTAGGGCTACCTTAACAGAATCTTGCTAGTTCAAAAGTACACGTCTCCTGTTGTCTCTCTTGCAGCCTTAAGAGAGAGAGCCTTACAAATCTCTTTCTGCACCCATTATACAGCAGTGGACTATGCCCTCTCTAATCTGATCATTCCCTAGGCCAGCGGTCACCAACCAATGGGCTGTGGCCCACTGGTGGGCCTTGAGAAAATTTTGGTGGGCCTTGAGAAATCTTACTCCCAGACCACCATCCCAAAACAATTAATCCAGGCTGCATAGAAACACAAGGCTGCGCTGCCCACATGCCTAGCGGGAACGCTCCCCGCCCACTCACTCCTTACCCGACAAACTTGCCTGCTAAATTACTATTTATCGACCATCATCTGTTCTGCTGTGCCGGGAGATTTAGAATAGCTAGGAAGCAGAAAATGCTTCTTGCTTTCTGGCTAGTCTTTAGATCTTCAGCTCTTTTAAGCACAGCTGAATCTCTCTTAGTACTGAAGGTTCTATTATTCAGTTCAGATTCATGCAAGCAAATTTGAGAGACTGAGCTGGCCGATGGCAGATAGATAGATCACTGATTGATTCTGTGAGCAACTCAATCTGCCTGTCTGCTTTGCCTGATTTTGGGTAAAAATTGCTTTTTTTAAATAAAAAATTTTTTAAATAAAAAAATATTTACATACATGGTGTGTTGTGAGTTAATTTTATGAGTTTGCTTGCAAGCAAATTTTATGTGATAGACTGAGCTAGCCAATAGCAGATAGATATCTAAATGAATCTGTGATTCTGTGAACAACTCAATCTGCCTGCCTGCTTTGCCTGATTTTGGGTAAAAGTTGCTCTTTTTTATAAAAAATTCAAAATTGATATAAATATTTATAATATTTCCATACACGCTGTGCCCAGCCAATCACATGACCACCAAGCCACACCCACAAATTAGGTCACGCCCACAGAACTGGTTAGTGGTCCCTGGGATTTAAAATTATGAGTTTGGTGGTCCCTGAGGTCCAAAAGATTGGCGACCCCTGCCCTAGGCAACTTCTCTTCTTTCCAGCTCCCAAGGTCATTCTCATGAACCATTAGTTCTGCTGTCCTACTGCTGAAGATGTGGGCAGCAATTTTGTGGGATTACCTACTGCAGACCGGCAATCTGCTAGAAAGGAAACTCTTCAGTTCCTGCCAGTGCTTCCAAGTAAAACCAGACAGAAAACAGAACTGGGTGAATAAAGTCTACCTTATTGTAAGGCTACACTAACAGAATCTTGGAAATCTGAAAGCACAATCTTCCTACCTGCCATCTATAACTGCTTGATCCATTAAGTCAGGTCTTTCCTCAGTTTCTTTCTGCAACCCTTAAGCGACTTAGGGCTCCCGGCCATCTTGTCTGATGGTTTCCTAGGCGTCGTCTTTCTCTTCCCCCAAGGTCACCCACGCATTCCACTACCTCAACCTCTACACTGGAGGTGGGGCAGTGGATTTTTTGGTGCTGGAAGAACCGACACCAGGCCCTCCTGCTTCCCCTTGTTTTTCCCCCCAGGAAGGAGAATGGCTCTTTTATGGCCATTCCTCTGATCTCAGGGAACGATGGCATTGCAGGAATGGGAACCAGCCGTAAGCGGCATGAGAAATAAGCCAAAAATGATTCTATTCTGGTAGACCTCTAATCTCACCAACTTCCTGGAACCAGAAAACTAACAGAGGATCCACAGACTTCTGTGACCAGGACCTGATACCAAATGAGATACAGGTAGTCCTTGGCATACAACCATTCATTTAGTGACCATTCAAAGTTATAACGGCACTGAAGAAAGTGCCAGTCTTCATACTTAACAACCGTTGTAGCATCCCCATGGTCATGGGATCAAAATTCAGACACTTGGCAATTGACTCATATTTATGACGGTTGCAATGTCCCGGGGTCACATGATCCCATTTTGAGACCTTGTGACAAACAAAGTCAATGGGGAAGCCAGATTCACCTAACAACAGTTTGACACAACTACAGTGATTAACTTAACAACTGGGGCAAGAACGGTCGTAAAACGGGGCAATGTTTCATTTAGCGAAAGAAATTTTAGGGTCAATTGTGGTTGTAAGTTGAGGACTACTGTAATCCCCCACCCTCCCTCTTTCTGCTTTTGAGGAGAGAACCCTTATTTGGCTTCACTGCGTAGGCGGAATATGGCTTGGAAATGGCGTCCTCACTTTGCATGAGCATAGTTTTGTGCCAGCTCCTGCACTGTGGAAACGCTTTTTCCTTGCTGCCACGTGGCTGGGTTCTAAATAGATTTACTGGCAAGGCTATTTAGGAAGCCAGCCTTGAGAGGAGAAAGTGAAGAAAGCGTTCCCGCTAATGGAAAGATAACCTAAGCCCCAAACTCCCTTGAGATGCTCTGATGCAAATCACAGAACTAATGTGCAGCTTTTTTGGGGGGGAGACCCTTGTTTGTACACAAAGGCATCTTAAATCAGGATGACCATGAGCAACCTGCTAGAAATAACCCCAAAAATCCAATTTATTTTCAACATTCTCCTGTAAGAATTCATACAGACTGTTCTCGACTTATAACTTTTCATTTAGTGACTGTTCAAAGTTACAACAGCACTGAAAAAAGTGACCCATGACCATTTTTCACACCTATGACCGTTGCAGCATCCCCCATGGTCACATGATCAAAATGCAGGCGCTTGGCAACTGGTTCCTATTTATGACAGTCCTGGTGTTCCGGGGATCATGTGATTCCCTTTTGTGACCTTTTGATGAGAAAAGCCAATGGGGAAGCCAGATTCATTTAACAACCGTCTTTCTAACTTAACAACTGCAACGATCCGCTTAACATCTGTGGCAAGAAAGGTAGTAAAATGGGGGAAAGCTCATTTAACAACTGTTTTGCTTAGCAGCAAAAATTTTGGGCTCAGTTGTGGCCGTAAGCTGAGGACTATTTTTAAAATAGAAGGCTTTTAAAACTTAATTAAATTAATTAGCATCGAATTAAATGGGGCAACAGGCCCTGCTGCCTGCAAAATGAGGGGACCCCTGTTGTTCAATGTATGTCTAACAGAAATGGGAAAACCATTCTTTGAATCCCTTAACAATACAGGTAGTCCTCGACTTACAACAGTCCACTTAGTGACTGTTCAAAGTTAAATCACCGAAAAAAGTGACTGATGACTATTTTTCATACTTATGACCATTGTAGCATCCTTATAGTCACGTGACCAAGATCTGGCTGCTTGGCAACTGACTCATATTTATGACGGTTGCAGTCTCCCCAGATCGTTATTAACTTAACAATTGCAATGATTCACTCAACAATCGTGGCCAGAAAAGTCATAAAAAGGGGCAGATCTACCTTAACAAATGTCTCACTTAGCGACATAAATTTTGGAGTCAATTATGGTCGTAAGTTGAGGACTATCTGTACAATCTCCTTGTGCTATAATATATCCAGTTTTCTTTCTGTTAGTTAAATATGGACCACAGGTCTTTGTGGCAGGAAGCTTGCATCCCAAACCACGTAATATAGATCTCCCCCATCAGAACCCGCCCTCCTATCCCCACTTGACAACTGGAATTAGTTCCGGGTTAAGGTGAACAGCTTTTAATCTTCCACATGTCCTGCTCAATACCTTGGGTGCTTGCCAGTCCATCAAAGAAAAGGCTTTGTGTTCCAAAACTCCGCTCATCATAGAGTAAAATCACCTCTTCAGCAAGTGCATCATCTGCATTCTGGATCAGCTCCTTTGAGAAGAAGCAGAAAAGCAGAGAACAGATTCAGGCAGAAACCAAAGCTGATAAATATTAAGCCGTGCCTTTACAAATACACCATTCTTTAAAACTCAATGCTACTTATCCCTGCCTGACTCTCTCCCAAAGAACTTGGATTTCCTAGGACTCCCTTTCCAGAGTTTTTGGTCTTCATCTCTCCATCTCCTTCAGTTTTAATCTACAAGAGTTCCTCACTGTGACAAACACAAGAGATTAAATGTGCAGGTGAAATGTGAGTGTATTTATTTGTGTACAAATAGTTCTTGTTTAGTGAACATAACTGGGACCAGCAGCGAAATCATGTGACTATACTGTATTTTCCCTTTTCTCACTTCCCTGGTCTTTGGAATGCTCATCTGATGCTATGATGAATAGCAATAAGGGAATTAATATTTGTATTTACATTCATTGGGTAGGAAGGGATTACAAGAGAGCAAACAAGCACACAGTAGTGAACATGCACTCAAAGCAATATGCTGAACACAGTTGAGAAAGTCCAGAAATATTTCACAAGAAGAGTTCTCCACTCCTCTACTCGTTGCAGAATACCTTATGCCACCAGACTTGAAATTCTAGACCTACAAAACCTAGAACTACATCTCCTTCGATCTGATCTAAGAATGGTATATAAAATCATACATTGCAATGACTTACCTGTCAGTGAATACTTCACCTTCAACCATAACAACACAAGAGCACACAATAGATACAAACTCAAGGTTAACCGCACCAAACTTGATTGCAGGAAATACGACTTCAGCAACAGGGTGATCAATGTCTGGAATACTCTACCTGACTCTGTGGTTTCTTCCCCAAACCCCAAAAACGTTAACCTTAGACTGTCTCCTATTGACCTCACCCTTTCCTAAGAGGTCTGTAGGGGGGCGTGCATAAGTGCACCAACGTGCCTACCGTCCCTGTCCTATTGTTTCTTTTATTTTTCTTACATGTATCCATGTATTCATAACTATGTTTTTACTTACATCTGTTATCTTGTAGGCAATTGACAAACCAAATAAATAAAAAAATAATAAATAAATAAATGTTGGTACAAACAGCCCCATGTACTCTTTGTATGTCTGCTTACTCTCTTGCAATCCCTTCCTCTCCAATCCCCAAGGGGGAGAAAGAAAGCCAGATAAGGAACAGTACAATGCATACGGACTATAATTTGGTCATGTAAATGAAACTGCTGCAAAATTGTAAAACTGGTCACTGGTTGTAAAGTTATTTTTCAGCACTTCTAAGGAATGAGGCAGTCAGTAGGCAGGGTCTACCTATATATTATTATATGATTAAATGAAATAGGTATACAAAAATATACCTAACCCAAATGGCCTATATCCCCGAAACACCTTTCCTAACTTTCCTAACTTGTTGACCTACCTACATGTGGATGGGAACTGCAGCTATCAACATTTCCCTTAACATGGATACCATCCCTTAACGTGGATACCATGGAACAGTTCTACAATCCAAAAGTTCCCACTGTAAACTGAATGTCCCCTTTTCATCTGTACTTTAATTCTAGTCATTCTTTCAATATGATCCAAAAATTTTATAAGATAAGTTGAAATAATACATAGATTAACAGAGTAAATTATATTTACTTAGCAGTAAGTCCCACATTATCCAGAGAGGCTTATCATCAAGCTATTTACTTAGATTCATACCTTTTTAAACAAATAAAAAGTGCTATAATTTTTCAAAAATATTATAAAATATATTACACATATAAAGGATAACTTTTCTTACTTTTCTTTCATGTGGAAAAGAAAACTACTCTTTAGATATTAGCTTAGGTTTGTGGAATATTCTAAAATGAGGAATCATGTTCCTTGCATCGAAATGCAATATTGCACTTATCTTTATATGTGTATAGCTGCATTTAACCATTCAATTAACCGAAACAAATCAAAAACAGTTTGCAGATACATTGAATTACATTTATGAGATGATGTAATGGATAAATGTGATGGAATGAATGAATCATTGAATGAACGGACAAAAAAAGCAGCTGGAGTCTACTTCTCTGTCAATATTTGCAAAGACAAAAAATCCAGTGCTTAACTCTCACAAACCCACCTTTAATATCTGCCCTCCGTCTGGGTATTTGCGAAGGATACCCTGTAAATACCTGAGGATCGGTGGCGGTTTCTGCCAAAATCCCTTCCTGAAAGAGACACAAACTTCAGATACAGTGTTCAATGGCATCTGGACCTTCTAATAGCCAACTTCTAGCAATGCCTGTACGTTGTGTAGCTATTCCATCTATCTAAAAGCAGCATAGGAATTTGTGGCCCTGCAAAAGCTACTATGGTAGGAACAATAATTCTAAACATCTTTTAATGCTGTTGAATCTGTCTGGAAATGCTGGGACCTGCAGTTTAGTAACATCTTGAGGATGCCAGATTTCTAATCATTTTTTTTCTAAAGGGTTGAGAAGGAAGAGGGAAGGGGAGGGGTCCTGCCTTTAAAAAAGGCAGAAGTATGATAAGAGAGAAATAACACAGATTAGAACTGAAAACAAATAAGGAAAAAACTAAGGTTTTAGCGAAGAACATAATGGAAAAACAAAGGAAAATATTGATGGACAGACTAAATATCCAGATCACAAAAAAAGTGAAACATCTGAGAATACAATTGACAGCAAGATGTGGAACACTTAAGGAAGATAATTATTATAGACCAAAACAAGATTGTGAGAGACTTGGAAAAATGGAAAAACTTACAACTATCCTTAACAGGGATATCCACAATTAAAATGAATATACTGCCAAGGATATTACACTTGTTTCAGACGATTCCAATAAAATTAGAGAACAAATACTTGGAGGACTTCAATAAAATGATGTCGAAATATGTATGGCAGGGAAAGAAGACTAGAATTAAACTAAAACTGTTACAGGACACTAGAATGAGAGGTAGTTTTGGACTACCCAATTGGGTATTATAGTATCAGGCAGTAATACTGATGTGGATGAACGAATGGATATTTTTGAGAAATACTAGACTGTTAATATTGGAAGATCATGATCTGCAATTGGGGTGGCATGCATTTTTATGGTATAAGGAAAGTAAAGTGCATGGATATTTTCAGTGACATTATATTCGAGATGCTTTATTATCAACATAGGAGAAAATAAGGGAACAACATTATTTGAAAATACCAATCTTGATGCATTTGAAATCTTCGACAATGTAAATTGGCAATTTATGTTATTGCAAATGGAAATGATGGGCTTTGGAGAAAGATTCATTAAGGCAATTGAGGCAATATTTTATAAACAATCTGCAAAAGTAATGATAAATGGAGATTTGATAGATAATATTAACATCAAAAAAGGAACTAGACAAGGATGTCCTCTGTCACCACTGCTGTTTGTACTGACTTTGGAGGTATATAGAAATGTCAGGGATAATAGAGAAATAAAGGGAATGAAAATAAAAAAGGAGGCATATAAATTACAAGCATTTGCAGATGATCTTGTCTTCATATTGGAGGAACCATTGGAAACAGCACCCAAATTGGTAGAAAAGATTGAAGAATATTGACAGGCAGCAGGATTAAAAATAAATAAAGATAAAATTAAGATTTTAGTTAAGGATATGATCAAAAACAAAGGAAAGAATTGACAGACAGACTGAATATCCAGATCACGAACAAAGTAAAATATTTAGGGATACAATTAACAGCAAAATATGTAACATTAAAAGAAGATAATTATTATAAATTAAAACAGATTGTTACAGATTTGAAAAAATGAGAAATTTTACAACTATCTCTAATAGGGAGAATATGTACAATCAAAATGAATATACTACTAAGGATATTATATTTGTTTCAGGCAATTCCAATTAAATCAGGGAAATAATACTTTGAGGACTTCAATAAAATAATATTCAAATATATATGGCAGGGAAAGAAGGCAAGAATTAAATTAAAACTGTTATGGGAATGAGAGGAGGTTTTGGATTACCCAATTGAAAATTACATTACCAGGCAGTAACATTGTTGTAGGTGAAAGAATGGGTTGTTCTGAGAAATACTAGATTGTTAACGCTGGAAGGTCATGATTTGCAATTGGGGTGGCATGCATTTTTATGGTATAAGGAAAGTAAAGCACATGGGTATTTCAGGAGGCATTACATTTGAGATGCTTTATTGTCAACATGAGAGAAAATAAGGAAACAACATTATATGGAAATACCAGTCTGGTTATCAACTATAGAGGCATTTGCATATCCAGTTGTTTTTAAAATGGAACACATAGTTAGATATAATGAAATATTAAATGAAAGGGGTGAACTCAAAACAAAGCAAGAATTAGACGGACAAGAGATAAAAATGAATTGGCACTCATATGTGCAAATACATTCTAGATGTGATAAAGATAGTAAGACAGAAGGGTTTTACAAAAAACTTACTGGATTAGATAAAATTTTAACAGGTACTAAGGAGATGATTAAAAACTTTATGATTATTTATTAAGAGTGAATTTAGAAGAAGTTAAAGAAACAATGATTGCTTGGGGAAAATTTTTGGATATGTGATAGATTTGGATAAAAGGCAGAAATTATGGACTAGAAATTATAAATTAACAATATTGACACCATATAAATTATAATATGAATATAATTTATTAAGAGTTGAGATTTGCTTTTAAAAATAGCCTGGAATTGAGATTAAAATTTTAATGATATAATATGATATGGAATGTTGATTAGAATATAATATGAATGTAAAGTTAAAAGGATTATAGATACTATGCACGTGATGTATGTACCAAACAGACACACTGTACAATTGAAAGAAGGTTTTATTTGTTCTTTTGTTTGTTATAAAAATAAAAAACTTTTTTTAAAAAAAGAAATAACACAGGTAGTTCTTCAGTTAAAGCTGTTCATTTAGCAATCATTCAAAGTTATAACGGCACTGCAAAAAGTGACTTACAACCCATCTTTGCAGTCATGAACATTGCAGGATCCCTAGTGTTATGATAAAAATTCAGGTGCTTGCAGCAAACATGTTTTTACAAAGGTTGCAGCATACCGGTGTCATGGGATTGCTACTTGCAGCTTTTCCAGGCAGCTTCCAACCAGCAAAGTCAATGGAGAGAAGCTGTATTTGCTTAACGAAGGCATGATCACTTAAGAACTGTGGTGATTTGCTTAACAACTGAACAAAAAAATGTTGTAAAATTGGGTATGACTCATTTAATAACTGCCTTGCGCAGTAATAAAAATTCTGGTTCCAACTCTAGTTGTTAAGTTCAAAACTACCTGTACAAATAACAATGCCCCATAAAATTATACGAGCAAGTGAAGATACAGTAATTCATGATTAAAACCAGACAAGGAATCACCATAGATTTAAATTTTGAATTATTGGATCCATCAATAAACAGTTTGCTTCGTTGCATGGCAGGCAGGATTTACCATATGTATTTAATAGTCAGCTCTAGTTCATATGGTTGCATTCATGCAACACCTTAATCCACTAACAAATCATATTCTGGCTACATTTAGTCCATCACCAGTTCTCTCAGGCTATCCTCAGAAGGTGATTCTAAGGTTAGAACAAAAGAGCTGAGAGCGAGATGGGCCACCTCTACAGTTGATAAATTGATAAAATAGAGCTATGATCAGTGGGACAACTCAGTCTGATCCCCCACAAGCCTTGGGCGTGATCTCCAGTGGCCCTCCTCCTAGACTTCCTAACAAGGTGTGAGTGTGCATATACATCACACACATTCTTCTATACTGGAATATAATGTCACATTCATGTTTTCCTTGGAGAATGATATGGAACTTTCTATGCATACACACACACAACCGGTGCATTTATGTAAACATTTACTCTACTGTAGTTCAATGTTTCAACCATTACATTGTACCTGCTCTCATGTAGGTGAGTCCATTTTCACAATCCCCTGCCATAATCCTTCTGCCTTCTCTCACTCTATTTCTTACACACACACACACACATACACAAAATACATATACTTCCTTACTTTTTTTTCTCCGTTTGAGACATCTTCAACCTGCAACAACAAAAGAGGAAAATATACAAAATGAAATACTGGCATAATATAATCCCACCAATTAATTTGAACTGAGGGCAAATTAATTCTAGACCCCATCCAACAGATCTGATCCTTTACCATCCAGCTAATCTGGAACAAGTCAATTTTTAGGAAAGCTGGAAATGATTTGAGAGGAGGAATCTATTTCCACATTGAAGGTATCTCCTGTTTCTATCTGAAATCAAAGCTGGTGTTTCAAAGTAGTTTTAAGGCCATCAACCCTCTGACATTTATTGATTAAAAACGAAATTTCGATACCCCACCTTGAATCAACTCATTCGCGATTAGGCATTCCTGATTCAGCAGGCCAGAGTATGATCCATCGCAGTAGATCCTATCCATGACAATCTCCTTCTCTCTCAAACTGCATTTTTCAAATCCAGCAAATTGGGATCCCTACGCTGCTAAAACTTCGAACGTAGGCACAAAAATTACTTATATGCAGATCCTCTTCGCCTTGCTATAGCAAAGCTATTTATTGTAGGGTTTTTTCTAATCTGCTTTTTTCTGTGTGATTACCTTCTAGAAATGAAAAGAACCTGTAAAGATCTGTGCCAAGTTTCTACTCATTCTCAATTAGGCATGTGATTCAGCAGGCCAGAGTATGGCTGATATGGTTAAAAATTCAGATACATTCTTTTTTCTATGTCCATCATGTTCTCCTAAGCTAAACAAACTGAGTACCCTACCTGACAGAGTTGAAAGCATAGAATCACTCATTCACTCAATAGATGAACGCTTAGCAACATGTTTTGAAACAACTATACAAGCAAGCATAATTTCTCTTCATGGAATCAATTATTAACCAATCTATCATCCTCCACTTAGAAACAAACAACTTACTCTCTAATAAACAATTTGGTTTTAGGAAAAAACTATTATGTAATCTGCAACTCTTACATTGCAAAAACATAGGGACTATACAACTCGATCAGGGCAAAGCAATAGACACAATCTACATAGACTTCTGTAAAGCCTTTGATTCAATGGTACACAACAAACTACTCCTAAAACTAAAATCTTATGGTATCTCTGGACAACTGCGTAACTGGATAGAAACATTCCTGTCAAATAGACAACAAAAGGTCAAAATTGGGAATGTCCTATCAAATTCTGTACCTGTCAACAATGGTGTCCTCCAAAGCAATGTTCTAGAACCAACTTTTTTCATACTCTACATAAATGACCTCTGTGATCATATCAAGAGCAACTGCGTTCTCTTCGCTGATGATGTAAAGCTATTCAACACCACAGACAATACTGCTACCCTTCAAAAAGATCTTGACTACGTATCAGAATGGTCAAACAAATGGCAACTTCAAATCTCAACAAATAAATGCTCTGCCCTACATATTGGCAAAAAAAATCAGAAAATAAAATACAGGCTGAATAGTCAAGTCCTTGTTGATGATCCAAACTCTGTCAAGGATCTTGGAGTATTCATCTCAAATGATCTAAGTGCTAGAGCCCACTGTAACTACATAGCCAAAAAGGCGCTAAGAGTTGTTAACCTAATCTTACGTAGTTTTTTCTCTGGTAATATTACACTAATAACTAGAGCATACAAAATGTTCGCTAAACCAATACTCAAATACACATCATCAGTCTGGAACCCACATTACGTATCTGATATTAACACAGTTGAGAAATTCCAGAAATATTTTACAAGAAGAGTCCTTCACTCCTCTACTTGTTGCAGAATACCTTATGCCACCAGACTCAAAATTCTAGACCTTGAAAATCTAGAACTACGCCGCCTTTCGTCCGATCTTAGTATATAAAATCATACATTGCAATGTCCTACCTGTCATTGAATACTTCAGCTTCAACCATAACAACACAAGAGCAAACAATAGAAACAAACTCAAGGATAATCGCACCAAACTTGATTGCAGGAAATATGACTTCAGCAACAGAGTGGTCAATGTCTGGAATACTCTACCTGACTCTGTGGTTTCTTCCCCAAACCCCAAAAATTTTAACCTTAGACTATCTACTATTGACCTCACCCCTTTTTTAACAGGTCTGAAGAGGGGTGCATAAGCGCACCAATGTGCCTACCGTCCCTGTCCTATTGTTTCTTTTATATTTTATTTTTCTTATATGTATCCATGTATTCATAACTATGTTTTACTTATATCTATTATCTTATAAGCAATTGACAAATAAATAATAATGATGATGATGATGATGATCCATCACAGTAGATCCTATCAATGACAATCTCCTTCTCTCTCAAACTGCATTTTTCAAATCCAGCAAATTGGGATCACTGTGCTGCCAAAACTTTGAACAGAGGCACAAAAATTACATATATGCAGATCCTCTTCGCCTCGCTATAGCAAAGCTATTTTTTGTAAGTTTTTTTTTCTAATTTGCTTTTTTTTTAGTGATTACTGTTAGGGTAATAAAGAAAGGAAAGAAATAAAATATATTATAGCATTTAGTAAAGAGTTACTCTATAGGCATATTTTATCTTGATGTTACGCAGTTTTCCTATGTATATAGAAGTATTTATCTCTATAAGTATTTCTTATCTTGCTGTTGTCGAAAATATTTCTCTAACCTTTCACGTGTTGTAAAACTAGCCTGCAATTAGTTACATTTCTCTCATATGAAGACACATGATTATCCCATCTAAATCAATCTGAATCCATCTGGTTTATGTTCCACCCCCCTGAGAACGTACTTTCTTGAGAAGTAACTCCCTACATCTGAAGGAATAAACACTTTTGAAGTATGTTGTCAATAGCCCTCTTAAGTAATCTATTAACAGACAATAGGAGAAGAGATAATGAAAGATAAACAAGTGCCAGAAGGACATTTGCCTTTTTGCAGGAAAGATGTAAATCTAAATTAGAGTGTTTTACAATGCAGTTACTGTACTTCTAAAAGAATCTTAAGTATAAGAAGATTTACTTTCGTCTATATACTTTGTAACTTTCCTCACATATCGGTGTGCAGAGGTGGGATTCAAATGTTTTAACAACCAGTTCTGTGGGCGTGGCTAAGTTGGTGGGCGAAGCTTGGTGGTCATGTTATTGGCTGGGCATGGCCAACTCAGTATCACTCACATCGAGGCACGCATCTCCTCACCTGGCCTCTCATGATTGTGGGGATGCTGCAACAGTCATAAGTGTGAAAAATGGTCATAAGTCACTTTTTTCAGTGCAACTGTAACTTTGAATGGTCACTCCATATAAGCATAGTACCAGCAAAGGAGGGGAAAAAAACTCTAGAGACATTCCTAAAACAGGAAATCTAGTCCTGCCAAGAATATAATAAGGGTTAATGGAGAGGCAGTTTCTGTAAGCAACACCAAAATGTTTCCTTCCTGCCTTCCTTACAGGATTAGGCCAGTAATTTCTTCTAAGAACCGGTTCTCCGAACTGCTTAAAGTGTTAACAACCAGTTCTAGCGAATAGGTGTGAATCTGTAGAATTCCACCCCGTCTGTATGTATGTGAGGAAAGGTCTTACCCTTTTATTGATCAATAAAAGTTAGATTTTGTTCTTCAAAGTCTCTGCTTAAGTTCATTTTTGCACATCATGATCTTAAGTTATAGCCAAACTTTAAATTTTGGTGCACCAACGTGAGGCTTGGAGGCATTGTTCCTTCAAGACAGCTGCATCCAGCACCTCACAAGCCAAACCCCTTTGAGGCTCGGCAGGCCTTCACAACGGTGGACAGAAGAAACCAGCAAGGACCAGTGATGAAGTCAAGAGAGCTCCCGGTAAATTTGAAACGGTGATTTCGACCTGGTCATACGTTAGCAAATTCTGCTTCCCTCCGAACCTGAATGCCCAAAAGAAGCTTGAACCGGGGAATGGGGAAGATTGCAATCTCCTAGGTGAAATTTTTTAAGGGGGAGGCAGAAGGAAGTGTTGCCTTGTGTGTGCGTGAATGAGTTGAAGGAAATTACTCAGAGGTTTGCCTTCAAAGTGAATGAGGAGATCCAACTTGTGTTTCTGATTCTTCGCGAGAAGATCAGCCAGAGCGGGTCGCTTTGAAAGGAGTGTGACTGGTGGAATAAAATAAAAGTTTGTGATTTTGGGGGGAGGTCTGACTCAAACTCCGAGCCTGAGGGGAAGGTCCAAGAAATTCCTTAGAGAAAGAGGAAGAGTTGGTCAGAGCCCGAGCAAATGGAGAGCCCAAGAAATTCCCCTACTGAGAGATCCCTTTAAGAAGCTTGAAAAGGTCCGAGAAAGCCCTGAGGAGAAGGGTGAGCTCTGCCACACTCCAAGATAACTCCAAGCCTGAGAAATTCCATAGGGAGAGATTCCCCAGGAAGAGTTTTGGTCAGACTCTATAAGCCTGAAACATCCCATCGAAAAAATGGACAACCATACTGGTAGCCTATTTGGAATGAAGAAACCGTGTTCCCCTCTGAACTATGTATCAGCTCATTGGGACACGTTAAAACCTATTGTAACAATATAAGTTTTTTTAAAGAAAAGAAAAAGAAAAGCAGAGTTCAAACTTGCTGGCAAGTGATGTGTGAATGAAGGTCTTTATACATCTTGGATCTTTAAAAAATAAGCCTGCTCAGAGATCCTAAACTAGAAAGAGGAAACAAGGTGGGGGCTGCCTGAGCCTCCACTTCTCTTTTTTTAGGGGAATTTTCCTGCCCCTTTTAAATATTTTTTTAATCTTTTCTTTTCCTATAGAGAGGTGAATCATAACTTCCAACACTAGAAAAGAGTCTTGCATTAATTTTTCCCTGTTGCTTCTTTCCTTTTTTGTGTGCTTGTCTCCCTTCATCTCCACACTACCCTTCAAATGTAAATTAAGAGTAAGCTGCTAAATGTTTTTGGGAGAAAATACAACCACTACTTTGGAATGTTTGTGTTTCTTATATCAAGTCTTTTCCTTCACATTGATTCCCTGCTCATCATAGGCAATAGCTACAGTGGGATTTTATTTTTGTGACAATGTAAAGGCTAACCTTTTCTCTTTTGATGCTTTGTGTCTTCATCTCCCAACTTCCTAAACAACGAGGAGATGTTCAGGGCTTTTAAGATTTCACCTAGTTTTTACGTGAACGTAAAAGGAATACCCTTTACCTAAAGGAATGCTTTGCACTCATTTGCTTTGCTGAAGCCTCCATTTCAGGGCTCTTTTTCAGTCACAGCAACACAGTGCAGAAATACTAAACTTCTAATCTTTTCCATTTTTATTGCTTCTTTCAATGGGCAGCATAGCACAATGGGCCCAAAGCTTGGATAAAAATTGACTCCCTCTTTATTTCTAAAAAAAGCTTCAACTGGTACAAAATGCGGCCAGGCGGGTGGTTATGGGGGCATCACGAAACTCCCATGTGACGCCTCTCCTGCGCGAGCTGCATTGGTTGCCGGTGGCTTTCCGGGTTCGCTTTAAGGTTCTGGTTTTGACCTTTAAAGCAATCCATGGCATTGGACCAGATTATCTGCAGGACCGCGTTCTGCTGGTAATCTCCCACCGACCTGTGCACTCCCACAGAGAGGGCCTTCTTCGGGTGCCGATGGCATCTATGTGCCGTCTGGTGATCCCAAGAAATAGGACCTTCTCTGTGGGGGCTCCCACCCTCTGGAATGGTCTGCCTCCGGAGTTACGCAACAACACTGACCTGAGAGCTTTCAGACATGCATTGAAAACCTGGCTCTTTGAACAGGCCGGCCTGGGCTGAAGTAGGATTTTTAGTGTAATTTTAGTATTTGAAGTTTTAAATTGAGATTTTAATATTCGGGGTTTTATTAATTTATTGGGGGAGGGTATAATTTTAGGCAGCCTTAGGATATTTAATTCTCTTTTAACTTTTATAATTGTAGAAAGTTTTATGGTTGGCTGTACACCACCCTGAGTCCTTCAGGAGAAGAGCGGTATATAAATATGTTAAATAAATAAATAAATAAATAAATAAATAAATAAATAAATAAATAAATAAATTAACCACAGTATTGAATTCTCTTTTCTCTCCTTCCAATGAGGGTTATTATGTTTTGTTTTTTTATGATGTGCTTCCATACATCATTACAATCTTGTCTCTTTTCTTTTAACATCAGGCAAGGAAATGCACACCACAGGTCCCTAAGATCTAAGTTCTAAGAGAGGAGATGCTGCTTCTGCAGTAACTCCATTTTTCTTGTAAGGCTCAGAATCAGTGAATTGCATCCTGCCCCCCCCTCTTTATGGCAGATCTCGAAGTGAGTAGAATGAACCTACTTATAAGGTAACCACAAACATTTTAGTTGATTTATAATACACCATCATGGTTATTCTTAATGGGGATTATACAGTTACACACTGATGGTGAACTAGGAAAATACTGCAGTGTTAGAGAGATCTTCAGAAATTACCATTCTCAAAAGAGCCAAAAACTCTGAAAGAACTAAGAAAGAATTAAGAAAGAAAGAAAAAGATTTGTTGTTCTTCCCGCCCGGGGTTTAGCAGCAGGGGTGGGATTCTACAGATTCGCAACTATTCGTTAGAACTGGTTGTTAACATTCTGAGCAGTTCAGAGAACCGGTTGTTAGAAGAAATTACTGGCCTAATCCTGTAAGGAAGGCAGGAAGGAAACATTCTGGTGTTGCTTACAGAAACTGCCTCTCCATTAACCCTTATTACATTCTTGGCAGGACTAGACTTCCTGTCTCAGGAACATCTCTGGAGTTTTTTCCCCCTCTTTTGCTGGTCCTTTGCTTGTGTGGAGTGACCATTCAAAGTTACAAGTCACTCTACTTCTAAAAGAATCTTAAGGTATAAGAAGAGTTAATTTTGTCTATATGCTTTGTAACTTTCCTCACATATCTGTGTGTATGAGAGGTGAGGTCTTCCCCTTTTATTGATCAGTAAAAGTTAGATATAGTTCTTCAAAGCCTCTTCTTAAGTTCATTTTTGCATATCACGACCTTAAGTTACAGCCAAACTTTACAGTACCTTCTAGAAATGAAAAGAATCTATAAAGATCTGTGCCAAGTTTCTACCGGAAGCGATGCTCCAAACTATTTTGGTCGCGCGATCCAAAGATGGAACTAATAATGTTCAGGGCAGATGGGATTAGATCAGCTGGCTCAGATTCTGCCCTGCTTTCTTGAACCATTCTAGCTTTTTTTCTTTTTACCTCTCCCCCAAAAACCTGGCACCCTGCTCCCCATCATTACCTGCACGCCACTCCCGATTTTCAGGGTATTAATTCAGCGATGCTCCATCGCTTCTCAACGCGAAAAGATCCAAGTAGCTCCCTGATGCTTCTCCGCCCAATAAGCAGAATGAGACGTCTGCACGCAATTTTATAACTTTCAACCTTGCCTGCCAGAGAAATGGAAACCGAAAGTGATTCTGCGGGTGGAGGAGAATGGAAACAGGAACAACAATGAGGTGGCCAACAGACGCCAAGAGATCTAAAGTCCGGGGGTGAAGTCTTTGTTTTATTTGAGAGGGAAAGTGCGAAATTGTGCTTGAGTCTATGGCTTCTTTACTCAAGATATATGTAAAGCATTGGAAGCCCCAAAGTGCAATCCTATTTAGGAGGAGACTTCCTGCTGGGAATACACCACCCATACGGAATAAAATAGCAAGTGTTCAGATTTATTTTGACCTGACCCAAAAGCCAAATCTGGCTATTGCTGAAACATCTGGATTAGTGGGCATTAGGTTGAGAATGGTCCCGGCCCCATGAGATAGTACACACTGCATTCACACAACATGCTGAAGGATAATAAATAAAGAAATAAAATATATTATAGCATTAAGTAGAGAGTTACTCTATAGGCATCTCTTACCTTGATGTTAGGCAGTTGTTTTCTTATATATGTAGAAGGATTTATCTCTATAAGCATTTCTTATCTTGCTTTTGTGGAAAATATTTCTTTAATCTTTCACTTGTTGTAAAATGATTATAAGTCATGATACATGATTGTCCCATCTAAATCAATCTGAATCCATCTGTTTTCCTTCATGAAAAAAGGTAAATACTGCCTGACTGGAATCTGTCTGTTGCAGGAAGACGTAAATCTTAGTTAGATTATATGACTAGAGATTTACAAGGTAATTAGAGAACTAAGAACAACGACTTTTCCATGTATAAGGACAAGACATCATTCTGTATTTTGTAGAATTTTCCTCCCATGTCCCTTGTGATATGCTAGGAACTTCTTCCCAGATTCTTTAACTTTGATCAAAGAACAAAAATCTGTTTTATTTAATTTGCAAGCCTCCATTTAAGTCTTTGTTTTGGCTCATTTGTGGCTTAAGCGTACTGCCAGACCTTACATTTTGGCGTACCAATGTGGGGCTTGGAGGCATTGTTCCTTCAAGACAGCTGCATCCAGCACCTCACAAGCCAAACCCCTTTGAGGCTCGGCAGGCCTTCACAACGGTGGACAGAAGAAATCAGCGAGGACCAGTGATGAAGTCAAGAGAGCTCCCGGTAAGTTTGAACCAGTGATTTCGACCAGGTCTTACATTGGCAAATTCTGCTTCCTTCCGAACCTGAATGCCCAAAAGAGGCTTGAACTGGGGAATGGGGAAGATTGCAATCTCCTAGGTGAGTAGAGAAATTTTTAGGGGGGAGTGAATAAAGAGATCCAATTTGCCTTTCTGATTATTTGCGAGAAGATCAGCCAGAGCAGGTCGCTTTGAAAGGAGTGTGACTAGTGGAATAAAATAATACTTTGAGATTTTGGGGGGAGGTCTGATTCAAACTCCGAGCCTGAGGGGAGGGTCCGAGAAATTCCTTAGAGAAAGAGGAAGAGTTGGTCAGAGCCTGAGCAAATGGAGAGCCCGAGAAATTCCCCTACTGAGAGATCCCTTTAAGAAGCTTGAAAAGGTCTGAGAAAGCCCTGAGGAGAAGGGTGAGCTTTGCCACACTCCAAGATAACTCCAAGCCTGAGAAATTCCTAGGGAGAGATTCCCCAGGAAGAGTTTTGGTCAGACTCTATAAGCCTGAAACATCCCATTGAAAAAATGGACAACCATACTGGTAGCCTGTTTGGAATGAAGAAACCGTGTTCCCCTCTGAACTATGTATCAGCTCATTGGGACACGTTAAAACCTATTGTAACAATCTAAGTTTTTTTAAAGAAAAGAAAAAGAAAAGCAGAGTTCAAACTTGCTGGCAAGTGATGTGTGAATGAAGGTCTTTATACATCTTGGATCTTTAAAAAATAAGCTTGCTGGGAGATCCAAATCTAGAAAGAGGAAACAGGGTGGGGGCTGCATGAGCCTCCACTTCTCCTTTTTTAGCAGAATTTTCCTAATATTGCAAGCTCCAAAGTGTGATCCTATTTAGGAGGAGACTTCCTGCAGGGAATACACCACTCATACAGAATAAAATAACGAGTGTTCAGGTTTATCTTGACTTGACCCGAAAGCCAAATCTGGCTATGGCTGAAATATCTGGATTAGTGGGCATTAGGTTGAGAATGGTCCCGGCCCCGGGAGATAATACACATTGCATTCGCACAACACGCTAAAGTGAAACTTTTAGAAAAGGTGGAAAGAATTGCAGAGAGATGGGCAGCAACCAAATTTAATAAATAAAATAATTTATTCTGAAAGGCAGTTTGAGTCTCAGGCTTGACTCAGCCTTTCATCCTTCCAAGTTCAGTAAAATGCAGACTCAGATTGTTGGGGGCAATATGCTTGACAATATGTAAACTGCTTAGAGAGGGCTATAAAGCACCATGAAGAGATATATAAGTCTAAGACTAAGTGCTATTGCTATTGCTTGGATTCATAAAGCTGATTGGATTGCAGGAATGGGAAGTTGAAGTTGTTCCAGAGCTACGGGAGCTAGCAGCTCCAGCAGCATGGCCAATGGAGGGGGAATCTGGGAATAATCATATCTGGAGGCTTTTATCTAGAAGGGAGCGAGGGGAGGGTTAGACAGAGCTCTTCATGTCTATCCTAAGTTAAAGTTACATCTTCCCACGTACTTGGGAACTACAGGATAGATGGATAATCCTCGACCTACAACCATTTAGCAATCGTTTGAAACAGCACTGAAGAAAGTGACTTAAAACCAGTCCTCGCACTTACGACCATTGCAGCTTTCCCACTGTCCCATGATCAAAATTAGGGCGCTAAGCTACTAGCATGTATTTATGATGGTTGCAGCATCCTGGTGGTCATATGTAACCTTCCCAGCCTGCTTCTGACAAGTGAAATCAAGGGGGAAACTGCATTCACTTAATGATTGTACGATTCACTTAACAACTGCAGTAATTCATTTAATAATCATAGCGAAAAATATTATAAAACTCGGCATGACTTTCTGATCTCAGTTGCGATTATAAGCTGAGGACCTTGTATTGAAATTTGATATTCGAACATTTAGAACAGGGTTTTCTAAACAGGGAGATCTACCTCTTTTTAAGAGATGCAAAGAGTTCAGTGGAGGTATGAAGAACCTTTCAATTACCTCAATCCATCTTTTCATAGTATTGTTTTCATTAGATTATCTGTAGCTCAGGGTTGAACTGTGAGGTCCTTGGTATTCTCTGAGCTTGGTTGTTCTCTTGCAGATGTTTCATTACCCAATGCAAAAAAAGTAACCAGGCTCTATACATTAAGATTACAGTAAAGGGAGATGTGATGGCAAAAAGTTTAGAAACCCCCAATCTAGAACTACAGACTGCTGAAAGTTGCTTTAAAACTCACACAAGCAAATTATCTTTGCCGTTTCTCTAAATCAGGCGTGTGAAACTCAAGGCCCGGGGACTGGATGTGTTAAGTCGCGGGAATGAGACTCAGGACACCAGCATACTGAATGGCTGTTTTATTTTCATCTAGAACTCAGCCCTGAAGAAACTGCGGCAGCCCTTTTTATGCCTGGGCTGCTCGCAGCTGTGCCAGTGACGGCTCTTTGAATTCCCGCCGCCACAGACCGACCAATTGCAGGTGAGTATGCTAATACAGAACACCCCTCCCCACCTGGTCCATTTTAACCAATCCAAGCCTCGCCTACTGTACGTAATCATGTAGGTAGGCGGGGCTTTTATGGGCTCTACCGGACCTGCGTAACTCAGTCGCTGGTTAGTCTCTGGACTGTTCAGACGGGTCTGCTGTTTCTCCCGTCCGTCTTCTTGGAACCTCCTGGAAGGTTGAGCCGGCCATGCCGCTCCCGCCAGGAATTTCTTGGCTGGTTGAGTCGGCCCTGCCGCTCCCTCCAGGACCTGCCATCCAGCCTTCCTTCTGGGCCTGTTCCTGCTCCTGTCTCCCTGATCTGTCTTCTTCAAGTACGTGTTTGCTTTTTCCGACCGGGGCTCGTGTTAATGGTGTTTGTTGCGTAGTTGTCAGGGTTTGTTCTATTGTTTCTCTTATTTGTGGAGAGTCTCCTCCTCCCTTCCTGCTTGTGTTATGTCCATTCGAGGGGTCTTCCCGCTCTTCTCTGGTTGTGTTTTTGTTGCTCCTCT
Organism: Bungarus multicinctus; assembly: GCA_023653725.1. Classification (NCBI taxonomy): domain Eukaryota; kingdom Metazoa; phylum Chordata; class Lepidosauria; order Squamata; family Elapidae; genus Bungarus; species Bungarus multicinctus. Next base: position 123,462,213 of record CM042840.1, on the reverse strand, counting down.
ATGGCCATCTTCTTCCCTGGTTTTATTTAGGTCTCCTTTCAAGGTTCTAGATCTGAGTTGGTCCAGTTTCTCCCATCCTCGGTGTCTACCCTATATGAATGGGGCCCCGTTATCTGGGTTATTTTCGCTGGTATCTATAAGTGTTCCCCAAAAAGATTTTTTGCGTATACTGGGTCCCCTGTTTTAAATGTGCGGCAATTACTGGAGGAGTCTGCTGGTTTTTCTGGGCTATATGTGGGGTGCAGTCTATCTAGGTGTGATCTTAGTTTCCTCCCCATTAGTAACTCTACTGGGCTTTTATTTGTTATGGTACTAGGTGTCATGTGTTGTATGCTTAGTAATTTATCTATCTTTTCTTGTGTATCCCCAGGCCCTAACTTTTGTAGTGTTTCCTTCGTGTAACGAACTATGCATTCTACCTGACCGTTCATCAACGAGTGTCCTGGCATTGTTAGTGCATGTCTTTTCCATGTTGTGCTAGATACCCCTCAAATGTTGTTGCCGTGAATTGTAGCCCGTTGTCTGATACTATTAAATCCGGCAACCCATGTGTTGCAAAAAGTTTCCTGAGCTGTCTAATGACAGCTTCTGTTGTAATGGTGTGTATGATGCTTACCTCTAACCATTTTGAGTAAGCATCTACTACTATTAAGAATGTTTGTCCTTTGGTTGGTCCTGCGAAATCAATGTGTAGTCTAGACCACGGTCCCCTTGGTGTTTCCCATTCATGTTTTGGTGCCGTGGGGGGTGTTGGCCTAGATTCCTGGCTGTGTTTACATGTTGCTACCCAATCCCCTATCTCCTTATCCATCCCTGGCCACCATATATAACTCCTTGCCAGGGATTACAATACCCGGGTGCCCCTCATGTAACAATTCTAGTATGCATTCCCTTAAAATATCCAGTATGACTACTCAATCCCCCCATAGTACGCACCCTTTCAGAATGGAGAGTTCTGTTTGTCTATATCGGAATGGTTTGGCAGCCCCATCATTCTCAGTTTCTGGCCATCCTTTTCCTACCCAATTTAAAATTTGCACCAAGTTTTTGTCTCTCATTGTTTCCTTGGCAATGTCTGTTGTTGTTATGGGTAGGTTTTCTAATGTCTCTATTTGAAGGGTTGAAATGGTTGGTGCTGGGTTGTCTTCTACATTAGGTAGAGGACATTGGCTAAGCGCGTCAGCATGATTTATGTCTTTTCCAGGTCGGTAGGTCAGTTTGTAATTGTAGGCAGCCAGGAATTCTGACCATCTTGTCATCCATGGTGACAGTATATTAGGTGTAGCCTTGTTTCCTGTGATTATGCCCTGGAGTGGTTTGTGGTCTGTGACTAGTGTGAAAGTTCTCCCATAAATATATATATTCATGGAAACGTTTCATTCCAGTGACAGCAGCTAATGCCTTTTTGTCCAGTTGGCTGTAGTTCCGCTCCGGCTTTGATAGGGTCTTTGAATAGAATGCTATGTGTGCTTCTTTCCCATCTGATAATACGTGGCTGAGTATAGCTCCTATGCCGAAAGGTGATGCATTGCAGGTTAGTGTTATTGGAAGTGTTTCGCTGTATTGTATTAGTACGCGGTCTGATGTGATTAAGTTTTTTATTTCCTGGGATGCCATTTCTTCTCATGCTCCCCAGGACCAGGTTGCTTTCTTGTCAAGCAACCTGTGTAGTGGTTCCGTAATGGTTACTTTCTGTGGTAGGAATATATTGTAAAAGTTAACGAGTCCTAGAAAAGCTTGTAGATCATTTTTATTTATGGGTCTGGGGGCTTCCTTTATTGCTCTGTCTTTATTTTCAGTGGGGTGGATTCCTTCGCTGTCTATAAGGTATCCTAGGAATTCAACTTTGTTGGCGGCTAGTTGGCACTTCTCCTTTTTTACTTTTAGTCCTGCCTCCTTGAATTTGCCTAGGACTTCGTTTAGACAGTCACACAGTTGTTCTTTGTTCCTGGCTGATACCAGGACATCACTGAATGAAGTATGGTACCACCCTTTTTATCCCTTGCAATAGGTGTTCCATTAGGCTCTGGAAAACCCCTGAGGCGACGCTGATGCCAAATTGTAGTCTGTGGCATTTGAATGCCACCCTGTGTGTCACGATTGTATGAGATTCTGCTGTTTCGGGGTCAATGGGCAACTGTTGGTACGCCTGTGCAAGGTCTAGTTTTGTGAAGATTCCCCCCCCCCCAAGGGAATGTAATAAATGCTGTATTTCTGGAACCAGGTACGTGCTTTGTTGAATCGTGTGATTTAGAGTTGCTTTGTAGTCCTCACAGATGCGCACAGACCCACCAGGTTTTATTGGTGTGACACTTGGGGTTTCCCACTTAGCGTGGTCAATTTGTTCTAAAACCCCTTGAGCGATGAGTTTATCCAATTGCTCTTCGATTTTTGGTTTTAGCACGAAAGGGACCCTCCTTGCTTTTAGTCTTATGGGAGCTATATTTGGGTTTAGACAAAAGGAAATTGGGGACCCCGGTACTTGCCCAGTTCTCCATTGAATATGTTTCAGAATTCTTCCATCAGGTCCTCTTCCCACTCCATTTCGGTTATGCTGTTTATCCCTGTGACTTCGATTCTAAGCAGTTCAAACCATTTGAATCCCAATAGGCTGGGTCGATTTTGGTCGACTTTAGTTAGTGGAAGGACTCTGGTGTATTTTTTGAATGCTACCATTAATTTTTCAGTGCCTACTATGGGAATTTTGTTTCCCTGGTAATCTTTTAATGTTAGTGTTTGTTTTTCGAGTTCCTCCTCACTCAGGTCTGGTATCAGTGTTTTTATAGTGTCCCACGATACCATTGACAAGTATGAGTCTGAATCCACTTCCATCCGGCATGGTTGGCCTTCTATGGTGACCTGGACATATACTTCCTTGGCATTTGTCATGTTGGAGTGTCCAATGTTCACTGTCTGGTGTGTTTCTTCCCTTCCCTTCCGTTGCTTGTTTCTTTTCCTCACCTGCTTCTATTTTCTTGGTTCCAACAGCTCCCAGTTAGTCTCTCTGTCTCTCTGGTAGGGGTGTTCCATCTTTGTCTAGGGCCATAGTTCTTTCTTGCTCGGCATGCCCTAGCAATATGTCCCTGCCATTTACAATGTTTGCAGATTGCATCTAAGAAATGGCATTTGGAACGTGGATGGTTTCCCTCACACCCAGCACAACGTAATTCTTTCATTTTTCTATTCCGGTCCCTTCTGTCTTTTTCCACCTGGAGTTGGTTTACCCCTTCTTCTTCCTTGTCGTCTTCTGATGCGTATTCAATGTCCTCGTGGTGGTTTGTGAATATGTCTTTTGGGGTCTCTGGTGTCGTTTTGTTCATCTTTTGCATGGCAGCTGCCGATTTCTGCATTGCTTCAGCTTCGGTAGTTTCCTCTATTGCTTCCTTGAGCATAATTTTGGGTTTCATTAATAGTCGACCCTGGAGTGTAGTCCTAGGACCACTCGGTCCCTCATGGCTTCCTCAATGTTTAGGAATTTGCAGGCTCCAGCAATGTCCCACAGTGTTGCCATGAAATCTCCAATGCTCTCGACTTCTTTTTGGTCGCGCCAATAAAATTCATGTCTTTTGATCAGACGGGAGACAGTTGGAGTGTAGTGAGCCCTCAGTAATTTTTCCAGGTCCGGCCAAGCCATCGTCTTCACATCGGTGGGTGCTGCTAATGCTTTAGTCATTTTGAATATCCTGGGCCCGCAATGGGTGAGGGAAATGGCTCTCTTTTCTGTTTTCGGATACCTCATGGAGGTTGCTCCCTTTGAGGAACATGAGGAATCAATTGATGTAGGATTCCCAGTCTTTGTTTGTTGGATAAAATGGTGCAGGTGGCGTGTTGCTTCCAGCCATTTCACCGTCATGCATTGCCAGTGTTCAGCGGTTTGCCACGTGCTTGCTGGTTCTCTTGGCTCAGTATCCCACTTTGTCACCAGTGTTAAGTCGCAGGAATGAGACTCAGGACACCAGCATACTGAATGGTTGTTTTATTTCCATCTAGAACTCATCCCTGAAGAAATCGCAGCAGCCCTTTTTATGCCCAGGCTGCGTGCGGCTGTAGCCAGTGACGGCTCTTCAAATTCCTGCCGCCATGGACCGACCAATTGCAGATGAGTATGCTAATACATAACAGGATGTGGCCCATGGTGTGCTTAGATCTGGCCTGCGGGGCTGCCCTGGAAACAGTGAAGGACTAGCCCACAGTGCCTCTGTCAGAGAAAACAGTCTGGAAATAGCAAAGGACTGACCCACAGTGCCTCTGCCAGCCAAAATGGGGCACAGGGGACCTCCTGGATGGCCTCCAGCACTCTGCCGGCCAAAATCGGGTGGTGTGGCGCACGCTCCCCATGCCCCATTTTGGCTGGCAGGGTGCTGCATGAGGCATCCGTCCCATCTCTCCACCCTTTGCCTCCATCCACCTGGCTGCAGAGGAGAACTACAATGCTGATTTGACCCTCAAAGAAATCCAGTTTGACTCCCCTGCTCTAGATGGACATAACTTGCCTTTCCAAGGAAATCCTTCTCTTAGTTTTCTTAAATATCATGCCATGTAAAATCAACTCAAATTCCAGGAACAACATGAACTGTACCAGGAATATTGCTCTATATACAGTAGATATATGCCTGAAGAGCAAATAAAGGTTTTGATCAGTGTCTGCTACCTGGTTTAATGCATGCTGGCGAAACATGGACACTAACCTCACATTCGATACAAAAGCTACAAGTGGCTCAAAGATTGAAGGAAAGACACATGCTCGGCATTATGAGACAAAATAGAAAGATCCACACATCAATTAGAGAACAAAGGAAAGAATACAACTTCATCAAGAGATTAAAAGAATTGCAATGGAAATGGGCTGGTCTCATAGCAAGAAAAACTGATGACAGCTGGACCAAGGCAGTCATAGAATGAATCCACTTGATAAAGGAGACCTAAAACAAGATGGATCGACATCAAGAAATATTGCAGGCCCAATTGGCAAAAGAAAGCTCAGGACTATATTGGTTGGAATCATGCAAAGGATGATGATGATGATGATGCACATACATACAGGGTGACATGACCCTGGAACACTGCAAATGTCATAAATAGGAGTCAGTAGCCGAGTGTTTGAATTTTGGTCACATGACCGTGGGGATGCTGCAGCTGCTGTATGAAAAATGGTCATTAGTCACTTTTTTCAGTACTGTTATAACTTCAGTCACTAAATGAACTATTGCAAGTGAAGGACAATCTGTGTAAACATGCATATCTTTAACTGTAATGTTATACAGTAGACCCTCTGGTCACAAACGCTTCCAGTCATGACCAAATCAGGTGACGACCAAAAATTTTTGCATCTAGTCATGAACAAATACTCAGATGGTGATCAAACACAACCGTGGTGATTTGCCCTTTCGTGCCATTTTTTTTACGCACATGCGCTTCCAGTCATGACCAAATGGTTGCGACCAAAGTCATGGAATGGATTATGGTGGTGACCGGAGGTTCTACAGTCTTCTCCCAAATGTCTTTTGGTAAGAAAAAGGCAATAAACTTGCTCAACTTCTCATGTGACTTCCTCTGCCTGAAGTCCTTTTCAGAATCTTTAGTTTTGTTTCTTTGCACCAGGCTTAAGAAATGGAAACCAAAATTGGCTTAACATCATTGAGCAAAACCCTTTTCACAATCAAATTTTTTCTCTTTTACTATAAGACCTTAAAAAGTTTACACAAACTCAGCTATTGCTGCAACTTTTTATCCTCTATCCTATACAAGGAAGCGAACAGGGAAGGTGAAGGGCATAGGAAAGAAAGAAAGAAAGAAAGAAAGAAAGAAAGAAAGAAAGAAAGAAAGAAAGAAAGAAAGAAAGAAAGAAAGAAAGAAAGAAAGAAAGAAAGAAAGAAAGAAAGAAAGAAAGAAAGAAAGAAAGAAAGAAGAAATAGGGGGAAAGAAAAATCTCATAAGAGCTTCCTATATAATTCCACCTGGAAATAAGTATCTCTGACCATCCATGTTTGGTCTATTCAGAGATGGGATCAGATACAGCAGGAAAAAAATGATGAAGTGATTAGATCTTCTTTCTACCTTTTGCAGCTCTTCTCATTTAAAGCTCAACACTTCTTAGTGTGTGATGTCATGTCTCACTAACTGTTTTTTTTTAAATTTCATTTTATGGCCAAAGACCCTTCATGCTTTTTTTTTTTTTCATTACTCTCTCCCTGCTGAATCTGGAGCTTTGAATCAGGGTTGCAAGTAGATTTTTCAGGTTCCATCATAACATCAAACTTTACATTGAAAACTGCCTGTATACTGGTAGCCCATGACTTCAACCTTTTATTTAGTGATTGTTCAAAGTTACAACTGCCCTGAAAAAAAGTGACTTATCACCAATTTTCACACTTAAGACTATTGGTCACATGATCAAATTTAAGGCAACTGGCATGTATCTATGGCAGTTGCAGCTTCCTAGGTTCATGTGATCATTATCTGAAACCTTCCCAGCTGGCTTCCAACAAGCAAAGGCAATGGGGGGAGCTGGATTCACTTAATGTCTGATTCACTTAACAACTATAGTGATTTTCTTAGTAACTGTGACAAAAATGTCAAAAAATGGGGTAAAACTCAGTTAATGACTGCCTCACTTAGCAACAGAAATTTTGGGCTCAATTGTGGTTGTAAATTAAGGACTACCTGTATGAGTTAGAATAGGGCAGAGAATTGTGTGGAATGTGGAACAGCAGCGGATAGCACAGAGCAAGAAAATAATGATTGAATGGAGAATATAGGTAGTCCTTGACTTATGACAGATTCCCCCCTTTCCCAAAGCTACTTACAACCCGGTTCCAACAGGTGACCCCCTGTTCACATGACTATATTTTGGGTGCTTACCAATCAGCCCTCAATGCATTTGTAGCATCCTGCGATTGTGTGACTGCATTTTATGCTTTTGACCAAAAAATAGCATTTACTTCAATTGGTTTGTTTAACAGTTGAATTGAATTTTGAATTAATTGAATTATTTATTGTCATTGTATGTATATACACAATATACATACAATGAAATTCATGTAACACCCAGAGACCAGACTCAACATGTATACACACACATGACAATCCCCAAACACCTCCCCACCCACCAAAATTCCCCACCTCCTAAAAACACACAAGCACCCACACAACAGACCAAGAAATACTGCCCAACAGCTCACTGATGGTAATCCTTAAGTTCATTGTTAAGTGCAATTATAGCTCTGGGATAAAAACTATTCAGAAAACGTGTGGTCCGAGTTTTAATTGTTCTGTATCTTCTGCCAGAAGGCAACAGTTCATAAAGATTGTAAGCAGGATGGGAAGAGTCTCTGAGAATGTTGTGCAACTTCCTCAAGCAGCGAGAACAGTTGCAGTGTTCACTTAACAACCACCACAATCATTTGACAACCACTGCAAAAAAAAGGTTGTAAAAGTGGGTCTGGTCACACGGTGACCTATTTTATAACCACCATGACTAACAACCATAATGGGCACTCTCCATTATGGCTGTTAAGTCGAGGATTACTGTCGCGTTGTCGCGGTTTGCTCGTTGTCCTTAGGTTCTCTGATCAGCCCGTAGAGCCCCCGCAGGGGTGAAATTTAGAGGGACCCTCGCGAGGGTGAGTACTTAAGTACTAGAATCAATAATTGACACAGACACCATAGTTTCTCAAGGTGAGAGAGCACGTTGTGCCCGGGGTAGATGAAGAAGTCCCCCGATTGCAACGCACCACCCTCTTTTATTTTGCAGTTTTATCAGGGCGGGGGGAGCGAGACATATGTGAAGAGGAGCAAGGAAGTATAATTCTAATGGCGCCATGGCAGGATGCGACCACTGTTGTGTGCTAAGATAGCGTGATTATCTATTAACAAGATTTTTGTAGTCATCTAGTTTCTGTAACTATTTGCCTACGTGTCGTGCCAAGCTGAGTTTATCATGCAATTCCTAACTTGAGAAGGTCATTCTTACGGCCTTAGGTCAAGAGGACTCTCGAGGTTTACTACAAGTCCTCTTTTCTTTGTTTTTAAGGTGCCGCGATATCCGATTCAAAATATAAGCCTTTCTCCTTTGGAGTATCATAGTGCTTGGATAAGGACATACCCTCCGGGACATCCCGATCTGATTGCACAACCTCGTTCAAGGGCAGGTTATCAGTGTCGTCATCGGAACATAAGTGCAAAAGCGGAGCCTTGCACTCCTCAGTTGGAATTGCCATATATACATGATTTTGCATTAAGAGATTAAGTTGCGCAGCAGCTTTAGCTTCGGCAATAGCATTTAAACTACGTTTGATCATTGAAATAAAGATAGGTAATAAACAGGGTAGCAAAAAACATCCTATAGCAATTTTTAACTTGCAATGATTTAGCAATAGTTTCTGCAAGGTGTACAAAGGTGTTGCGCACCTCATGTGGTACGGTCAGGTGAGTCAATTTTGCCAATTCCGAATAAACAGAATGAAATAAGGAGTGTCTGGTTGAGTCGATGGAAATTTTGCTTACTATTATTTTGATGGTTACTGAAGGGTTGGTTCCTGTCCCATCAATACCCAAGCCATAGTCATTGTCAGTACCTTTCCATGTTTGGAAGGAAAGCCAATTTTCCGGTACTGGAAACGTGAGATTGATGGGATTGCACTGATGTTGCATACAGTTGGGATCGGGAATTCTAAGACGGGTGATATAGAGTTTTTTAAGGTTATCCCTCTTGGGTCTGGTGTCGGGTCGCACTGTGAGCCCTCTGGATTGAAAGTCCACACATTTCCATTCATTGCAGTAGGTGCCTTTGCCACAGGGGTCGTGTTGATTTGAAGTTCTGGCACAGATGTACTTTTCGTTGCTGGAATATGTCCGTCACCAGACAAGTGAGCCGCATTCGTTTGTGCCATAGTCCATGGCTTCGCAGGCATCAAAAGTGACCGATTGGGATACCTTCGGATTATAAAAGTCATGATTGACCAGTGTCTTTTTCGATGAGCCAGCTCCGACAGTGATGAGGATGTTGTAGCGATGAGTGGGGCCTGTGGGGTCATAACAGGTTTGTTTGTTGTTATCTTCACAAATACTATACGTCGTGCTATTCCACACACAGGTGTGCGTGGATGGTTTGGTGCAAATAAAATGAGTGTGATATATTAATGTAGTTCTGATGGTCAGCCCCTGTTGAGTTTTTTGCAAGCAGGGGGTACAATGTTTGGCATCTTGGGAGGTGAGTGCACTTCATGTCCTCCGTTGGGGGGGGGGATAAACTTTTGGTGTAGGGATAATGTCAGCCGAGAAGAAGTGGCAAAGCCTCGTACCATTTTTGTAATTTCACATTGGTATAGACCAAAGTCTGAGAGGGTCAGATCTGTTACTGAAAGATGAGTTGCTCTAAAATGATAATTGATGGTATATTTGGGTGAGTCTTGTAGATATATGGTATTGTTGAAAAACCAGCGCCAGATGATTCCCTTTTTCTTGAGTGGAGACCTCTGGTAACAGGAGAGGGCCTGAGAGCGAAGATGCAGTGCTCCCTCATTGTTGTAACGGTGCGTGTGAATCAAGGAGTTGAAATTAGGATGTGGAGAGGACTCGAGAAGCTGTCTACAAATTCGTTGTCCGCGGAGCGGTGACCAGGAATCAGGATAGCGGTCAGGGAGATGGGAGCCAGGTGCATCCCATAGGCAGCTGGTGGTATCACAGGGAGGTTGGCAGCAGGAGAAGTGGCGCACCAGGGTATGGGAAAAAGATTGAGGAGAAGATTGAGACAAAAGGAGCCAAGAAAGAAACATAGAGGGTAGTGGGGGGCGAGTTACAGAGAAAATGGAAAAGAGATAAACTGTATGATTGAAGCATTGACGGGAAGCAAGAAAGCCTAAGCAGGAATAAGGTCCCACCGTATTCGCAGTGACATAGACATGTAGGTAGACCCGACAGGGTTGGTAGCCATACAGAAGAGAGACGTGAGGTGAGGGACGCAAGGCACGGCCTTGATGTTGAAAGGCATAATTACAGGCGGAAAGAGAGATGTCTTCAAAGGTAAAGGTAATGCGTGTGAACGGAGGGGCGAAGATAACAGCAGGATCAGCCCGAAACTGAGAAAAGACAGGAGATATCAGAATCAGAAGGGCTAGGAGAGGAACACTTGTCCTTAGCCTCCCCATGATAAGGTCGAACACAGCGCACAGGCACCCAAAGAACACGATCAGGAAGTTGAACAGCAGCGTATCCTTTGCCCCAAGTGATCAGTTGCACAGGTCCCTTCCACTTCGGATCTGGAAGTTGCCTGAAATAAACAAGAGGTCTGGAGGTAGGGACAGGAGGTGTGGTAAAGTGACGAGAAGCAGCCATAGAAGAAGGAGAGCCAGTAAGATTCAGAAAGTTCAAGGTATATAAACATACATTTAACACATTCTGTAACGCTGGGAGGTTCGGGGGGCGTACGCCTTTTTTCCCCATGTATCGATCAAGGGCCGTTTTGAGTGTTAAATTTGCTCTTTCCACAATAGCTTGGCCTTGGCTATTAAATGGAATTCCAAATTTGTGTACAATGGACCAATGATGACAGAACTCCGAGAAAGAGGAGCTCGTGTATGCAGGACCATTGTCTGTTTTTAAAATTTTTGGACATCCCAGTGTTACAAAGGTCCGAATGCAATGATTGATAGTGTTTTTAGTAGTCTCCCCCCTTTGCAGTGTGGCCATGATGAACCCAGAGTAAGTGTCTACAGACACGTGAATATACTTCCAGGGTGCAAAGGATGGATACTGAGTAACATCCATTTGCCATGTGTCACAGGCCTCGGTGCCTCTAGGATTTACTCCTTCTGGGACACTTCGTGCCTGCAGACTACATGTAGGACATTGTTGAACAATTGCCACGGCTTCTTGATGAGTAATTCCAAATTGTCTCACCAGAGCCTTTCTATTTTGATGAAAATAATCATGACTTTCTCCTGCTGTTAAGGTGTTATTCTGCAGGATTGGTAACAAATGCAACTTGCAGGCCTCATCTGCCATGTGATTGCCTTCTGAAAGAAATCCGGGCAGATGCTGATGGCTTCTGATGTGGGCCACAAACAGAGATTCTTTCCTTTCCTTCAATAGGTCTTGTAACTGTAAAAAAAGCGTCATTAAAGGAGAAGGGGTTGCAGGAGAAATGTAGGCATCAAATATATTCAAGGCCAATTGTGCCACATACAGACTATCAGATATTACATTAATTGGCTGGGGAAAAAGTGTGAGTGCCATATTGAAGGCAGACAGTTCAGCCTGTTGAGCAGAAGGTTGTGGTGTGGTAAGTTTTTTATGCCATTGATTGTCAGTTTGCCACACACAAGCCCCGATGGTTTTAGAACCATCAGTGAATACAGTAAGACAATCTTTCACTGGTTGTTGTACTAAAGGAGTCTCTAGAGTGAGCGGAATTGTTTTCAGCACTTGTATGCGTGGGTCTGGTGGTAGATGGCAGGAGACGTTCCCTTGCCACCCTTCCAACGCATCTTGTAACGCATCAGAATTTTGGAAGAGTGGTTCCCATTGTGTTAGTCTGCAGGGAGTGTAAAGCGTGCAGATATCCACACCCATCAAGGCTCTAGCTCTTTTCCTCCCCCGTTCTATAAGAAGGGCCATTTGTGCAGCTCTTGTGGTGATTGATGCTTTTGGGGTATGAGGAAGGTGAATCCACTCTAAAATGTGTAGCCTCTTTGAAGTCGAGATTTGAACGATGATTGCTGTAAGGAGTGTGGGTGTGGGAAGAAGCGCCAATGAGAGTGCATGATTGTGTAATGAGCGGTCCACCCAATGGGTATGCAAGGCGCTGTTGATTTCTTTAAGAGCATTAAGCTGTTGCTCATTCAGCCAAATGAGATCTGCTGGATGCTTAAGGCCGACCAATGCTTGAAATAATGGCGAGAGAGTATGAGTTGAAATGGAAAGATATGGGCGTGCCCAATTGAGCGTGCCCAGGCATTGCTGTAACTGAACCAAGGTTGCAGGTTGAGGGAGTGTGAGAACAGGAAGGTGAGGTGAAGCTGTGGAGGCTAAAACCTTGTGTCCTAAATATTGTAACGGATAATGAGACTGCACCTTTTCTGGTGCTACATGCAATCCTGCAAGAGCAAGGAGAGAGAGAAGACATGGAAAAGTTTTACATACTGTACCTTTAGGACCATCAGCTGCAATCAGGATGTCATCCATGTAATGATACACTAAAATTTCAGGAAATTTGTCCCGATAGGGTTGTAAAGCTTTATTTACAAAATATTGACACATCGTAGGAGAATTGAGCATTCCTTGGGGAAGAACTTTCCATTGATATCTAGCTGTAGGTTTAGAATTATTAAACTCAGGAACGGTGAAGGCAAATAGTATCCTGTCCTCTGGTATCAGCGGGATGGAGAAAAAACAATCTTTGAGGTCAATGATTATGAGATCAAATGTTACAGGAATTAAATTTGGATTTGGAAGGCCACATTGCAATGGGCCCATAGGTTGCAATATAGCGTTCAGAACACGGAGATCCTGTAGGAGGCGCCATTTGCCACTTTTCTTTTTAATTACAAACACTGGTGTGTTATATGGGCTGGTAGATGGTTCAATATGACCTTCTGCCAATTGTTGTTGAACGAGAGTGTGAAGTGCGTTTAATTTTTCTTTTGTAAGAGGCCATTGATCAATCCAAACAGGAATATTTGATTTAAGAGTGAGAGAAAGAGGAGAAATAGCCATAATTCAAGGTATGTAGAGAGAAGTGTGGAGTTGAGATAGCAGGTCACGGCCCCACAAATTGCAATGTAATGGAAGGACAAAGGGTTTAAGATAAGCAGTCACAGAGGAATGAGGCGTAGAGGCAGTAAGCCAAAGTGAGCTAACCTTTGCTGCCTGCGCTCCACCGACGCCTTGTACTGAAGTTGTTTCAGCAAGGGACCAAGAGGATGGCCACTCAGAGGATCAAATGACAGAGACGTCAGCTCCGGTGTCAATCAGGCCAGCAAAAGATTGGCCATTCAGCAATATGGTTAACATAGGTTTGGAGGCTTGAACAGATTGCTGTAGAGCAAACAAAGAAGGGGGTTCAGGAGAGGGAAGAAGAATGAGAGTAGCCACAATCGTTCCCGCTTTCAGGGAAAAGCACCGGTCGCCAATGGCAGCGAGAGAGAGATTTTTCAGAGAAGAGGAGTCGTACAAAAAGGGTGCAGCGACTACGCCTTCAATGGTAAGGGATGAGTTAGGTATGAGCAAAACAGGCAAGGAAGGCGGAAGTGGCTTTAGAACAGTGATAGAAAGAGGGAGAGTGAAGACCGAACCAGGATCATCATAAACGATGTCCTCTGTCAGCTGTACAGGGAAAGAAGTAGGTTGTAAAAAGGAAAGAGAAAAGGAAAGAGAAGTTTCAGCCTTTGTAGCGGGGTTAGCTGAAGACCCCATGCCTAGTTTTCCGATTGCTGAGCAGGAGGAGGGTTAGAGCGACATTGGGAAGCCCAATGAAAACCTTTTCTGCAACGAGGGCAAACAGTTTTTGGCTTGGCAGCATAGGGTGCAGTACCCCGAGACTGGCCATGAGGCGTTCCAGAGCGGTTTGCAAACAGTTAACGAATGAAGAGTAAGACCCGTCAACCTCCTGCACTACCTTCAAAAAGGTGTGTGTGGATTTAGAGTCTGAGTCATCCACACGTTTCAGGGCATTCATCGCACAAAGATGAATGATTGCAAAGGCACGGCGAGGGCAAGTTTGTTGCTGAATCAGGGTGGAGTATAATCCGGTTCCCTTTAAGTGATCAGCAATGACCAGATTAGGGAGGCCTCGTCTTATTTCAGCATCTACTAATTTTTCATATTCAGACTGCCAAACAACATACTGGGCAGGAGTCATAAGCATAGAAAACAACATCTTCCAATCATATAACAGCATTACAGTGTTAGCAGACACGAGAGAATCAAGCATGCCACGAGTGTAAGTGGATTGCAGTCCATACATATTTACAGCCTCTTTTAAATTTTTCAGCACTCTTAACTCTATGTTGGTATGAACAGGAGCGCCAGGGGCTCCCGGAACAAGAGTCATAGGGTAAGCAGAAGGTATATCACAAGATTCTAAGGTGAAGGAAGGAGAAGCCAGGATAGCAGTAATATTTCCCCCCGAGGGATGTGGGGACGGAGAATCAGTAGGAATAGGAGAGACAGAAGGAGAGGAGGGCTGCAGACGATTGTGCGGAGTGTCAGAGTGAAAAGGAGGGGCAGAGGCAAGCTGAGGAATATCATCCGAAGAGGCGACAGATTGGTAAGGTGGGGGAGAAGAATCAAAGTGAACAGCAGGAGGCTTAACAGTTTTAGAGGCAAGAGATAAAGACTCGGGGAGAGTGGTGGAGGGGTAAATAGTATTGAGCGCAGCCATTATCGCACGCCAGGACATAAGAATGTCCGGTGGAGCTCTGGGGACATCATACAGATATTTTCCCAAGCGTTCCCACGAAGTGCGATGCAGCGTGCCCTCAGCCGGATAAGCAGAACAGTGCTGTTCCACATAAAGCAAGAAGGAGGTGATAGATTTCCTAGACAAGGTATATACAGTGGTGCCGTTAATTTTCTGCAAACAATTAGCCTTCTTCACTAATTGGTAAAGTTCGTCCCTATGAACTGACGAAACTTTGGAGAGTGAGGAGCCCATTACTTACGATTGTACAGAGCCTTTGCCAGGTGTGTAGCAACGGGAGTGAAGGCAGCGCACCTCTAGACAGAAGTCACGCCGTGGAGCTGAAGAAGGGAGAGATCCCGGACGAGCCCCCAGTTGTCGCGTTGTCGCGGTTTGCTCGTTGTCCTTAGGTTCTCTGATCAGCCCGTAGAGCCCCCGCAGGGGTGAAATTTAGAGGGACCCTCGCGAGGGTGAGTACTTAAGTACTAGAATCAATAATTGACACAGACACCATAGTTTCTCAAGGTGAGAGAGCACGTTGTGCCCGGGGTAGATGAAGAAGTCCCCCGATTGCAATGCACCACCCTCTTTTATTTTGCAGTTTTATCAGGGCGGGGGGAGCGAGACATATGTGAAGAGGAGCAAGGAAGTATAATTCTAATGGCGCCATGGCAGGATGCGACCACTGTTGTGTGCTAAGATAGCGTGATTATCTATTAACAAGATTTTTGTAGTCAGCTAGTTTCTGTAACTATTTGCCTACGTGTCGTGCCAAGCTGAGTTTATCATGCAATTCCTAACTTGAGAAGGTCATTCTTACAGCCTTAGGTCAAGAGGACTCTCGAGGTTTACTACAGATTACCTGTAAAACAACACAGATGGGGGAAACAACAAGAGGTTAAAGGGAGGTCAAGTTTGTCCCATAGGACTAGCGTTTTGCAGAGTAAGGATCAGAAAAGTTACAACCATTGGTGTACTGTGCAAGACAGATCTACCACCTAAAAGAGCAACTGCATATGATCTTAAGTATAAGATTCAAAACGTATGTTGCTTGGGTTGTTGTCCCATCCATCATGTTTTAGTTACATTTGAGTAAGAATGGCTGTCGGACTAGAAAATCCTGTGCATTGGTTTCAAGAAAACCTCGAAAGAAACAGTCCGAGATGGGGGCAGCAAGGGGGGGGGGGATAAAGGAGACAGAAGGGAAGATGTGGGGAAATAGAGCAATTTGCTAATATTTTATTATCCCACTTTTATCATTTTTATAAATAACTCAAAAGTGACACCCAATACTCTTGCACAACGGGCCCTATTCAACAAAATAAATTTTCAATGTGCAGAAAAGCAAAGTTTTACATTTAGGCAAGAAAACCCAAAGGTATATAAGTACAGAATAGATGAGACTTGGCTCAAAAACAGTAACTGAGAGAGGGACCTTGGAGTCCTAGTGGATGATCACTTGAATATGTGCCAGCAGTGTGGCGCAGCAGCCAAAAAAGCAAATACAATCCCGGGCTGCATAAACAGAGGCAAAGAATCAAGATCATGTGAAGTATTAGTGCCGCTTTATAAAACCCTAGTAAGACCACACCTGAAATACTGCAAGCAATTTTGTTCACCGTACTACAGAAAATATGTTGAGACCTTGGGAAAAATTCAGAGAAGCGCAACTAAGATGATCAAAGGCTTGGAGATTAAAACATATGAAGAATGGCTGCAGGATTTTGGTTTGGCTAGCCTTAGAAAAGAAGAATTAGGCGTGACATGATAGCACTATTCCAGTATTTGTGGAGCTGACACAAAGAAGAGAGGGTCAAATTATTCTCCAAAGCACCAGAGGGCAGGACAAGAAATAATGGTGGAAACTAAGCAAGGAGAGAAGCAACCTGGAATTAAGGAGAAACTTCCTAACAGTGAGGACAATTAACTAGTGGAACAGCTTGCCTGCAGAAATTGTGGGTACTCCATCGCTGGAAGCTTTTAAGTTGAGTCTAGACAGTCCCTTACCTGAAATAGGATAGGTTCTCCTGCTTGAGCAGAAGGCTGGACTAGAAGATCTCCAAGTTCCCTTCCAGCTCATTCATTCTATTCTATTCTTTCTTCCTCTTATTTTCCCCACAACCACCACACTTTGAGATGGGTTGAGCTAAGAGAATGACTGACTCAAAGCTACCCAGATGGCTTTTATACCTAAGGCAGAACTAGAACTCACAATCTCCTGGTGATTCACCCAAAGACACCCAGCCAGTTTTCATGCCTAAGGAGGGACTGGTACTCACAGTCTCCTGTTATCTAGTCTGGTGCCTTAACCATTAGACCAGATGTTTTTCTCTGTGTTTCTTTTTTCTTCCTATCCTAACTACATTGATTACAGCATCAGGGTTAGCAAAATGGCTATATTCTTTCATTTTAACCCTTGGCTTCCCATGTAGAAACAGGAATTATGTGTTTCACTGAACACTCCTCACCAAAAAAAAAAATCTTTTTTTTTCCTAGTGAGAGAAAAATGGGACATAATTAGCCCTGACCTGACTCTCTTTCAACTTGGCACCATCCAGATATGTTTTCCTCAAACTCTTCATCCACAGCTTCCATATATGCCATATGCTGCCCTAGGTGAAGAAGCTGGAGTTACAGTCTAACACACATTTGGAAGACATCAGAATAGGGAAAAATGCTTTTATGCCATAATAACTGGAGAGAAGCCGACGGCATCCCTTTCATCTTAGGGCACAGGAATTCTAGCCCTCCAGAATCTCCCCGAGTAACAATGTTTACATGCCAACTTAAGCAATAACTTTTCCAACCATGATAAACTGAGTAAACCACAATTGTCTGGGTTAAGGTACAATGCTAAGCCTCAAATATACCAAACCTGTTGCTAGTGTATTGTGCGAAATAAACAAAAGGTGTGGATTATAGGAAAAATAAGATGCAACTTTCACTCTGATGGTATAGATCCCTGAAACATTATACATTATACAGTTCTATTATAGGTACTCCTCACTTAACATCTGTCCTGTTTAATGACAATTCAAAGTTGTGATGATGGGAAAAAGTAACTTTACAACCAGTCCTCTTATCTGCAACCATCAGTGTCCCTGAGATCATGTGATTATCATTTGCACACTTCACAACTGGCTTCCCACAAGCTGAGTTAATTGAGCAACCAGCAATGAAATTGCAAGTTGCAGTCACAAGATATCTTGCTCAATAAAGTACAGTGACTAACTTAACAACAAAAAGAGAAGTGACATTGTAAGTCTATTGCAATCATGAGATTTCACTTGTGTTGCTTAGCAATGGAATTGCTAGTCACTAAAGGAGAAATTACTTGTATATTTTACCCTTGTTCACCGTTTTCAGTTGTAATGCTAAAGGTCTGTAGCCTTTTCTTCCCATCTTAATCAGATACAGATAGCTCGTTTAGTGACAATAGTGACCATTTGAAGTTACTTTTAAAAAGTGACTTATGAACGTTTTTCACCCTTACAGCCATTGCAGCATTCCCATGGTCACATAATCAGAGTTCAGATACTTGGTAACGGATTCATACTTATGACAGTTGCAGTGTTTGGGGCCACGTGATCCTCTTTTGCAACCTTCTCAGAAGCAAAGTCTATCTGAAAGCTAGGTTCATTCATGTTACCAACTTAACAATTGCAATAATTCTCTTAAAAGCTGTGGCAAGAAAGGCTGTAAAATAAGGCAAAATTCACTTAACAACTATCTTGCTTATCAACAAAAAAAATTGGGCTCAATTGTGATTATAATTAGAATACTATTTGTACATGTCATGATAATTTTCAGCTTTTTTAACTTTTAGGGTTTTTTAAAAATAACTGAACACGTTCTTATATTATTGTGTTTATTTTGAAAGTATTAAAGCATGCTACTATTCTATAATTCACCATTGCCAAATGTTAACAGAAAAATGTTATTTTAATTTTTAATTTTTTTAAGACAAATATACAGACAAAAACATAAAAACATGAATCCATCTTCCAATTACATATATACAGTGTGTCAGTTGGTTACAAATCTTTTGTGCTATTCTTTCATCGTCCTTACTCACAAGTTATATAGGTTCTCAAATTGATAATCTAGTATATGCTTAAATGTTTATCAGTTATTAATCATTCATTTGACTAAACTATTTTTATTCTGTCCTTTGATTCATTTGTTGAATATAAAGACAGATAGGATAACTCTAAAAATTCTTCCATACAAAGTTTCTTTTATTGGATTATATTAAGTATCCTCAAAATAACTCACAGTCATGTCGAGATGCATCTAATGTCCAATTCTTTGCATAGTTGAAATCGTAGTATAAAATGATAGTAATCTTTTCCCCTATTTCATCCCACAGTAGTAGAACCAAAGGAGAAGCGCTAGCCTGAAGCTAGGGTCCGAGCAAGAGTGAAGAAACCTCCCCCAACCCACCAAGGATCAATTCAGTGACCAATCAGGATTACAGATGTGGCCACATGACATGAACTACATTTCCCAGGATACCTTAACTACATTTACCATGATGCATTCCCTTAAGGGAACAGCTCCCAATTCCTAACTAACTATCCAATTCCCATTAACTATAACTGGCTGGATAGCACATTCCCCACCTGTAATTATAAATTCCATTATTAACTAAAGAGCAAGTAACTATATAATTAAGATAAACAGTAAACATTAATAAAGCATCAAACAAAGCAAAGCATGCAAAGCTTGAGTTCAATCTTCAAGTTCAGCCTTTCTCCACATCAACACTAGGTCGGTGACTGGTCTGGTGTAGAGCTGCTTGGTGAAAGTCTGCTGGTCACCTCTGGTAGCCATTTAGGGTGAACAGGTACTCTTGCTTCCAATGGTTCTAAGAGGTGTTGACAAGCGGTTGAAATGGATGTTGCGAAGACATCTCCCTGTGTAGAGTGTCTTAGTGAAAGTCTGGTGGTCATTGGCAGACATTTAGGGTTTCTTAGTGAAAGTCTACTTGTCGCCGGCAAGTAGACTGTCGGAATGGATGGTGCGAAGGCATTTGCCTGGGCTGGGGCCTGCATCCGATCAACCTCACAGACTATTCCTGAGATTCCCCAACCCAGCTCAGTCTTGAAGGCAAAAGGGGTGCCTCTCGGGCCTCTGACTACTTCAATGTGAGCTAAAGCATCAGGGGCATCTATTCCTAACAAGACCAAAATCTTGGCTTCAGGATCTAAAGAGGGAATGTGACAGGCCATGTGCTGCAGGTGAGGTATGCTGCTTGCTATCTCTGGCGTTGCAATCTTGCTGCGGTCGTCTGGTATCCCATCCCATTCTAACACAGCAGTGGGAATTGGGAACTCCCATCTAATGACTCTATGCAGAGTCCAGTAGCTCTCCTCCCTGCCCTGCTTCATGGTGCAGGGCACGTTGATATTGTGAAGTGCACCTCTTCTTTTGGAACATCAGAGAGGATGAAGAATGCAGACCTGGCCAGCGAGTGATCACTCTGAGGATCCAGTATTACATACATCTTCACTGCTTCTTCTAAGCGTCCCTTGGGGTAGACGTTGGCTAAGCAGATCTGACGACACGAGTGAGGGGCTGGTGTTATCGCACACCGCCGTGCAATTGACACTCACCACTGGCTCCGGGTGTGCTTCTGTAGCACGTTGAGGCTCCTTGGCTGAAGGAGGGTGATGTGTTGTCTGCTGCTCGGAGTCTGGATGCAGAGTGGCTGGGTGCTTGTTGCTGTTGCATAGATGATGTTGTACCTTGGCTGTGCAGTCTTTGGACATGTGCTTAAAAGATTCACAACATTTGTAGCAGAATCTGAACTCCTGTAACAAATCCTTCCTTTGGTGCAGAGGTTTCTGTGCAAATGCTTGGCACCTGTTCAGCGAGTGTTGAGTGTTGTGCAGAGGACAAAGCCCGACTCTCTTTGTAGTTGGAGATCTAAATTGGGTTGTGTCTGATAAGTCCTCTTCCAAACTCTTTATGGAGGGGGTTATGACCCTGTTTTATGTGTTCTTGCGAGGTTGTGTTGTCTAGTCATTTGCACTATACTTTTGAGAGATGCAGAATTTTGGTTGTGTGCTTTGTCATTTGGGAGATAGCTGCTTCTAATGTGGAGGTTACGAAAGCTGTTATAGGACATTGTTTGACAGGCAACTAATTCCTCGAGAAGGGCAAAGGGTGGTTCTCTGTTTCGGTTCGCAGCCAAGAAGGCATCAGACAAAATAATCCATTGTTCCGCTATCTCTTTGGGTAGTCTGGTAATGATTGCTTCTTGGGTTATGAACTGATCAAGGCAAGCAAGTCCTGGTAAATCAGAACATTCTTTAGCTGTTCGCAGCTGTGTAAGAATGATGGAAAATTTCTCCAGCTTTCGGGTTTCATTGATGAAGATACATGGGAAGCTGTCCAGTTGTCCTAAGAGCAAGTATTCCATCATCATGCTGTCAACATACCTTTGGTCCAGAGTAGCCCATGAAGGTTTCAGAGTTGTGACTGGGTCATTCAATATGGCTGAGTAGGTGTTTCAGCGGACCGTGGTCCTAGGCATGCCAACATAAATTTAAGCTCTTCACCAGGCTGTGGCCTTTCTTTCTGAATGGTACTTGTGAAAATGCACTTCCACAGTAAGCATTCTCTGTCTGGCTTGTCGTTAAATCTATACAAACCATTGGCTGCTAAGTTCAGCCTTCCACATCATAGTAATGATTCCCTGTTTTTATTCTGTGATGGTAAATCATCTATTGGCATAGCATCCTTGTGAGCGTGGCGTTCTGGCTCAAGGGCATGTGTTGTGGACAGTTCGTGGTTATCCTCAGAGTATTTTAAGAGGAGGTCATGAGCCATTACCACATATGCAGGTAGTCTTTCTGGCTGCCAGGTGTGGGTAACGGGTTCATTTTGCCATATATCTGTGTTAGAGTTGTCTGGAGGGTGTGGCAGGAACACTTTTGCCTTTGGATTGAGTGTGGCTGTTTGCATGCCTACTTGTTGAGAAATCATTGTGATCACTGGTGGACTAAGTTGCTTTCCCAGCATGTCGTGAGACATTGGGGAAGGTTTACTGTTGGTGGGAAGTGAATTTCATATTTTAGGTCTTACAACGTCAGTTGCATGACTGACTTGTAGAGTCTGTGGTTGAGATTCACTCCTATGCTTCCCTGGTTGTGGGAGACTTCTAAGTAACTGAATCGGTTCCACCTGCTCATTTCATAGCGAGTGCTGCTCATCCACGTAAGCTTTGACCCATGTATCTGGGTTCTCTTCTCCCAACTCTTTGAGATCGAAGTTGAAGGAGGTGTTGTCGGCCACGTTCCTCAATGCTGTGGCCCATGCTGTTTTTGCTGCTGTGTCTCTTTGATGCTCGAGCAACTCCGCTTGGGCCTGAGCTTTGGCCATTTCTGCCTTCTGCCATATCACCTCCATTGTTATACGTAAATCTGCCTCTACTACCGCCACTTTTATCTCAGCTTCTACAGCTCGGTTGGCATAACTTGCTGCTTTGGAGACCTTAGATGCGCTGCTGCAACGGGAGGATGCTCTGGACCAGCGGTTGCCAACCGGTGGGCCCTGGCCCACCAGTGGGCCGAGAGAAAATTTTGGTGGGCCACAGAGAAATCTCACCCCCAGAGCACTCCCCCAAAGCAATTAATCCAGGCTGTGCAGAAACAAAATGCTGCACCGCCCACATGGCCCATGAGAACCCTCCTCACTCACTCACTCCTTACCCGGCAAATTTCCCTGCTAAGTTGCTATTTTTCCTTTTTCCAACCATCATCTATTCTGTTGTACCGGAGATTTAGATTAGCTAGGAAGCAGAAAATGGTTGGATTTCTTGCTTTCTAGCTAGTCTCTAGATCTTCAGCTCTGCTTTTAAACACAGCCGAACCTTCCTTAGGACTGAAGGTTTGCTTGCAAGCAAATTCAGTGCAGACTCATGGCAAGCAAATTTGAGAGACTGAGCTAGCTGATGGCAGACAGATAGATCACTGAATGATTCTGTGAGCAACTTAATCTGCCTGCTTTGCCTGATTTTGGGTAAAAGTTGCTCTTTTCTTAAATAAAAAATTCAATATTTATATAAATATTTATAATATTTACATACAAGCCATGCCCAGCCAGTCACATGACCACCAAGCCACACCCACAAATTACACCACACCCACAGAACCAGTTAGTGGTCCATGGGATCTGAAATTATGAGTTTGGTGTCCCTGAAGTCCAAAAGGTTGACAACCTCTGCTCTGGACAGATAGTGAGACCCAGCAGCAGAGAATGGGTGTGAGATACTGGAATCTGCTTGCGATCTAGCTGACTTGGGATGGAGAGAGGAGGCTTTCTTAGAATAGTGCGAAGAAGCTGCTTCTGATTGAAGACCTATGTCAGATATGGTTCTCTCCCCTGACATTTCTTCTAGCTTTAGGGCTTTGTTGATCACAGCTTGGAGGACATTTTTGCCTTCCCTAATGCATTCTTCATGTTCCTTTGTACTTCCTCGAAGCATTGAATGTGTTCTTCAAGATTTGGGTCACCCAGCCTCGACTGGATGGTCTTGAGTTAACTTTCACTGTCTCTCCACTCTGGGAGGAGGTTCTGTAGGTCTTTCTGCAATGTGCGGAATCTTCCCAAGGGACAGCCTGAGTTTGGGAGTTTCGCAGATCTTTTCCAGTTCTGTCCATGTTTCTACATAATGAAGATACTGCTTGTCCCACCTGTCCCTCAATAAGGAGTCCATGGGTGCGGTAGGCTTCCTATGTTGTCTGAGGTCATAGGCTTTCCGAGGTGTCATCGCTTCTTTGGAGGTTGGGACATCCAAAACTGGGTTTTGGGAACCAGGCTCCATGCTTATATCAAGGGTGGGTGGAGGGTTTGAGTCCTCTGGTACATCAGAGACATCTGTCATGGTGGTAGAAGTTGCCATACTTCAAATTGGCAAAAGGAGAATTTGGAAATTTTAATGGTTTTCCATTTTGTCCACTAGGATGCGCTATGAGCAGTAGCAGAACATAGGAGTGTCTGTTAAGTTTAATACTTGAGCACGTAGGTGGTGCTGCAGGGTCTTGGCAGTGCTAGCATAGTATACAATTTGGCTGCTTTTAGGGTGTGTTGCGAAGTCTGGAAGACTTTGGAGCAAAGCACAAATTTGCCTGTTAGTATTGCTTGCTACACAAGTTGACGCTATAGGGTGCTTTGCGAAGTCTGAAAGACATTGGCGCAGAACGCAAATTTGCCTGTTAGTGGTATTTGCTAAGTCTGGAAGACACTTTTGCTAAGCACAGGTTGGGCTGCAGGTAGTGCTGAACCCTTGAATTAAGTTATTAGATGTTTCCACAAGAGTTACATAAAATAGAATTTACACTGATTGAACACTGGTTAAATTTAGGAAACTTCCTGTAAATTCATTACTTGCCACGAGGTGGAACTAGATCCTTGAGGGAAAAAAAATCTTTTTTTGAATTCTCTGTGAAATTTTTACTTGACCATCAGATGGTGCTATAGGCTGGCAGTTGAATAGTAACAGATTAGACTGGAAAGAAAAGTTATTAAAAATGTGGAATACTTTTGTTCAAAGTCATTAAAGAAATGTAATACTGTAATCCATAGCATAAATGCTGTAGTTAGATAATATCTCTTTGAACAGTGTAGGTTTTTATGCTTTAATTTTATGGGCAATCTTTCAATTACTCCTCTTTAAAATGCTGTCTTTAAAAAAAAGGCTTGCTAGTCCTCTCACATCTGCATTTGTAAAAGTTTGAAGACAAAGGCTATCTACCTTGTTAGTCTGTTTCTATGGTGATGAGGAATGCAAGGTATTTTTATTGCTCACTTCCTGTTGCAAATAGGTTCAGAAAGGGAAAAAGAGAAAAAAAAGGCAAATCCTCTCCAACCACTGAGAAGTGTAGCTTCAGTTTCTTGTTTTTTAGACCACAAGAAGAGATTACTTTGAGTTTCTTCATCTGCATTTGAAAAAGAGTTTGTAGGTAGTAACTGGGGGGAAACAGGGGTAGATGATGGGTATTGCCTGGCTCCTCCCTTTGTTTTGAAAATTAGTCCTTCCTGAGCTAGCAGATGTAACTTGAGACAAAGAGGCTTCTTTTGCTGAAGAGAAGGGAGGAATATGGCCCCTTCCTGCACCCAAACAGGCTTTTAAAAATTTATGTTGCACAGAGAGAGAGAGAGACGATGAGAATTCAGGCAATCTGATTAGCTATATATCTACTTTGGAGGCTCAGATTAGCATTGCATATTCACTCCTGGCTTCAATATTACTTTGCTTTATCACAAAATTCAAATTACTTTTAATCTTCACAGGGATACCAAATTAACTGTCTTTTTTTAAAAACAAAATAAACATTATTAATTTTACAATTAAAACAGACAAACAACAAATACATAAATGTGAATGAAAAAAAAGAAACAAAGAAAGAAAAGTGGAAAAGAAATTAACTGTCTTTTTACTGATGGGCTTCAAGACTTCAAGTTTATAGTATCATTTTACTATTCTGTTCTTTGATTCACTTGCTGAATATAAAGACAGATAGAATAACTCTAAAAATTCTTCCATACAAAGTTTCTTTTATTGAGTTATATTAAGTATCCTCAAGGTAACTCACAGTCATGTCGAGATGCATCTAATGTCCAATTCTTTGCATAGTTGAAATCGTAATGTAAAATGATAGTAATCTTTTCCCCTATTTCATCCCATAGTAGTAGAGCCAAAGGAGAAGCGCTAGCCCGAAGCTAGGGTCCGAGCAAGTGTGAAGAAACCTCACACAACCCACCAAGGATCAGTTCAGTGACTAATCAGGAGTACAGATGTGGCCACATGACATGAACTACATTTCCCAGGATACCTTAACTACATTTACCATGATGCATTCCCTTAAGGGAACAGTTCCCAATTCCTAATTAACTATCCAATTCCCATTAACTATAACTGGCTGGACAGCACACTGCTCACCTGGAATTATAAATTCCACTATTTACTAAAGAGCAAGTAACTGTATAACTAAAATAAACAGTAAACATTAATAAAGCATCAAACAAAGCAAAGCATGCAAAGCTTGAGGTTCAATCTTCAAGTTCAGCCTTTCTCCACATCAACACTAGGTAGGTGACCGGTCTGGTGTAGAGCTACTTGGTGAAAGTCTGCTGGTTGCCTCTGGTGGCTGTTTAGGGTGGACAGGTACTCTTGCTTCCAATGGTTCTAAGGGGTGTTGACAAGCGATTGAAATGGATGTTACGAAGACATCTGCCCGTATAGAGCATCTTAGTGAAAGTCTGGTGATCATTGGCAGATGTTTAGGGTTTCTTAGTGAAAGTCTACTTGTCACCGGCAGTCTTTTAGGGTGGATGGTATTCTTGTTTTCGATGGTGCCAAAGGACATCGGAAGGCTGTCAGAATGGATGGTGCGAAGACATCTGCCTGGGCTGGGTCTTGCATCCGATCAACACAGACTATTCCTGAGATTCCCCAACCCAGCTCAGTTTTGAAGGCAAAAGGGGTGCCTCTTGTGCCTCTGACTATTTCAATGTGAACTAAAGCATCAGAGGCATCTATTCCTAACAAGACCAAAATCTTGGCTTCAGGATCTAAAGAGGGAATGTGATGGGCCATGTGCTGCAGGTGAGGTATGCTGCTTGCTATCTCTGGCGTTGCAATCTTGCTGCAGTTGTCTGGTTTCCCATCCCATTCTAACACAGGCAGCAGTGGGAATTGGGAACTCCAATCTAATGGCAGAGTCCAGTAGCTCTCTTCCCCGCCCTGCTTCATGGTGCAGTGCACGTTGATATCGTGAAGTGCACCTCTTCCTTTGGAACATCAAAGAGGTTGAAGAATGCAGACCTGGCCAGCGAGTGATCACTCTAAGGATTCAGTATTACATACATCTTCACTGCTTCTTCTGGGCACCCCTCGGGGTAGACATTGGCTAAGCAGATCTGACGACACGAGTGAGGGGCTGGTGAGTTATCGCACACCGCCGTGCAATTGACACTCACCACTGGCTCCGGGTGTGCTTCTGTAGCACGTTGAGGCTCCTTGGCTGAAGGAGGGTGATGTGTTGTCTGCTGTGGTGCTCGGAGTCTTGATGCAGAGTGGCTGGGTGCTTGTTGCTGTTGCATAGATGATGTTGTACCTTGGCTGTGCAGTCTTTGGACATGTGCTTAAAAGATTCACAACATTTGTAGCAGAATCTGAACTCCTGTAACAAATCCTTCCTTTGGTGCAGAGGTTTCTGTGCAAATGCTTGGCACCTGTTCAGCGAGTGTTGAGTGTTGTGCAGAGGACAAAGCTCAACTCTCTTTGTAGTTGGATATCTAAATTGGGCTGTGTCTGATAAGTCCTCCTCCAAACTCTTTATGGAGGGGGTTGCGACCCCTGTTTTATGTGTTGTTACATGTTGTGTACTTTCAAAATACTGGAAGATAAGAGACTGGAAAAAGAATTACAGAAATTTCTGCAAAAAAAAGACATTAAAATTAAAATGGACATAACTAAGCATAAAATGGGATTAATAGAAAAAGAGGAACTAGCACAAAAATTAAAAATGCTAAACAGAATTACTTTGAAGATGCAAACAAACCAGGCAGATGGTTACTTTATAAACTGAGAAAAGAAAGAGAATCAAGAAAGATTAGCCAATTAATCGATGAAGAAGGACATGTTTGCTATGGAAGTGAGGAGAAGAAAAAAATTATACAAAACTATTATGGAAAACTGTATTATCAAGAGAATATTCAAGAAGAAAATATTAAGCAATATTTACAGAAAGCGAAATTACCACAGATACCCAAAGACATTGAAACAATGTTAGAAGGGAATATAACAATGATGGAATTAACAGAAGCCTTAAAAAAACAAAATGATGGGAAAGCACCAGGTCCAGATGGATTGCCAGAGGAATTTTATAAGACTTTTCAGGAAGCACTGAATCTTCAATTACTAGAAGTCATGAACGAAGTTATGTCAAAGAAAAGAATATCCAAAACATGGTCAGAAGCATATATTACACTTATACCAAAGGAAGATACAGACTTACAGCAAGTTAAAAACTATAGACCTATTTCCCTATTAAATTCAGACTATAAAATTTTTGCTTCAATATTGGCAGAAAGATTGAAAAGATATTTAAATAACTTTATTCCTGCTGATCAAAATGGATTTCTGCCAAAGAGACAAATTAAAGATAATATAAGAATAATTCTGGATACTTTGGAATATTACAAGGCACATCCTGAAAAGCAAATGGCCTTGATGTTTCTAGATGCTCAAAAAGCCTTTGACAATGTGAGTTGGTGATTTATGTTATTGCAACTGGTACAAATGGGCTTTGGTAAAAAATTTATTCAAGCCATTGAAACGATATCATAAACAAACTGCAAAAGTTATGATAAATGGAGAATTAACAGAGTCTATAGATATAAGAAAAGGGACTAAACAAGGTTGTCCACTGTCGCCTCTGCTGTTTGTGTTAACATTGGAAGTGTTAAATAGGAATATTAGAGAAGAAAAAGAAATAAAAAGAATGAAAATCAAAAAGGAAGAGTATAAAGTGCAAGCCTTTGCAGATGACTTGGTATTTATATTAGAGGACCCATTGGAAACAGCACCCAAATTAATAGAAAAGATAGAAGAGTATGGAAAACTAGCAGGTTTGAAAATAAATAAGGATAAAACAAAGATATTAACAAAAAACATGTTAGCAAGATGAAAGAAGGAGTTGGAGGAAGTTTTAGAAATCCAGGTCACAAATAAGGTTAAATATTTAGGGATATATATTACACCAAGATGAAGTACATTGAAGGAGGATAACTATCTTAAACTCAAACAACAGATTGTGACAGATTTGGCAAAATGGGAAAATTTACAATTATCATTGATTGGGAGAATATGTATTGCCTAGAATTTTATACTTATTCCAGACAATTCCAATTAGATTAGGGAAAGAGTTTTTTGAAGATTTAAATAAAATTGTGTTGAAATACATCTGGCAGGGCAAGAAAGCGAGAATAAAACTTAAACTGCTACAAGATGCAAGAATAAGGGGAGGGTTCACTTTGCCCAACTGGGAATTATATTATCAGCAACAAATCTGATGTGGGTAAAGGAATGGATAACATTAAGGAACAGTAGATTATTGACTTTAGAAGGACATGACTTGCTGTTGGGATGGCATGCTTTCCTCTGACATAAGGGAACTAAAACACAGGGGTATTTTAAAAGACATTATATTTGAGAGGCATTGTTTTTAAATTGGGAGAAGATAAAAAACCAATATTATTTAAAGATTCCATTATGGATATCTACCATTGAAGTTTTTTCTTATCCAATAATATATAAAAAAGAAAAAGGCAAAATGTATAGGTAGAGAATGGGCTTTGCTGCGGGATACAGGAAGACCAATGTGGTAAATAAAGGTACTTAAAAGGGCAATATATAAACAAGATCACATGGAATTTTTCTTAATTCTTTCTTTCTGTGTCTCTCTGTCTTCTATGCAACCACGTGGTTTGTTCCTTAAGATTTATGCCTTCCCCAATTTAATTAAGATATTTATTATGGGAATGATCAGTGTGTGTGTACACCTCAGAGTTTTGTTTTCCTCTCTGTCCTTGTTTCTGTGTATGGGCACACGCACATGTGTGTGTCTAAGTGTTTGTGTGTCCTCAAGGTAACTGTTGCCACTGTTAAGTGTCTCTGACCCCTTCAGATATTAATTTTAAATTATTAAGATTTAAAAACACTGAGAGAAATTGTCTTCTCCCAGTCTGGTCTGGTCAACTAAACTGGATGAGGAACAGGTTTAATTTTCTTTCTTCTCTGTGCTTTTAAGAAAAAGCCAAGGTTATTAGTGAATGTTCTAAGTTCATTTACAAGAAAAGTGTCATCCTTGCATTTACTGTGTGTTTAAATGATTTTACCTGTTCATCCTTTTTCCTGAAGCTTGTGAATCCAATTTTTTTCTTTCTCATTTGTTGTGTCTCCATTTTGTTGAAACTGATTTATCTTTTTAGTAACTGCAATACTGATGTGTTATTCTTCTTCATCCTCAAACCATGCCTGCAAGCTATCTACCCCCACCACCACCACCATAATCTCTTATCCTTTTACAATGCATTTCCTGGTAGAATTACCAGCGAAGGGGGAGGGAACCCTTGTTCTGTATCTTCCAGGCCTGCCACATGTGGAAGCAGATGTTGCCTCCTAGAGACATTCCATCCATTGGAGCCAGGAATTGGGTTTGGATCCAGCCTCCACTGAAAGTCATTACAGCAAACCAAGCCTGACTGACCACCCATACTACCAGGCCAAGCCTATGCCACCCAGAGACATGAAAGAAATGACGCTGAGATGGACCAATAAAAGACTGAAAGACTCTTTTCAATCCCCAGAAGACAGTTAGAAAGATTATGGGGGGAGGTGGAAATTCATTGTAACTGAAAATTCATTGTAATGTGAAATCCATTGTAATGTTTTCCTTCTTGTATTATTTATATTGTAACCAGTTTGATGTACTCATGTAGGAATTGTATTTGAGAGTGGCTGGCCCAGCAAGTTCTGAACACCTTGTACTTCTGTCTGGTGGGAGGGAAAATTGTCCACATGTTTGTATTATCTGTCTTGTAAAATTAGCTGCATACACAGGCATATATACAGAGACACACCTTTTAGAATTAGATAGAGGATAACCCCTTTCACCTACTTCCACACAAAGCTGCTCCTAGCTTCGTTTTAATGTGTTTTTTGTTTTCTTTTGTTTTTGTTTGCTGCTCTGAGGTACTAAGGCTTAAGCAGTCCTATTGCCCTGCTAATTCCATGGGGGAGAGGGCATCTCCCTCAAGCAATTCCTGAAGAGATAGCAGAAAAGAGATCTCCAAACCCCAAGTCCTGACTGTGACTCACAAATGATGCTGCCCAGTTGCCCAGTAAAGCAGGATATGTTGCACTGGTGGTCTCATGAGTAGAAGTCCCAGGGCTCATTGTGTGTAACTTAAAAAATACTAAATAGCCTGATTGCACACTGGCTACCCTCAATTTGGCCTCACAAACCCTGGAAGCTAAGAGCTAGGCAGGTAGTAACCATAACCTTGGATATGGGCAGCCTGTAATTTAAAGGTTGTGAAGAAGGTAGAAGCTTGTGCTTACAACCTGACTGTAAGCTTACAAAAAGTACATCAAATATCTGAAAATTATTTGACATGAAAATTGGATACTGTTAAAAAAACAACAACAGAAGTTTTCCCAGACCGTCATGGTTGAAAGCTTTTGGGAGCCACTGAAGGAATCCTTTTCTGTTGCCTCTTTTCAATGCCTTTCCTTTGCATCCGAAAAAAAAATTAAAAGCACCCATCAAGTCTCCCTGATCTGATCACCTTTTAATCTTTTGTCAAAACTCTCATGTGTTTTTTAAAAAAAATGAGGGATTGTAGGAAGTTAGCACCCATCCCTCTCCTAGAAAATTGAAATACCCTAGGAAATATTTAAAAGGCAGAATATTATATCTCCCTGGATGAGAAAAGGAGAAATATGTTTTAAAGACAAAGCAGCTTCCTGCAGCTCCCTGCCCCCCCTTCAGCTCCAGGGTGATGGGATTAAAGATGGCCCGCAGGAAATGATAGGATTACCCATCTCACCACATGGTCTGGGAAGATTGCATTAGCCAGCACTCAGGTAAAGCCATGTGGTCCAGACAAAGTCTACAAAGTTAGCTACGACCCTTGCCCCTGGGAGTCTGACAGCCAATGGGATTCATTTCTTGCACAGGAACAGGAAACTGTTAAGGTAAAATGTCGAACTGGTTAAGCATACAAGTCCCATAATGCATCACTGCTTATTCCCCTCCCACCAGTTATCAAGCATGCTCAGTTTTGGTTTTGAACAGACTCTTTTTTTACCTCCTGGAGGAGTGGTATCTGGGGGAGAGCATGGACGTGAATTGGTTTGCTTTTTCTACAATAAAAGAATGATTCTGACTGCAAATAGTTTGGAAATTAATTTTGGCTAAGATCCATTATAAGTTATCAACAATTGGTAGCAGAGGTCGGCTGCCAAATTAACAGGAACAAAATATGTCAGGATCAGAAAAATCCAGAATTAATACAAGAGCCTTCACCAGACAGATGGCAGCTCAACTGACTCCTATGGGTACGATAGGAATCCTTTTGGACGAAGGAAATATAACTCCTACAACTGATAGAAATGAAGACCCACAACCAGATGCATATCCATCATTCATGCCACCCAGAAATGAAACCCAGGAGAAAGACAAAATAACTGACAAAAATGAAGATTTAAAATCAACCCTGCTCAGAATCATCGAAGTTGAGATATTTGAAACACACCGCTGATGCAGTTTTGTCATTTAATCCAAACACATTGAGCACCCCTAGACTTTCATGTTACGCAGATGCCGATTGGGCTGGAGATGTTAAGACACGAAAGAGTACCTCAGGGTATGTTATTTTTCTGAATGATAGTCCCATCCACTGGTATACCGGAAAACAAAAACTTGTATCAACTTCAACTGCAGAAGCTGAATTTGTTTGTTTATCAAAGGCCGCAAATAACTTAATTTGGTTTGACGATTTACTAATGGACATTTGAAAAGAACCTTCATATCCCATAATCATTCAGGAGGATAATAAAGCAGCAATAGATATATCCAAGGCCGATGCTGTAGGCCACAGATCAAGGCACATTGCCATAAAGTACAAACATGTGAGACAATTGTCAGAAATTGGATTCATAAAAGCTGTACACTGTGAGACTAAGGAACAAACTGCAGATATTTTGACCAAACCTCTTCCCCCAAAACAACACTCTTACCTGACAAAGAAACTGTATATAAATATATAAATGTTATATGGTAATATCTATGTTAATGTTTCCTCAATGATTAATCAGTTCGACCTTAGAAGGGGAATTGTTAAGGTAAAATGTCGAACTGGTTAAGCATACAAGTCCCATAATGCATCACTGCTTATTCCCCTCCCACCAGTTATCAAGCATGCTCAGTTTTGGTTTTGAACAGACTCTTTTTTTACCTCCTGGAGGAGTGGTATCTGGGGGAGAGCATGGACGTGAATTGGTTTGCTTTTTCTACAATAAAAGAATGATTCTGACTGCAAATAGTTTGGAAGTTAATTTTGGCTAAGATCCATTATAAGTTATCAACAGAAACACTAAGATGGAGCCCAACAGAGGTTATATAAGGGTCTTTCAGCTTCCCTTTTTCTTGACCTCTTCTCACCTTGAAGGATGTGATCATCTTTCCTTCTCACTCTGGAACCATGTGGTCTTGTACACCATTAAACTTTCCAAGCAGCCTCCATGTTTCCAGTGTCTTTTTCCTCACTTGGAACTGAACCCAGAAGGATATTACTTTCAACATTGTTGTAAAGGAAAAAAGAGGAGTGTCAATCCTGAAGTTGGCCTGGCCGAAGCCATCTTGGAGCTTCAGTATTGCCACACTGGAGCTGAGGGATAGGGAGTGGTGATTAGAGATAGCTGGGCTTTTATAGTCAAAATAAAATACTTTCTCATGGGAACTAAGGAAGTTTTCACAACTGGTCGGAGAAAGGAGGAGTGATGTCACCAAATCAGCGGATGCTGCATTGATTGAACCATGTGACAGATTGTTTGAGATGGGGGGAACTTTCATTTTTAATTAGATACGTGCCAAAATGATATTTCCAATAAAGCTATTCCTTGAGGAATATATCTACCTCAAGGTTTTGCTTGTTTATTATTTGGAACCCTGACAAGGAAGAAGTTATTTTATATCTCACCTTTATTATTTTTTTACAAATAACTCAAGACAGTGAGCATGCTCGTTACCTTGAATTACATATAAAGCAACGAAGGTGAGATAAAAGCCTACAAATATAATAAGTGATGGAGGCTCCAATTGCATGATTGATGCCACATTGCTTTTGAATATGCAGTGAGTTGCCATTTTTACTTAATCCTTATGTCCCCCTCCTGCTCAATGACCCTGGAAGGCTACAATTCCTTACCTCTCACACCAGAGTACAGGATATGGGAACAAGGAAATCCTGTAATGGTTCAGCAGAAGCAACCCAGCTCCATTTTGGTGATCTGTGAACTATAATTCTATTGGCTGCATATGCCTATATCCTGAATAATTAATGGCACAGGTGATTCACCTAACCTGCCAGGTTAACTAGTCTGAAATACAGCTCAGTTGAAGATGGTTGGGGCCCCTTGTTGGATATACTTGTCTTTATTTTGAGGTTTTTGCCAAATTTATCATTTTGTTCTCTACCTATTCTATTTTTATTCATGACATGTTTGAGCTGTGAGTTACTTAGAATTGCCTGGATGGAAATAAATAAATAAATAGTCTCTGGTTGATTGGTATGTGATAGGCAGACAGTCAATGTCAATTTCAGATTCCCTTAGGAATCTCAGCAGGTGTTAGCCCTTAGCCATCCATGTCTAGACAGAAGCTAAACCTGGTTAGATGGAGATGTCCAAAACCTCGAAAGGACCAGTGGGAACAAATCCTTTTCATAAAGTTATGAGAAAACTGCATGTGTCCATGTAATAACAATGAGTCAACCTTGACTCAATGGACCATTCCTTTAAAGCAGGAGTGTCGATCCTTGAAACTTTAAGACCTGTGGACTTCAATTCTCAGAATTCCTTAGCCACAGCACTGACTGTGGAATTATGGGAGTTGAAGTCCATAGGTCTTAAAGTTGCAAAGGTTGGACACCCCTGCTTTATGCAGTAATTTAATTAGGGGATAACATATTGTACCATGCCATTAAATGATGTGCTTAGTCTTGGCATAGACTCTATGCCAAGAGCAAGTCTGGCTAGGGAATTCTGGGAGTTGAAGTCCAAACATTCTCAAAGTTGCCAAGGTTGAGAAATGCTGGCGTGCAGTAGAGGAATGTGTAAACCCAGTCAATGATGGTTCATTCCAAAAATGGTTAAATCATGATTTACTGTGATATAACTCAAAGCATTGTCAGAAACCCCGCACAACCACTTTACAATCTGTTTCTGTTGCTCGGCTCTGGGGGGAGGGTTTGAAGTATTTCTAGCAGGACTACCAGATTCTGTAAAGGCTTTGTCCCTTATGCCATTTGTCTGGTAAAGTTGCAGGATTTGTTTTTCTCACCATGTACATGTATATATCCGAACTAGACTGTTGTTTCTCTATGTCATATAATTAATGCATATGGGTATATGCATAATTTTGTATTTATTTGTCATGTTTATCTAATGTATATTGGACGTGGTGACCCTTTGAGAGCTGTATGCAGCAAAGTTTCATTTTAATGTATGCCAATTACTGTACATTCAAAGTGACAATAAAGTTATTCTAACTCTCTACATCTATGTTAACCAGTGCTTAGATCACCCTCTCCAAAGCATGGCTAGGTAAGGTGGCATATCATAACTGGACAGACGAAGGGATGTAACCACTTTCTCTCAAAGGCACAACAGGTGACCGCAGCCCTCGCTGTGGGGACCCATAACTATGCTCGCTGTTCCTGGTGTCCCCTTCTCGTGACCAGCCGGTAGCACTAGGACCCAGGAGCCGCTCTTGAGTGTAGGAATCGTGCTCTCCGCCGAGTCCCTCGGCTGGGTCCGAATGCCTCCCGGATGCCCAGCTAAGACCAGCCAACCTCTTTTGTTCTGCAGCGGCCGGGCTGAGAAGCTTTCCAGCAGACGCTCATCTCTTCCCCACCCGCTGCCGACCCATTGAAACCCTCCACTGTCGCAGATCACAATGCAAAACAGGTATTAGCTGCCCCTCGGGTCCTCTGGCTGGGGTCGGTAGCGTCCTTCCTTTCAGCCGGCGTAGCCAAAAGCAGAATTGCGGGGTGGGGGACTCTTAAAGCTTTGACCGCTTATCCGCAGGCTGGGGGCGCAAGGAGGAAGCGAAGAGTGATCTTGGATATTTGTGATGGAAGAGAAATGGTCTCGTGGCTCTGAATCTTCTGCTTTTGGTGACACTGTTGGAAGAATAAGGGATAGATGGAAAAATAGATTCCTCTTTAAAAAGTAAAACACAATTTTAATAGGACATTTCTCCCTTTTACGGGATGCCCAGATCAGGATTGCTTGGAAACCGTCTCCTGTTTATATCCGCGTGCTTTTTAAATCTGTTTGTCTTGTCACTGAATCGCAGATGCTTCAGGACTGGCTTATGCTATTCCAACTGGTAAAGGAAAGGGCACTCAGCACATGCCCAGAGGTGCTCTCTCCTCTGTAATGAGGGGGAAAAAAAACCAAGACAACACTGGGGTCCTTCCAGAATTTCTTGGGAAATCTAAAAAAAAAAATTGGTTCAATTGTTATAAGGCTCAGTTTGGGTTAAGCAATAAAAGTGAGTATTTTGCTACAGCTTGTGACAGAAGCTTGATTTTAGCTGAAAGTAGTGCATGGGTTCCTTGCTTTTTCCAGTGTAGGAAAAATGTAGATTGGCAGATTGTGAACAAAAATGTATTTGATGGTGCAAAGAGGCTTGCTTGTTCAAAATTACACTGACTGCAATATTTGCAACCTGTGTTCCCTATTTTCATTCTTTCACTATCTTTGCCTGCCCACATTAGTATTTCTAGTAATGGATGCTGCAGGACTTTCATGTGTGCTCCTTTAGAAAAGTGCAAAGGAATGGATTTCACAACTTCACAGCATGATTTAACATTAATCACCTAGAATTAAGACAGGGTTTTTTAATTCTTAAAGTGACAGAAATGTTCAAAATTAAGTGTTAAATGTGATACATTTCAAATTGAATGCAGCTCACAATTCTAGGCTGTATTTCAGTACGAGCATCTGAAGTTATTAATAGATATCCAGATATAGACTGGGTGAAACCAGGCTCAATAGCAATAACTGTGAGTAGGATCTTGGAGTCTTAGTGGACAACTAGCTAAATATGAGCCAGCAGTGTGCAGCAGCAGCCAAAAAAGCTAATGCAATCCTAAGTTGCATTAACAGAGGGATACAATCAAGATCAAGGGATGTACTAATGCCACTCTATAAAGCCTTAGTAAGACCACACCTAGAGTATTGCATCCAGTTTTGTTCACCGCATTATAAAAAAGATGTTGAGACTCTAGAAAAAGTACAGATAAGAGCAACCAGAATGATTAGGGGACTGGAGGCTAAAACATACAACGAACGGTTGCAGGAACTGGGCTTGGCTAGTCTAGTAAAGAGAAGGACCAGGGGGGACATGATTGCGGTCTTCCAATATTTGAGGGGCTGCCACGGGGAGAAAGGGGTCAAGCTATTTTCTAAAGCGCCTGTAAGCCAGACAAGGAATAATGGATGGAAACTGAACAAGGAGAGATTTAACCTGGAAATGAGGAGAAACTTTCTGACAGTGAGAATAATCAACCAATGGAATAGCTTGCCCTCGGAAGTTGTGGGAGCGCCATCACTTGAGACCTTCAAGAAGAGATTGGACTGCCATTTGTCAGAAATGGTGTAGATCTCCCGCTTGGACAAGGGTTTGGACTAGATGACCTACAAGGTCCCTTCCAACTCTGATTATCTGTTATCTGATACTTAAAGACTGTAAAAAATGCATATCCTGTCTTTCCTTTAAAAGCTCAAGTTGGTACAAAGGGGCGTCTTCTATATTACTTTTACAATAACCTTGTGAAGTAGACAAGTATAACTCAAAGATAATTATTGGCCCAAACTCTCCTAAGCTTCAATCCAGCATTTATTATATTACTAAACATGTACACTGCTGATATTCTAGTTGAGGGCAGGAAAGGTGGCTTTTTGAAATTAGACTTCAAAGCAGAAGGGACTTCAAACTTGACCCTTTGATTTAGCCTCTGATTAGAGCTTTAAGAGGCATCTGCTATGTACAGACTAGATTTAAGCAATGCAAAGACCAGATAAGCCAGAGAACCTTTGCAAAAGACAACATTTGCTATTTGGGAAGAGTTGGTACCCTCCAAATGTTTCTCAGAATTACAGCTTTCAAGAATTAGGACACACATTTAATATCTACATCACTATAGCATCTGTAAACTACTACTTGCAAATGTGTGGTCTGTTTCGTAGAGTATAATGTATGCACAAGCTCTGCAGTGTAAAGAGAAGAAAGCCAGGATTATATAAATATATTTTGCAAATTGTCTCTATTCCTGCCTCTGGATGATGAGGTTCATATTCCTTGCATTTTACTTGAAGTACTCTCTGCTCCTCTTCCTTGTGGTTAACACAGTTTAGATCTTCACTTTACCCATAAGTAAACTTTAAAAAGAGAAAAGAATCAATCATTCTCTTGTACAAACTGATTATGAAAATGATAATTCAAAATTATGTTACCAATATTATGCTTCATCAAATCAGCCCTGGTTCTTGGTGAATACAAGAAAACGTACTGCACTTTTCTTAGTAAATATTTTTTTCTGAAGTGGTCTGCCAGTATTTTTTTCCCAATGTTGGGAGACAAAGATTGGCCCAAAGTCACCCAGCTGGCTTTCATGTCTGAAGTAGGACTAGTCTCACAGACTCTAATCTAGTACATTTAACCACTACTGTTCTCCAGATTAGCTTGTGTGATAAACAAAATATTTATTGTGAGTATAGTAACAAATCACAGATGTTCATGCAAATACCTTGCATTCCCATGTGCTGCAGGTGCTTTCAGCTTATAAGGCAAATATTCACACACAGATATTTGCATTTACAAGAAAATATCTGAACACATAATAATAGGTAGTTGTATCCATGCTTGTATTGCTATGCCAACAGTTTTCTAGATATTTTGAAAGAACTCTAGATATAAATAATAAAATATTTAGTTTTTATTTTAACTCATGGAGCAAGAATCATACCACAAAAAGGCTGAAGAATTGAAGTTTATTAGTTTACAAGGCATGACCTGGCAGCGTTTTGAGCAAGTTTTACCTGAAAGTAAATCCCACTGAGCCTTAGTTAAATTTGGTATTATTGGGCTCTTAGCTACTTTGGTGTTTTTTTATCACTTTAATTCTAGATGGATTATTTTGAATGTATTCTCATGACAGTGTGTTAAAGTGATTGTGTGCATTTCATGGGCGGGCGTACTTCCTCATAGTTCTTACTATTCTCCCATTTCTGCAGAGATGTCCCTGTAGCTGATTGCACTCTTGTTCCTGGTGCCCAATGGAGCTATCTCACAGGTGGCATGTCAGCAGGGGTGATGGGCATCCAGCGGAGCTGCAGGCAGAGGCTCAGGTATTGGTACCAGGAGAGAGTAGTTGGCCAAGACTGGAAAACCATGGTGGCAACAGGCTTGAGAACCAGGTGATAGAAAGCTGCCCTCCAGCACCTTGGGACCATTATACGCAGGCCCCACTCAGCATTGATGTCACGCAGCACCAAATGACTACCGAAGACAGGCCGCCTGAGATCTACAGTATTGCTCTGTGGGGTCCCAAGCTGCATTCTGCACTGACTAGACACAGGGGAGGAAGGTCGAATGCACAAGCCTCTGCTCCAAACTCTAAGCACCTAGGTCCAGCAGGAGAAGGAGATGCCACCGACGAGGGATCCCTGGTGCTGATTGATGCAGAAGGGGTACCTCACACTGTGTCACGAGAGGAAGTGGAGCTGGCTGGACAAATGCAGTCTTCGGGGCCTGAGTTGCTGGCTTCAGCTCCACCACCACGACAGCTGTATTTCTGCCCCATTTGCCTGCGGACGTTCCTCTACCAGTCTGACCTGGAACGCCACAGCATCACTCACTCGGAGAGCAAGCCGTACATATGCCGTGAGTGTGGCAAGGCCTTCAAGCGTTCCTCCCACCTTCAGCGGCACAAGCACATCCACACTGGTGAGCGGCCCTTCAGCTGCCCCGTCTGCCGCAAGGGTTTCCGGGAATCCGGAGAACTGTTGCGTCACCAGCGGGTCCATACTGGGGAGAAGCCCTATCAATGCCAGATCTGTCGACTGCGCTTTACAGAACGGAATACCCTCCGCCGGCATGCCAAGCGCAAACATGCCCGTGAGACCTACTATCAGCGCTCTGTAGAGGAAGGAGGGGGCAGTTGGACTACGGCGGGGGATTGGGAATCAGAAGTGATAGTGGGAAGTGGGGACTGGGCCACAGAGGAGCTTGGGAGTGGCTGGAGCAGTGAACCAATGGAAGACTGGGTTGAGGGTGGGAATCATTGGAGGGAAGCTTCAGAAAGGCAGGTGGGAAGCCTGCCTGGAGCCATGACACAGATATTACAGATGGAGCATATCAAAGATAAAGACAAACCTGAGATTCAACCACCGTAAACATGCAGAAGTGGGGGAGACAGACCAGGATAGTGAAGGATATGCAAATAAGTTTGTTCTGCAGTTATCTGTTGGATTGAAACATTTTCTCTGTAAGAAAGGACATGAAACTAAAGGAAGTATCTTCTAGAACTGTTCTACAGTGTTAAAGCCCTTCATAGCACTGTATGGGCATCACCAAAGACTAGAGAAGGCTACTAGTGGCAGGGAATCAAGGCTGCCCTTGTTCAACAATTGTACCACGATATCCAGAGCTGCTATGAAGAAAGGGGAACATTTTATGTTTTTAATTCTTTTGTAGCTGGAAATGAAATTGAGAATACTGTTTTCTTAAATTTCCTGTGCTTTCCTGAAGAATTGGTACAGAGAGAGTTATGTTCCTCTCACAATTGTACCAAACACAATATTGATACATGATGATCCTCTGTAAAATGAATTGCCTGCCCCACACAGCTGAGCTGCTATTTGTTTTGTTTTCCATATCGATGCAATGGGGGAGATTCCATTTGCAAACACTTTAATGAATTAACATATGCAAAACAGTGCTGCCTTTTTTCCTTTCTTCATATTCCACTTAATCAAAATGAGGGATTTAGACCTCTCTCTCTCCACTCTCAATAGCCTGTAGCTATCGCTTGGGCCTAGAACAGCTTTCCTAACCTTGTGTCCTCTGAAATTGTTCACTTCAATTTCCATACTTCTTCCAGTGATTTTGGCAGATTTTAGGAAGGTTAAAGTAGAGTTTGAGAGAGCAAGAAAAGATAAACCTGGATACACATGTGGCTGTCAAACTTTTCTTCATGGACAGGATGAGAGTCAGCTTGCATACATTCTTTTGAAAAACTGAGGAATTAAAAGGAAATACAAGATGAAATAATCTGCACCCAGGCATACCTTCCTTGTAAAGAAGTCTTTTCTCTGCAGCTGGATCTTTACACAAACTTCGAATTCACTGAAATCAATAAGAATCACTTTTAAATAACTGTTTTTACCCGATCCAGAATGATGGTATTGAGGCAAAGAATGAGCAAGGCAGTTGTTAGCACTTCAATGGAAGCACTAATTTATATTGTTGTGTCTCATCCTAAAGAGACCTGAAAGACGGTGTTATGAATTCCTAGACTAGCTCTTTTACAGAACTGTATTTCCAAGATTCCTTGAAAGAAAACAGGAAGCTATTTGTTTTTCAAAGCTGTCACAAGCTGCAAGATTCTCTATATTTTGATTGTAAATAATATTTACATTTTATGTAATGGGAAAGATTGGGGTGTTATTTGCTGAATAAAATTTGCAGTCAAAAATCTCATAGTTTGTAGCAGCTTTGCGTTACAAATAGCTCCTTATTCCCCCTCAAAGAACCCTGGAAATCTTCTCTATAATGTTTAGTTTTAAAATCAAGCAGATTAAAAAAAAGCCAGAGGCTGTAAGTGTACATTCTTTGTTATGTAAAAACTGAAAAATAAGGGCTGTCTGTCTATTTCAGATAATTTCGGTCACTGGTCCAATCATGAAGTAACAGTAAAGAAATAAAAATAATGTTGAAAGTGTTTTGACTTCGGTCAAAATATACTTATGGCTTCCTGGACCAAATGTATGTTTCATAATGCCACTTTCATGAGACTATGTGCCCGCTACTCATGACAAGAGATCAGCACTGTGTCTCCAAGTGTAGGATCTTAGTCTTTCTGAGAGAGAGTTGGACTCTTCTACTAAAAGCACTAGGCTTTTGATACAAGAAAGAGGCAATTTCTGCAAAATAGAGACAAGAATACATTGAATCACGAAACCTGTATATGTCCTTGGTAATGCAAATGATCTGCAGTATTTTTCTAAAGGATAGATTCTCCTTCTAAGGCTTGCATTTCATAGACTCAAATCTGCCCATGCATAATACTGAACAGCAAACATTCCTATATGCAAGATCAGACAGATATTGTCTGTATTATTTGATTAGAAATGGTTGCTACTATTTTCTGCTCTATTCTTTGTGGGCAATCCTACTTACAGGCTGAGTCTCTATTTTATCTATAGATGTGTGTTGTTCATGCCAATGCTTTTTCTTTTTTAATTTTTTTTACACCTAAACAGTAAGATGTGTAGGAACAACTTGAGTTGAACTTGTGTGATATTTGTTCAACATTACAAGCCATTTCTTTGCAGTGGTTCTGGTGATTCCACTTCCCCAGCACGGCAAAGCATTTCATATTATGGTTTGCTGAAAACAGAGTGACAGCCTAATCCATAATGTGAACCACAAATGCTTCATAACGCAGAATGACTGTCAGAAAGATTTAGGTTATGTTCAAATGCTTGTCTGAAATAGACCTAGAATGATGATAAAGGAGGAGTTATAGGAGTTGGGGTGGATACATGTAACATCAAACAAATGTCCTTTTTACATTTCCAAAACTCATAACTACTTCTTGTACCAAAAGCTGAAAATACAGAGCAGGAGAATTCTGTACAAATAAGCTTCTCAAAAACAAATGTGTGTGTCTGTCATCGCAGAAGAGTACCTCAGATTAGCAAATTCAAATGAGCCATGCAACACATCTATTCACAAAAAGGTCTCTCATCTTTCCACTTTGTGATGAGGGCTCAAACTATGTCCTTGTGTATAAAAAGATTTTAACAGTACTGATTATGTTAGCAGTTCCCATGCTGTCAAGGCCATTTCTATTCTCCTTTGCATAGGTTATGGTATAAAGTGTGTGCAAATTCCCTCTGTGTGAAATTACATTACTTTACATTCAACCACAAAGAGTTGTATTTGGCACTGGCAGCTTACTCAGCAACCAGTAAATAAGGCACATGAACTGTTCAGGTTTTCCTGAACATATAAAAGCTCAATTCCTTGATTGTTTTTGAGGCCTACTTCCACCAGAAATGAAAATAAGTCAAATTCTGAAGCCTGAATAGTCCACAACACTCAACACCTCATTGAGGGTACACTGTCTACCTTGCAACATTTCCATCCAACATTATTGCTGCTTTTTTCATCAAATAAACTCTGACTCTGCTACACACTTGCGCGCGCGCACACACACACACACACACACACACACACACACACACACACACACACACACACACACACACACACAGAGAGAGAGAGAGAGAGAGAGCAAACAGCTTTGCCCTGAACTACCTCCAGGGCTCTCATGTTGTCCAGGCCTTCAAGTTATCTTTGTTGCCATGGAGACCACCTTGAGGACAGAGTTGATGTGTTCCAAGCAGATTCTTTGTTAAGATGGGCCTCAAGCCTTGGGTGTTGTGAAGGCTGCAGGAGGATTTTAAAAAATACTATCTCACTCCTGGCTTTTTTTTCTCTTAGATGTAGCAATATGTTGAGTTGAAAAGCAGAGAAACAAAATAATGGATGCAGGATTCTGCACTCATCTTAGTGCAACACACTGCAAATGGTTTCATTCACACCAGCTGTTTCTCATGAAAGTGGCTCAAGATATCTGTTTAGCAATTGGTCCAATCCATACCTGGTCCTTAAGGATAATTCTCTATTTGAGCTCTTTTTGAATTTTGATGTGAGATACTCAAATGTATCCTTTAAAAAAAGAGGAAAAAGCATCCTTGCAAGGCTTCCTTCTGATCTAGAAGAGACCTACTTATATAAAAAAAGAGACTAAGCTTTAAAGATGAAGAGCCTGGAGGCTAAAACACACGAAGAAATGTTGCTGTTGTTGGATATGTCTAATGTAGTGGAAAGAAAGACTAGAGGTGACATGATAGCAGTCTTGCAATATTTGAGAGGCTGCCACAGAGAAGAGGGGGTCAACCTATTTTCCACAGCACCAGAAAGCAAGACAAGAAACAATGGATGGAAACTAAGCAAGGAGGGGACCAATCTAGAAATAAGGAAAAATTTCCTGACTATGAGAACAATTAATCAGTGGAACAGCTTGCCTTCAGAAGTTGTAGGTACTCTAACAATGTTAAGACGAGACTGGACAGCCACTTGCCAGAAATGGTATAAGGTCTTCTGTTGAGCATTATTTGCATAAGTTGCCTTGAGAGTCACTTTGAGGGTTTAGCAGTCAATTACTGTAAATACCCAAATATTAATATAATAAAATTCCTTACAGAGTTTCTGTCTGTGGAAAAGATACAGTGCCAGTTAATGCATGATTCAGTTTGAGATGCCAGATTTATTGATATCATGCCCACAGATTTTTATGCATTTTAGAACAGATGAGAAAAAGTATATTATTTATTATATCAAAAACCCAATAGATTTTGAAAGAATACCTGTTTTGGAAATGATGAAAAATATTTTGTAATTCAGGTGATAGATGTTGGCGGTGGTTTGTTTTCTGAGCTTACTATTTGACTTCCGAAAGTTTTGTTGCCAGGTTAGGCAACATTTTCAACATGACTTCGATTGAAGCTTATTGTTTCAGTTTCCCTCCACTTTTATCCATCCTAAGTAATGACATGGTCAGTTGGTCACGTGACTGGCTGGTCGCGTTTTGTGTAGGTTACCAGGTAAGCAAGTGGCCGGTGCTGTCATTGGTTGATCATCTGATTGATCCAGCTCCTTATATGGGCTTCTAGGCTATTTCCAGATCGATATGTTTGTTGATCGATCTGTTCCTTGAATACCAGACTTTAATAAATTTGCATGCATGGCTTTTGGTGGCCAATGATTTTTGTTCTGTTCCAGTTGTACTGGTGTTGCTTGCTGCCAGCATGAGTTGAGAGCGGAGATTTGTGGTCATGCCAGTTGACTGCTAATTGATATTCGTGGATTCTTGTTTTTAATTATCGTCCTGTTTGCCCGGCATAGAATTGGTTGCAGTTGTTGCATTTGATCTTGAAGACTATGTTGCTATTCTCTTCCTTCAGTATTTTGTCCTTGGGTCTGGACAGCTCTTGTTGGAATGTTGATATTGGTTTATGAGCCACTATTACTCCCAGTAATTGTAGAATTCTGACCGCCATTTCTTACATTCCTTTGATGTATGGTAAAGTTTGTTTCTGTGTTGTGGCTGCTTATGTGGTATGCCACAATTTGGGTGGTGTGCATTGGATTGTTGTTGATTATCTGGATGTTGATTATTGGTATCATTCAGCAGATCTTCAGTTTTGTTGATATAATCGGTTTTGTCCATTTCCATAGTCCATCTGCCTTTGTCTGTCAATAGGATGACAATATTTTCATCTTGTCTCAGTTTCTTTAATGCCTTTCTCTCCTTCTGGTTGAATGTTTTGTTGTGTTTGCTTCGTTGGATGTTGGGGATGATTCTCTGCCTGATGTCCTCTTGCGTCTTATGACTAAG
Organism: Bungarus multicinctus; assembly: GCA_023653725.1. Lineage (NCBI taxonomy): Eukaryota > Metazoa > Chordata > Lepidosauria > Squamata > Elapidae > Bungarus > Bungarus multicinctus. Next base: position 123,417,260 of record CM042840.1, on the reverse strand, counting down.
GTTGTTTGTTTTCAATATGGATTTGAAGTTGGCTAAGAAATTGACTGGGTCTGCATCCTTGTGGTTAAAATTGAGGTTGTATGTGAGGACGGCCTTTTCGTTGTCTGACAGAAGTCTGCTAGATAGATTTTTGATCTATGAATTGGAGTTGTCATCTTGTGGCTTTGGGGTGAAAAATGTTTCTTTTGTAGACTATCACGTTTCCAAAGTTTGACATTTTTCTGTTGATTTGTGTGCTCCAAAATGTCTGTCAGGTTTTATCCAATGGTGTCAAAGCACTCAGCTTGCTTTCTGCTTTTTAGGGGTATGAAAAAAAGATGGTTACATGTTTTCAATCTACGAAACAAATTTGAAATATGCCTAAAACATTCATTAATGTATGCAGAGAAACTATATATATCTCCTGCAAAAAGAAAAAATGCTGAAATACAGAACATGCATATGCTTGTTTCATAAATTGCAAACGTAGTATTCTATTTCCTCTAATAGAGAATCCTCTAATAGAGTTTTATTTCCTCTAATAGATTTCTTCAAAGTACATTGGGCCTTTTGCTTTAATACAGAATACATATATTTCTCACACCATTTCCCCCTTAATTTCCACCTGTTTGATTGATGAATTTCCTCTTGTTGCTTTACAGCCAGCTAGAATTTCACTGGGCTAATGAAACTGCATCTTCATCAGTAACTGCTAGAAGGTAGATTTTATTTACAACTGTATTCAATGGCTTTTATTTGAGTTCTGTTTGAAAAACAATGTTTTTCCCTACATTAACTTTTTTTTAAAGTGCCATGTCAATTTCCATGTGCTCAAACCATGTGACAATGATGTTAGAATTTTTAAGCACAACAGGGGATGCTGCTATGATTATAAGTGCAAGGAGCAGTTGTAAGTCACTTCTTTCAGTGCCATGACTTCGAACAGCCACTAAACAAATGGTTCTAAGTTAAGAATAACTGTACTTAAAGCACATAGTTAGCATCAGGGATGTGTGTTTGTAAAAGTGATACTCATCCAGTAGGTATTAAGATTCCAAATAATATGTTCCCAGAATAAAAGTCCTAGGCATCCATTTTTCTTCAAAGTCTGTTTATTAGGAACATATCAAATTTGCAAGGTCTTGGTACAATTCCGACTCTGGCCAGACTTTGGAATTACATCCAGTAAAAAGCAAAAGTTTGGAAAAAGCTTTTCGACTTCCGGGGTGATGTCATGGTGGTGCGGCACAAAGGAACGGAGTTCCATTCTTTATGCCTGATTTTTCATGTCTGGAGGCCCATTGAGGCGAAGTTGGATCCTGGATGGGCCAGCAATATAGAGGGGAAGCTCTGGGGGTAACGGGGTGAGTTGCGATCCCCTGCTACAAGAGGAATCCCTTGAATCAGGCATGAGAGACATCGATCTTCATGGTCGGATCCGGAGGCATGACAGCTTGATTGAATGGAGCAGGAGGCAAAGAGAGAGAAGCACCATGAAGGAATGGTGGAGATTAATGACATGGAGTGAGTTACCATATTCTCAGAGATCGAGAGACCTACAAATTGGTGGATAAGTGAGTCTCCAGAGTGGGAAAAGCGGCGATTTGGTGGTGGGAGCGGAGACCCAGAGAAATGGATATTGTTAATGGCAGATTGAGAGGAGGGAGCGACAGAAGATTTGAGCTGGTGCTGGTTGAAAACCTTTGTGGTTAAACTGAATATTTGGATTAAGTTGGTGGCTGGTGATTGCGGCTAATGACGTTTGGAGGGAGAATGTCTACAAAAAGCTTTCTTCTGGCAAAGATAGAGACGTGGGGAGATAGAAGTGGAAGAGAAGTAAAAGTGATAGTGACTATGCTTAATAGAGGGAAGGAGACATCTTCGAAATAGAGAAACGAAGAGATGAAGAGCATCTGATGCAACAATAGCAATACCTAATAAAGAACTCTTTAAACTTTTTAAATATTCCCAAGCATTGGTGGATCCTAAGGATTAAAGTTAAATCAGTGATTTAAAAAAAAATAGTTTTAATACTTGGACAACAGACTGTACTTACAAATAGATTAAACAAAAATATAATATACAGGTGAAACTCAAAAAATTAGAATATCGTGCAAAAGTTCATTTATTTCAGTAATGTAAATTAAAAGGTGAAACTAATATATGAGATAGACTCATTACATGCAAAGCAAGATAGTTCAAGCTGTGATTTGTCATAGTTGTGATTATTATGGCTTACAGCTCATGAAAACCCCAAATCCACAATCTCAGAAAATTAGAATATTACATGCAATTAATAAAACAAGGATTGTACATAGAACATTATCGGACCTCTGAAAAATATAAGCATGCATATGTACTCAGTACTTGATTTGGGCCCCTTTTGCAGCAATTACTGCCTCAGTGCAGCATGGCATGGAAGCTATCAGCCTGTGGCACTGCTGAGGTGTTATGGAAGACCAGGATGCTTCAATAGCAGCCTTCAGCTCTTCTGCATTGTTCGGTCTCATGTCTCTCATCTTTCTCTTGGCAATGCCCCATAGATTCTCTTCAGGTGAGGTGAGTTTGCTGGCCAATCAAGCACAGTAATCCCACGGTCATTGAACCAGATTTTGGTGCTTTTGGCAGTGTGGGCAGGTGCCAAGTCCTGCTGGAAAATGAAGTCAGCATCCCTATTAAAGCTTGTCTGTTGAAGGAAGTATGAAGTCTCCAAAATCTCTTGGTAGATGGCTGCATTGATCCTGGACTTAATGAAGCACAGTGGACCAACACCAGCAGATGACATGGCTCCCCAAATCAACACAGACTGGAAACTTCACACTGGACTTCAAGCATCTTGCAGTGTGTGCCTCTCCATTCTTCCTCCAGACTCTGGGTCCTTGGTTTCCAAATGAGATGCAAAAGTTGCTCTAATCAGAAAAGAGGACTTTGGACCACTGAGCAACAGACCAGTTCTGTTTTTCTTTAGCTCAGGTAAGACGCTTCTGACGTTGTTTATTGTTCAGGAGTGGCTTGACAAGAAGAATATGACATTTGAAATCCATGCCCAGGATCCATCTGTGTGTGGTGGCTCTTGATGCACTGACTCCAGCCTCAGTCCACTCCTTGTGAAAGTCCCCAACACTTTTGAATGGTCTTTTCCTGACAATCCTCTCCAGGCTGCGGTCATCCCTGCTGCTTGTGCACCTTTTTCTTCCGCACTTTTCCTTTCCACATAACTTTCTATTAATGTGCTTTGATACAGCACTTTGGGAACATCCAACTTCTTTTGCAATTACCTTTTGAGGCTTTCCCTCCTTATGGAGGGTGTCAATGATGGTTTTCTGCACAACTGTCAGGTCAGCAGTATTTCCCATGATTATGATTCCTACTGAACCAGACTGAGAGACTATTTAAAGGCTCAGGAACCCTTTGCAGGTGTTATGGCTTAATTAGCTGATTAGAGTGAGACACTTTGAGCCTAGAATATTGAACCTTTTCACAATATTCTAATTTTCTGAGATTGTGGATTTGAGGTTTTCATGAGCTGTAAGCCATAATAATCATAATTATGACAAATCACAACTTGAACTATCTTGCTTTGCATGTAATGAGTCTATCTCATATATTAGTTTCACCTTTTAAGTTGCATTACTGAGATAAATGAACTTTTGCACGATATTCTAATTTTTCGAGTTTCACCTATATATATAAATTCTATAGGGGTTTTGTATATATGCTACTTGATTTTCCATCAATGTAAGTAACTGTTAGATTTGAAATTCTCTATATATTTAAATATATACTGCAAAGTATTAATTTTATGGGGGGGGGGGAGAGGGAAATACTTATAAGCAGTTCTAAAGTGATATATATCTGTATTTTCAACAGTAAGCATTTGTATATATTAACTTTATAATTTTTACAACCTTTATATCTGGGTATTACTAAAGTGCAATTAGTTTAAGATTACTACTGATACATTAATATACTAATATTTAGAATTGTTAGGCTTTATTATTAATTATATTTATTAACTTATCATAGTTTATAGTATATTGATTATGGTATACAATAAATTTGGTGGGTTAATATTGCAGATATAATAGAATAGTACAATATATATTATTTAGTATTAATTAATAACAGATATAGGATGAGTGTTTAGACTAAGAAGAATATACAAAAAAAGAGGGAATTGGAATCAGAAAAATAAATAGTAGGTGATATATAATATTGTGGAAGAACTTTTTTAGGATCTTAAAAATAACAAGCACAATGACAATCATGAAAGCTGGAAAAAAGACAACATTGATGATAGCCTCTCCATCAGAACAACAATGGATAGAAAACATGCTGGGTGGCAAGAAATCAGGATCCACACTGAGCCTACAGACCATGCAATTGACTTTGAGCATGATACAAGAAACGATGTTGAAGACACAGGAATCAATAACTAAAAACCAGGAAGAAATAAAAAATGAGATGGGAGAGGTGAAAAGAGACATCCGTAAATTGGATGATAAAATGGGAACAATACAGGTGTGATGGTTAGAAATGAACAGAAAATAAAAACAGTGGAAGTCAGAATAGAGCAAATAGAAAAGAAATTTGAAGCAACGGAACAAAATCTGACAGCAGTAAATAGGGAACTGGAAGAGGCAATAGTACATTTAGAGATGGAGTGATCCGTCTTTTTCTTGAGATTTCAAAATATAGCAGAAAGCAAAGAGGAAGATTTACTCAACCATATGGTAGAGTTCCTAGTGGATGCCCTACGGAAAAATAAACAGAAGATTCAAAATGACATAGATGAGGTATACAGGATTCATACTAATTATGCATGCCGAAACAAACTGCCAAGGAAATCCATGTGAAGTTTGCAAGAAAAACAACTAGGGATGAAGTCTATGGAAGGACAAGAGATGAGGAGACAGAAATTGTGACTTTAAAGCAAGTACCTAGAAGGGTCAGGGAACAAAGAAGAAATTATTACTTTCTATCATCACAATTAATTAAAAATAAGATAATGTTCAGATCGCTCATCCATGAGGGTATGTTGATCTCTTGGCAGGAAAAGAAGTTTAGAATTGACACTTTGGATAAGGCACAATAATTTTATGAACATTATTTAGCCACAGAAGAAGAACAAGATAGCAGAGATGACATAGAAAGCAAAAGCCAAGAAGAATAACAATCAGAAGAAAAGGAATCAGACCAAGAAGTAAGAGAACTTACAGAAATGGAACACCAGGAAGGAGAAGAAGTGAAGACAAGATTGCAAAGAGAGACAAGAGCAAAGAGAGAATGAGAATTATATATAAACAATAAAATGGAAGAAGAAATTAGGTTGTTATCAATTAACATAAATGGAATGAACTCTCTGGCCAAAAGAAAACAAATATTAACAAAACTTCAAAAACAAAATATGGACATTATTTGCCTACAGGAGGTCCATATTAAGAAATAACATGATGGCATTCTAGAATTCCCTAAAATAGGGAAACTCCATTTGGCTTTGGCAGAAAAAAAGCAGAGGGGCATAGCAGTATATATGAAAGAATGTTAAAACCAAAACAGATTTATGTGGATGATGAAGGAAGAATCTTATTAATAGAAATAAAAACAAGCCAAAAGAGAACGTTGCTAGCAGTAATATATGCACAAAATATGTACCAGAAGGAATTATACTGTCAGTTACATCAAAAAATAATAGAGTCAGAGCAGGAGAATGTATGTTTAATAGGAGACTTTAATGTGGTGGCAGACACTAAGAAGGATTATATAATTAAAAAACAAGAAGAAGGGAAGAATATTACCAGATACATTATTTAAAATGGCACAAGAATTAAACTTAAAAGATACTTGGAGAGAATTAAATCCACAGGAGAGACAATACACTTTCTTTTCTAATCCTCACAATTCTTGTTCAAGAATAAATATGGTGTGAATGGAAAGGACATAGAGGAAAGGACATAGAGGAATTAGAGATAATGTTGAATACATAGGAAGATCATAACCTGTTAAAAGTGAAATGGAAGGGGGGGGAGAGAGGGAGGTGGATTCTAAACCAAAGAATTTTGAAAGAAAAAAAAATGCAAATGTTGGAAAAAGAACTGGAATTATTCTTCAATGTTAATCTGAAAGAACAAACAATGCTACAAAGCCAACTACAGCCTATATTCGGGAATTAACAATAGCCTATGTGGCTCTGAGGAACAAAAAAAGGAAGAAACAACGAACTACATTGCAGGGAAAACTTGAAGAATTCGAATTAAAAATGCAAAAATAACCCCAAAATGAGAAAATTAAAGGAGAAAGAGATATGGTCAAACATAAAATAAATTTAATATCACAAGAAGAAATGGAACCTTAGATTGACGAAACAAAACTACTTTAAACACGTGAATAAACCAGGGAGATGGTTGGCATATAAACTGAAGAAGAAAGAGAAAAAAACTAATACAACAGCTGCAAGATGAGGATGGGATCATTCACCATCAGACAGAAGGGGACAAAGTGTTACCCAAAAATTCTTCAAGACTCTGTATAGCCAGGAGGATATTCAGGAAGAAAATATTAAGCAATATTTAAATGAGAGGGGTTTACCTACAATATCGGAAATAACAAGAGAAATGTTAAACAATAAAATTACTGTGATGGAGATGAAGGAGGTAATTAAAAAATAAATAAATAAATAAAACACTAGGACCTGATGGAATCTCAACAGAACTTCATAAAGAAATTCAAGAGCTACTGGAGACTATAATGTTAGAATTATATAATGAAGCGCTAGAGCAAGCAAGATTACCTAATTCATGGACAGAGGCATATATTATACTTATACTAAAAGAGAATACAAACAACCAGCAGATTAAAAACTATAGGCCAATCTCGCTACTAAATGCCAACTATAAGATATTTGTTACAATAATTGTGGAAAGAATGGAAAAAAATACTAAATGAAATCATTCATCCTGATCAAAATGGGTTTGTACCAAAAAGGCACTTAAGGAATAATACAAGAATATTAATGGATGTGTTGGAATATTATGAGGCCCACCCCGAGAGGCAAGTGGTGCTAATATTTGTGGATGCACAAAAAGCGTTCAACAGCCTAAATTGGCAATTTCTTATTAATCAATTGAACATGATGAAATTTGGAGAAAAATTTATAGGGATGATTAGGGCAATATATACTACACAAGCAGCAATGGAGAAATAACAGATAAATTTAACATAACGAAAAGAGTAAGACAGGGATGCCCGCTATCCCTATTATTATTATTCATTCTATCATAGAGATACTATTAACCTATATTAGGCAAATACAAGAATTAAAAGGATTGAGAAATAAAAAGGAAGAATATAAGACACAAGCCTTTGCAGACAATTTGATGTTTATTTTAGAAGACCCACTAGGGACAGGAAGTATATTAATACAAGAAATAGAAGAATTCGGCAAGGTAGCAGGGCTTAAAATAAAGATAAAATAAGAATCTTACTGCCAAGTCAGAAAAAAGAATTGGAGGAGAATTGGGGATCCAGATGATCAAAAGAGTGAAGTATCTTGGAATTTGGCTGATGGCAAAATGTTCTTCTATAAAAGAGAACGATTATAATAAACTAGTACAACAAATACAGAAAGATTTGGATAATTGGACGAAATTACAAATATTGCCACCATTAAAATGAACATATTACCTAAAATCCTGTTCCTCTTCCAAATAGTTCCAATAAAATTAGGAAGATTTTTTTTGAAGAAATAAACTAATAACAAAATTTATCTATCAAGGGAAGAAACCCCAAATAAAATTAAGGCTTATGCAAGATAGTAGAGATAAGGGAGATTTTGGATTCCCAGACTGGGAACTTTACTACCAGGCAGCAGCCATGACATGGCTCAGACTGGATAAATTTAAACTATAAAAGAATATTAACAATAGAGGGTCATGATCTGCAACTTGGCTGGCACGCAATCATTTGGGAGGGGAAAAACAAATTACACTCATATTTCCAGAGACATCAAGTGAGGGATGCCCTGCTATACATATGGGAGGAAATTAAGAAGAATCACTATATGAAAATCCCAATTTGGCTATCGACTATTGGAGTATATCATTGGGGTAATGATATACCCCAATGTTTTAGATTTAAATAAGGTAGTAAGATACAAAGAGCTATTGGATGGGAAAGGAGAATTAAAATCAAATCAGGAGTTAAAGGTCCAAGGAACTGAGATAGATTGGTGGCCTTATTTACAAATTCGGACAAGGTACAAAAAGATTTAGAACAACACGGCTTCTATAAACAGGAATTAGATAAAATATTACGGGGGGGGGGGGGGAATGATCACTAAAACATATAACTATCTTTTAATATTTAAAATGGAGGAAGAAACATAAAAGAGACTATGATAATATGGGCCAAAAATTTTGGATATAGCATTGAATTGGAACACTGGGAAAAATTGTGGAAGAAAAATTAGAAATTAACAATGTCAACAGCCTACAAAGAAAATCTGTACAAAATGTTCTACTGTTGGCATTTACCCCCAGCGAGATTGGCCAAAATGTTTCCAAACAGATCAGCGAAATGCGAGATGTAACTATAAGCAAGAAACTTACTTTGACATGTGGTGGATCTGTTCAAAAGCTAGGAAGTACTGGCTTAAAGTAAAGAATTGGTTAGAAGAAATTACTAAATAAAAAATCGAGATGAAACCAGAACTGTTTTTATTGGGCATACCAAGACAAGATATCTGCAAAAAAACTGAAATACATTATGACACATATAATAACAGCGGCCAAAATTGCCTTCGCTCAAAATTGGAAACAATTACGTCCTTCTGACGTAATGATAATATGAAAGGTTATTGAGTGTGCAGAGATGGACAGGTTAACTATGGAATTAAAAGACAGAGAAGAAACGGAATACTATAAGATCTGGAATGCATGGTACCAGTGGTTAAAGAACAGAGGTACAGTTGTTACATGAAAAATATGTAGGAGTTATAGTAAAATGGGGAAATATTGTATATATATATATATTTGTAAATATTGTTATAAGTAGAAAAAACTATGTAACATATAGAATAGTAACAATTATATCAATGTGAGTGACTACCATAACCTGAACGTTGTAATGAGTGTAAATGTGGTATTTTAGTTTGAAATATGACTAATAAAAAATTTACTTTGAAAAAAAAAAGCGAGTTTGAAACTTTCCCCCATAATCACAATCTCCAATCAGTTCTCAGTCCATCAGTCCGATGACTCCAAACTTCATCTTCCTCCAGCTGCAGGCATCATCTCAATTCCCACAACAAGGAATGCCACTTACCCATAACATTCCCCCCCCCCATATCTCTATAACATCCCTTCCTGCTGCTAGAATGTGGTGAACTGAAGCACTGTAAAATTCCTTTGCAGAAAACCTAAAGAAAGCTAAGAATAGACAAAGGCTACAATAAATATGACATAACACATGTCTGCTTCAGGGTCGACAGTAGGTGGGAACTGATATTTTGGAATGATAACTTCTCTGCCTAACCTACCAAATAAAAAAAATGGCTCCAGAGTTTGAATGTGGACACTGAAGAGTAGGTGTTATGTTTGAGGATACATTTTATATATCTTATCAATTTGAAAAATATTCTATACTCTACTGCAATGTTTATGAATTATTTTTCTCTCAGGACCCCTTCCCATTTTTAAAAATTATGGAGGACCTCAAGAGTTCTTGCTTATAATAGGTCATGTTTATTGATATTTACCATGTTAAATTTTTAAAAATGATGCATTCACTGGCCTAGGCCAACAAATAATTTTGATTGCCTGACTCCCAAGAGGGACTTGGTGACCTCTAGGAACCTTAGGCTCATACTTTAAGAAACACTGTCCTACTGTGTTATGTCATTACACATTATGCTTACTGTGTAATCTTTTCCAACCTACCTGCTTTCTAAACATTTTTATTCATTTCCCATCACTTTTGCTATACCTTTTAGCTGTGCCAAAAGGAAGAATGCAGCCTATTTGGCAGTAAACTGTTTCAACAGTATTTATTAGGAAATAATTACAGTATAATAAGGTGGTGATGGTATTAAGATAACAGCTCTCAGTGGCTCAGACACAAGCCGAAACAGTCGTGCTCCCAGCTATTTAATGCGCAGCCCCGTAATTTTAGGGACAGCTATCCTCAGGATAGAGTTACAGAACTAGCAGTTAATCAATCATTCCTTTATTTCCATGCCATGATCCAAAGAAAAAAAAAATTGTACCTATTGAGATTTCTCCCTGTCAATCTACTTTTAAAGCCCAGAAGGAAAGCTAGCAGCTGGCACACATTTGCACCGACCTGCCGACAACGCTTAAGCGGGCTGCAAGGGTTTCTCCCTCTCTTGCATGTGCCGCCCCCAACTGGCGCCCTCCTCTTTCAAAAAAAGAATTTTTTTTAAAAAAAGGAGGAAGGCAACCGCGAACACCTTCCAGCTCTCGCGACGTCTCAGAAGCCTCGAGGGGTGGGTGAAGTGGGCAAGCGCGTGAGGCTCTGGGAAACGAGGAAGGCGGAGTGGGGAGGGAAAGGAATAAAATTCGCAAAGGCCTGTGGGTACGGAGGGGGGAGCAGGAAACGGTGTTCTTGCTTGGGGAGGCAAACTTCCGGTTCCGGCTGGGCCTGTGTGAGTTGCAGCCTGGCAGTGCCCCCCCTGCCCCCACCCGTGAGGGAGCAGAAACGCCCCCCCGCGTATCCAGGGGGTAAGGGAAGGGCCAGGGGGCATCCCCCACTCTAAATCTTGCTATCCAAGGACCAGCCCCTGCCTGGGGCGCGGAGGAGGCTGGGGCAGCGCCACACACCGGTGAGTGCCACCATGGAGCCCACTCTGGCCCCTCGGTTTCCCCTCCCCCTCCGTGCGTGATCCCGAAGGCGAGGTAAAAACCCTCGCAGAGATAACAACCGCAGCGCGCGGCTTTGGTTAACTTCCGCTCCCTTTGAACAGCCCCACCCCGGCTATTCCGCGATCCCGACTCACCTCCCCCTCCAGCACACGCGGCTTTCCAGCCTGGCGCCCTTTCCCAGTCGTGCGTTTCAAGAGCTGGTCCTCGAACCGAAGCCCGCGCTTTGTCGTTATCTCTCCCCATCGACCCCGCGAAAGTTGTGCTCTAATCCTTTATCTAGACTAGGCCAACCCCGAAATTCTGCCGCCCCGTGAGCTCAGTGAACTACTGTCCTCCCATTTCATCCTTAAGCCACGCAGAGTCCCGTCAGGGCGGTCGGCCGTAGACATCGAAAAAAGAGCCAGATTCCACGTTATTTCCCATAAAATAAATATTTTCCATATACCTTCATCCAGCCTGTAAACGTATTGTACAGTCAGTCTCCTTTTCAGCCAGAAAGTTGCCATTTTGCTACTTGCCTCAAATGTTATCTCAACTCCACCTTTTTTTTTTTAATTGTCTGCCTTAAAATTTCTAGGAATGTAGGATGGTGCCTCCTCTCTAATTGGATCTTGGGTCTAACAAAATTACTTCTGTCCATAGCAGCTCTCTCCATCTTAATGCTTGGATGTATTGGATTGCAACTCCCATAAATATTACGGTTCCTAGGAATGAATGGATTTGCACTTAAATATAATTCAAGGCAACAAAGCTAAGGTTTCCTGTTTCTGCGATGGCATTGACTCTTCAGATGGGCGTCCTTCACAAGCCGAGTTATGAAGATAGCAGCACCTCCCTAGTTTGGATATTTCAATAACATTGCAGGATGATATCCCTCTCTAATCAGCCCATAAGACACTCTTGTAATATATTAGCCTTAATTTATTAGCCTTAATTTTCTTGCCCATTTTATCTTTGTTATTGAAAAGGATATTTCATATTCTTTCTGTCTGCTTTGTAACAGATTGTAGACTTTTTACATATCTTTAGTGTCAGGAAAATACATAAGTACATTGCATTTTTTTTGTTTTTATTAACTAGATTTACTCTTATCTTACATTGCTGTATGCAAGATGTTCTCATTTACTGTTTACTGTTTAGCTAAAATAGCCAAAATACTCTACATTCCTCTTACCCATTTTTGCATGGTGTTACTGTAGGCTATGTGTACTTTTAAAGGCAATTTTCTTAGACCTTGATGTACCTGTTACAGGGAATATCTCTGCAGCATTTTAGGAAAAAATTGTTCATGTTGTTTTACCTCAGGCATTTCTTAATAAAAGGTGGTGCAATTTTGCTTTGAAAACCTCCAACCTACTGTTGGTTGGTTTGTTTATAAGAAATATGTTGATACAGATTTTTTTTACCTGTAGAACAAAACAGGAGCAATAAGGAATACAAGCATTCATCACTGGAAATTTGATTGAGCCTTTTGGCCTCTATACAGTATTAATTTCCTTCTCAGTGTGTATGCTTTCTGTTGCAGGATGCAGTGTGCACATGAATGTATTGTTAAATTACTCTTCATTAACTTGTTTGCTACATTGTATTTTCATATCTTCAGACAGATAGTCTCTTTTAAAAGATAATTTTGGTTCAGTTTGAATTGATCAATGGTGAAGAATTTTCTTTTTTACTTTAAAATGTATTTTGCCATGGGAAAAAAGTACCTCCTCACAATGCTTCTTGGCATCTTTTCTTACTACGGGTAATCCTTGACTTACAGCAATTCATTTAGTGACCATTTGAAGTTACAGTGGCAGTGGAAAAAATGACTTTTGACAAATTTTTCACAAACCATTGCTGCATCCCCATGGTTACGATCAAAATTCAAATACTTGGCAACTGACTCATATTTATGATGGTTGCAATGTCCAGGGGTCATGTGATCACCTTTTGTGAGCTTCAACAAGCCATCAATGGAGAAGCCAGATTCACTTAACAAGTGTATTACTAACTAAATAACTACAGTGATTCTCTTAATAACTATGGCAAGAAAAGCCATAAATGGGACAAAATTAACTTAACAACTGTCTTATTTAACAATGGAAATTATGGTCATAAGTCAAGGACTACCTATATTTTGTTGTTTCCAAACTGACTTTACTGGATCCATGTAATATAAACCTAAATTCTTCCTAATGAGGGATCATATAATTTATTTATTTGATTTATACCTCACAGGAAACCAGTTGTACATGGCATTCCCTCCTCGGACCACTGCTCTAGTAGATTTGACTCAGACTAAACTTGAACTTGATGTCAGTCCAATTCCTTAATCATTGAATCACACTGTTACTAATATCAATATTCATGTATGGCACATTAGGTACTTTACTTTTTTGCCTTTTTGACATTAAACAAAGATGTTTATAGTAGAAGACTCCCTTTCAGGAAACTGGCCTTTGCTCACTCTACATATTTTTCTATCTGAGAGTCTTAGGGATTGATTCCCAAACTTTAATCGGTTGCATTATACCTCAGTGCACTTGCCAAAATAGAAAAAAATGTGTTTAATTCATTCATGTTGATAAAGTGGGATGGAGCTGGATGACAACATTTTCCAACCTCTTGTTTTTCATTGTGCAGAAAAGGGTAAAGAAAGTGATAATTTGGCACCTTAATTTCCTGAGACTTAATAAATAGAAGTTAAGTTAAATTAAAATTTATAGCCCTTCTTTTTATTTACATAAGCCCTGGACATAACTTACAATAAAGTTTAAATTAAGTACAATTAACTGAAAAAAAGTATTGAAGTTGAATCATTGAGCAAGGCAAAGTAGATAACCTTCACAGAGCTTCTATCTTTTTACTCTAACTTTTCATTGGGCTGTGTAATCTATTGTTTTGCCTGGCTCTCTCTTTTTTGGCAGATATTTCCATCTAGCTCACAGATCAAGCTATTCATGTACCGAAGAAGCATGAAAACCCCATGTAAATCACTGCATGTGACAACATCTATGCATGCCACTTATTGCATGCACACATATGAAGTATGTTTTCTATATACATGAATGCAGCATACCAATATGTGTAAATGGGGAGAACACAGATATGTGTGATGCTATTGTAGGCCATGGCTTTTTTTGTGCTTGGTCCACGTAAATGACACAAGGCATTTTTTTCTAATAATTTTATTATATTTCATATTTATTTACATCTTCTAAATCTTTTCCCAAAGAAAAATACTTCTTTTATATCCTAAGGCTAACAAATATGAGTCAAGATGGTAATGACTTACCAAATTAATACTAACATAATACATTTTGTCCATGGAGCAAGAGCATCATTTGTGCACTAGCTCAGAAATGTAAGAAATAATCATATGCCATTCAATTCATGGACAAATACAACAATTGAAAAAGTTCACTTAAGATTGAGGAACATTTTGGAAATTATTTGCAGAAAATACTTAGAAGCAAGAGTATAGAATTTATCTGCACCTTTCCTGATTTGCATAGCTGCTCTCTGGAGCTATAATTGATTCCTGGAAAAAAGGTAATTGTTTTTAAAAGAGTTGCAGATAGATACAGTGGAACACTATTTTGAAATCAAATGCAAAGTATTGTACAGCCCATTTGACCAAATTGTAATTTGTGTTTCCCGTAGTTAGTCTTCAATGCATACCTAGCATGTGTAATATCTTTATGGAATCCCTTTGTCTTGGATTGTTGCCACAGTCCTCTATATACTCGTGATGTCCAAAACTGAACTGGATTTTGATTTGCTAACCTAGTATATTTGATGATACTATATTCGGAAAAACTGCTTTTAATAGGAACCAATCTTGAAAAGGCAAGGCTTTTCTGTCCATTCATAGGCAAATATACTATTTTGTATAATTGACTGTATTCATTTGTGATCATTGTTAGCTGTCATAGAAATCATTTAATAGGTAGTATAAAGAGGACTTGGTTTAAAGGCCTACAATGCTAATAAACCTCCTGGGATGTTAGATCTTTTAGGAATGCCACTTAAAGTATATCCTGAAACAGATATAATTAAAATCAGTAGACCTCAGCTTTTTAAAATGGAAGGGCAACATTTGGGGCTCTCTATATGTAGGACTGCAGTTCTATTATTCCTCTTATAGAAAGATGCTGTTTGCAGGACACACTGTAGACAGCAACAATGGGAAATAGGAGACAGGTTTCTGAAATCTCTAAATGAGCCCTCTGCGTCTTTTCCAGTTTTCCATGGCTGCCTTTGAATCATTTGTTCAGTGCATTACCTATATTAAACTTCTGCTTCATGAGTGAGCAAGATGTTCCAGATGTTTTTGGGCTGCCATTCTCATCATTCTTGGTAACTAAGCAAGACCTTTGGGGAAAAATGCTGAGGCCACATCTAAAATGTAGTTTTGTATTGAAATTAGATGGATTAACACCTTTCTTTCAAGACAGCAAAATATTAAATTAAAATGTAATTCTTTCATGCTATTCTGCTACATTTTTCTAATATTTTACATGAGCTTGGAAAAAAGGAGAAATAGATATAATTGTGAAGATGTTTATGAAGTATCTTGTGAGATAAAAAAACATACAGTAAAATTAGCTTTACAAGTTTGATCTATGAAATTTATGTGGTGATATTTGTTTTAATTCCTTAGGTTCCACAGGAATTTCTGTAACATTTCTTCAGCTAACGTTTTCTAACTCAAAAAATTGTACAGAACAATTTTGTATTCCACTGTTAGTACTTCATTTTAAAAAAAAAAAATTATTTAATATGCACTTATATCTAAGTATACTACAAACAAATGATAAAAATCTCCATACTGTATAAATGGGTATCAGTAATATACTACAATGGTAACCTTTTAAATGGATGCATAAGTTTGTAATTTTGGATTCCCAATTATTTGCATGGGACAAATAGATACTGAATTTTCTTAAGGAAACTATCAGGGAATTGTGCAGCCAGTGTCCAAATGGAGTCAGAGACGCTGAGACGAACATGCAGTTCTACATAAATAAATATATTTACAGTAAATAAGATAGGCAAACATCAGGTCAATCAACACAGCAGGTACATTATGAGGTAAATTACAGAGAGCATATATAACATACAGAGAAAAAAGGCGGGAAACTAGAAAACTCCCCCTTTACTCCAATTGCTCCAATTATAACTCAGATTCCCTTGTGGTGTTCAGCTCTTTTTAACCAATTAGCTATAACTGTGTGTTCTTACTCTTGGTCCAACAGTTCATTTGCTCCAGCTATAAATTTTTAAATAATTTAACATCCTCCAATGTATAGTTGGACAACATTTAAATCAAATTGTTTCACAAGATACTTGTGTTTCTATATATCCATTGGCTTTATCATGAGGTCAGCCAAATTATCTTCCGATGGACAGTAAGTTAGGTCTATTACATTTTTTTCACTGTGTCTCTGACATTACAAGAAAACACACCATGCCACTATGCAGCTGCTGATATGGATAACCTGTATCCCGTATACATATTGCTATAGTCTTTCTCCCCTTTCTCTAGGCAGTGCCCCCTCCCGGGTGGAGATGGAAGCCAATGCAGCAAGCGATGAGGGTGTGCATTTCCAGAGCTACCCTTTTGACTTCTTGGAGTTCCTGAACCACCAGCGCTTTGAACCTATGGAGGCCTACAACCACGAACACGCCAAAGCTGTTGCTGCCCTCCCTTGCCCACAGCCACAGTATGAATATGCCCAACCACCAACAGCTGGTCCACCTGCTCACTTTGACCGTGTCCCTGCCACCATTGGGACATCTAAACCCAAAGCTGAGGGCCCATCCTCTTCTTCCTCAGCTACCTCATCAGGTACCATTCAAGTCAAGAAAGCTGAACCAGGGGGCCCTGTACCACCTCCACAGCAGCAGCAGCAGCAACCACCATACAGTACTCCAGCCGTGATACCAACAGCAGGTCAGCCTCTCTTTGACAGTACAGCAGCAGCAGCAGCAGCTGCTGCTGCTTACAACACTCCTCAGTGGGGTATAGTAGACCTTTCTGGCCATCAGCATCTCTTCAGCAGCCTGAAACGTGGACAGGCTCCCCCATCAGCTGCAGCCACGGTAACTCCTGACAGTCAGGCAGGCAAAGACGATAAGAACTATTTCCGTCGACTGAAATACTTCATTGATCGGCGCTTCCCATGCGGTGTATGCCAGAAGTCATTCAAGCAGTCATCCCATCTTGTGCAACACATGTTGGTGCACACAGGCGAGCGGCCGTATGAATGCACCACCTGTGGTCGTACCTATAACCATATCTCCAGCCTCATCCGGCATCGCCGTTGTCACAAAGATGTTGAGGATGCTACTGCTGCTGCTAATGCAGCGGCTGTTAATGCAGCAGCTGCCAATGCTGCGGCCGCCAATGTAGCAGCCGCCAATGTGGTTGCTGCTGCTGCTGCTGCCGCTGCTGCTGCCGCCAGCATAACAGCAACACCTGGTGCTGAGGGAACAGCCCAGCCTCCTACCCAAAGCGGCAACCCTCAGTCAGTTGCTACACCATCTGGAGGAGCAGCCACATCTGCCCTCAGTGCTGCTATAGCTCAAGTCGAAGGTCCTTTTACCTGCTCTCTGTGCTGGAAAGTGTTTAAAAAGCCAAGTCATCTTCACCAGCATCAGATTATCCATACTGGTGAGAAGCCATTCTCCTGTTCCATCTGCCAGAAGAGTTTTAATCGCCGTGAGAGCTTAAAACGACACGTGCGGACACACTCAGATCTGTTGCGAGTGCAGTGTGGGGTTTGTGGCAAAGAATTCCGGGATGCCTCCTACCTCCTCAAGCACCAGGCCACTCACGCTCCACCTGGAACTTTACCTCCACGACCTGAGTACAAATGTGATATTTGCGGCAAGGGCTATGTAGCTCCCCAGAATCTACTACGTCATCGGCAGCTCCAACACGAAGGTGCCCAGCTGTCCAAAGATGGCACTAATACCTTGCCTTATCTGCCACCAGGGGCCTATCTCCTTCCACAAGATCCACAAGGCGCAGGCTCTGAGGGAGATACCAAGCCAACATCTTATGGTCTCTTGGGTGCCCACCCCTTGCTGGTGGGGACAGCAGCAGGCAAGAATTTCTGCTGTGGGATCTGTGGCCGTGGATTTGGGCGACGGGAGACACTAAAGCGTCATGAGCGGATCCACACAGGTGAGAAGCCTCACCAGTGTGCAGTGTGCGGAAAGCGTTTCCGTGAATCTTTTCACCTCAGCAAACACCATGTAGTGCATACTCGGGAGAGGCCGTACAAATGTGAAATATGTGGGAAAGTATTTGGTTACCCCCAAAGCTTAACTCGGCACAAACAGATTCACCGATTACAGCTACCTTGCTCTTTACCACCCATGGGGCCCTCCCTGACCCCCATGGGCCCTTCTCTCCCTCCACCCCCTGAGGGACTAACTTATGGCTGTTCTGACTGTGGAGAGCGTTTTCCTGATCTTTTTCATGTCATGAGCCACAAGGAGGTCCATGTGGCTGAAAAGCCCTACCCTTGTGATGTCTGTGGCAAATGTTTTGGTTTCATTGAGAATCTGATGTGGCATAAACTTGTCCACCAAGCTACTCCTGAGAGACTTGTACCACCAGATGAAACGGCAGCTGCTGTCGCCCCATTAGAGAACGGATTAGCTAGTGGTGAGAACATGTCATCTTATGAAGATCATCCAACTTTGCCGAGTGGAGAACGTTTCTCCTGCTCTATCTGTGGCCAGACCTTCAAGCATTTCCTGGGACTTGTGACTCACAAGTATGTGCATCTGGTGCGTCGCACATTGGCCTGCTCGGTCTGTGGACAGAGTTTTGCTGGAGCTTATGACTTGCTGTTGCATCGCCGCACACACTTGCAAAAGCGGCACTTCTCTTGCC
This sequence comes from Bungarus multicinctus, assembly GCA_023653725.1. NCBI lineage: Eukaryota > Metazoa > Chordata > Lepidosauria > Squamata > Elapidae > Bungarus > Bungarus multicinctus. The sequence goes on along the minus strand of CM042840.1, from coordinate 123,398,510 downwards.
CAGTCTGTGGCAAACGCTTCTGGGAGGCTGCCCTTCTCATGCGTCACCAGCGCTGCCACACCGAGGAGCGTCCATACCGCTGTGCTGTCTGTGGGCGTGGATTTCTGCGCTCTTGGTACCTGCGTCAACACAAAGTGGTTCACACGGGTGAGCGCGCTTACAAGTGTGCCCTCTGCAACAAGCGCTTTGCCCAGTCATCCAGTCTGGCAGAACACCAGCGTCTTCACGTAGTTGCCCGGCCTCAGCATTGCCCTACTTGTGGCAAGACCTTCCGCTACCGTAGCAACCTTTTGGAACATCAGCGGGTCCACCTGGGAGAGAAAGTCTACCGCTGTGACCGCTGCTCCAAGAGCTTCTTCTATCTGTCATCCATTCTGCGTCACCAACGCTCCCATGATGCTAAGCGTGAATTAAGATGTGGGGCCTGCCTCAAGCTCTTCAAAGACCCCAAGTATTTTAGCAAACACCTCCAGGCCCATCAGGGAGGACGGCCCTTCAAATGCAGCACCTGCGGAGAAGCCTTCTCCAACACTTACGGCCTCAAAAAGCACCGTCACATTCACAAGATGGAGCGCTTTGCTGCCATGGGGCCCCATAAGGAACAGCCCTAATGTTTGAATAGTAGCAGCAGAAAAAAAAAAGGGTGGTCCGTATCTTGGTACTGTAGGATGAGATGTGAAGCTAGTTCCAGGTTTCTGTGAGCCACGATGGCAAGGTATTTCCATATATAAAAAATAAGACGTGCTCGTTGGCAGTGAGACGCTCCAGTTGGGCACTAATTTGGAAGAGTCATCAACCATAAAGTCAGAAGCAGGACAAGCCAAATAGAGGCAAGAATGAATTGTAAAGATAGGGTATGTAATTAATAAGTGGTAGCCACCAGTTACTTGCTAGATTTCTGCTCTCTAACAGAATATCTTGACCACTCTAGATTTTTAAACTAATTGCCTGGGGAAAGGGAGATGGAGATAGCAATCATAGAAGTGACCTTTGCGTGTCAAGCATGGCCACAGTGTTGGGAGATGAAAGTTTCTTCCTGTTTCTGAGCAAATGGGAGCAAATAAGGTTATAGTGGAATGACATTTTTTTCATCTGAAGCCTATATTCTGGAATGGAAACCATATGGCATTCCAGTTCACAAGAAGAGATGGTGCTTCCTGTTATCCCCTTTACCTAGAGAGTAACTTTAGACCCAATTCATTAATTTGGGAATGAGACAGGAAGGACCAGGATACAGCACTTGAGGAATGTCCACCAGTCTTTTGTGTAAACTCAACTATGTAATCTGTATTAGGTAAGCCTTGCTTGCATTCTCTGAAAGACTTTAATTAGTGTCCTATCTTTATATGTATAAACAAAATAGGCTAGTTCTCAATTTTTTAAGACCTGGGAGGTAGTGACACATGGCTGTGGACAGTAGAAAGTTAACAGAGTCTGCTTGAATTGTCTAGTAGTGTGGCAGCACCTGTTGTCTAAATGCTGTTGTGCCATAACATTTCTATTATATCTCTGCCTCCAGAACAATACCAGTTCATGATGCAACTGGAGGTTCACAAAAACTTTACCTATAAAAGAAAAGTTGAGCCCAGAAGCCCACTTTCCACGTTTAGGAAGCACCAAATGTTAAAAAGCATTTGGAATTGTTATTCCCATTATGCAGCCCTGAAGAAGCAAAATCCCAGGATAATTCTATTGTGTGCTTTTCTAAATGTTCAAGTTGGGCCATCAGGAGTAGAGAGGAAATACAAAAATAGGCTAGGCTCCTTCCCTTTTTGTTTAGCTCTCTTCCTTTATGCTCAACATTCTTTCTAATCTGTTGGACTTAATATAGATGAACTTGTGTGAATAATACCTTACTTTGAGCCCTAAAATGGAATGTGGGTTTGGAGTGAGAGCTGTGACTGTACATTGTTAGCCTTCCCTAATGTTAGCTTTCCTTCTGCCCACCACTGAAAGTTGGATATGAAACTGTGAGAAAAAAAATAAACTTAATTGGTGGGTCTACCAGGATTGCATAATACTTTGGCTGCTTAGCTGCTCTCTTGCATTCCCTGGTTTGATCCATAAGCCTTTCCTAGTAAGACGTGGTGTATCTACATAGTTCATTGAGCTAACTGCCCTGGCCTTGTAACTTCATGGTTATTAGACTTGTATAATGCTTCAGGTTTGACTCCAGAAAGGTTCTTCAAAGTACAAACACAGCATCAGGGATTGTGTGACTGCTGGAGATATCTAAAAGTCACCAATGGGTGTTGTGTTCTTTGCCCCAAGCACTCCGAAGCACCTTATCAAATCTGAAGAAATGCAAAAAACCATTTTATACTTATTTGACACCAGTCTGAATGGATCCTCACTGCATCTGAAGTGCAGAATACTGACCAAGCATGAATAAAAAGATCCTTGCAAACTCTCTGACTTCCCCCAATAACCTTTCCTCCTCAATCCTCCTCTAGAAAATTGTAAACATTGGAGCACATCTTTAAATAGTCTGGAGGGGAAACTAATTTGCTAGATGCAACCAAAGAGTTGTAAAAACAGGCAACCTTGTGTACGGTGGACACCACATAGGTAATTCCCGCTTCCTTCCCCTCTTGTAACCCAAGCTGACAGTACAATAGAAAGTAATTTCAGCATTTCCATTCTCACAAAGTGAGAGCTTCTCTTCTACTAGATGGCTGCACCAAGTGCTACTTGGTGTTGCTTTTGGTCTATCACCCACTTGCTCACATCCATAGTTCCCAGACCGGTGAGTGGCAATCTGTGATTATGAGGATCCAAAGATGTACTGTTTAAATTTGGTTGTCCAGTGCCTAGAAGGGGAAAAGTTGCCAAAGTCTTTTTCAGTAGTATATAATAGAATTGGAGTTTATTGAATGCAGGTATTTCTTAAGGCAGCCTCCCCCTTTCCCCCCGAAGTCTTGGCCTACAATAGCTAACCACTCTCTATGCTCAATGAGCACATTGGGAGGGGGAGGGGTGGATAGTGGCAGTATTTGTGAAAGGCACTATTTTCAATGCTTTCTTGAAGGAATTGCCACAGAATTCGGTGACCAAATTATAGAAGTATGATGAAGAGTGCAAAGATGGGGAAAGAGACGGGAAGAAGACAAATGTTTTCCAGCCTTCCAGACAATTTCGTTATTGGCTGAACACAGGGGGGCAAATCATGTCCACACTGAGTGCCCATTTAGAATTTTTCTTTCTGAAACATACCAGTTTCTCTTCTATCTCCAGAAGTGATTGCAACTGGATGTTCCTTTTCTTGTTTTTTTCTTCTTACTAAATGGTTAAAGGTCTGAATTTGTCACTGAAATTCAGTGAATTGTGGTAGTTACACCTCAGCCTGTCTTTTACAGAAACCGTTTTCCCCATTTAGAATTTTTCTTCTCTGGCTTCATAATTTGCAAATAGAACTGAGTTTAATACAGATAGTCCTTGACTCACGAACACAATTGAGTCCAAAATTTCAGTTGCTAAGTTAGACATTTGTTAAGTGAGTCTTGCCCCATTTTATGACCTTTTTTGAAACAGATGTTAATTGAATCATTGCAGGTGTTAGTAACAATTGTTAGGTGACTCTGGCTTTCCCATTGCAGGTCACAAAATGTGATCACATGATCCTGGGACACTACAACTGTCATGAGTCAGTTGCCAAGCATCTGAATTTTGATCATGTGACCATGGGGATGTTGCAATGGTTGTAAGTGTGAAATGATCATAAGTCACTTTTTAATGCTATTGTAACTTCGAATGATCACTAAATGAACGGTTGTAAGTCAAGGACTATCTGTATTAGTTTTCCTTCTCATTTGTACTGTCCATGCTTTCCTGGACTAGGTATTTCTAAATTGTATAAAATTTAGAAGCCCCCTTGACAACTCCCTAAACTGGGAACTACTTCTTACAGGAAATGCTGTTATTGGTTAATATCACCCATTCCTTCATCTTGGGGGGAGAGGAATGAGATCACCATGACTAATCAATAGATGATGTTCCTGTTAACTGGCTTCCTAATAACTTCCCAAATGGACAATGGAATATAAAATGGAGAAACAAGTTAATCAAAGAACATACTGTGTTCCTAAAATCACTAAATTTAAGTCTTTTTCTCAAGGACACAGGATTTCTAAAGAATTTCTTTAAAATGGCAGGCCTTGAACATAAGACATAAATTTTATGATTGTGAATGCTTGCTTCAGTCACAAAATTGGTGCAAACATATTTGGCTGCTGTAGGTCTTGCTTAATTCAGAATGGTGGCCTGTTTCCTATTCAGAAGACAGGACAATCATCCAAGTATGTTTATTTTTATGATCTCACTTAAAATGAATTAGTTGGCCTTAACTAATTCTTATAATTCATGTACTTAACTAATCTGAATGTTTGGAAAATGGCAAATGTGGAAATATATTTACTCTTTCAATGTATAGTTGATAAAGAGAAGCTAAGAGTGCAAAATAGCTGCCTTTTCTATTTTTCTAGCAAACTAAATACTTAAAAAATGGATGGGCAGAGTGTTTGTTATTAGGGACATATCTGATTACTGTTATTGTCAGGATTATTTGCATCCATTCCTCATCCTAGGAACCATTTGCTTTATCCAAATCTCTTCTGTTGGATTTGTTAGCCGGTGCAATTCATCACTTCAAACTGTATTAGTGACAAAATACATGGAATCTCCAGTTTTATCTAGAACATTGGTGCTCAACCAGTGGTCTGCGATCCCTGTGGGGCCACTATGTCATCACAGGAGGGTCTGCGAAGGCTTGAAGAAATGTTATGATTTAAATCTTGAGTTAAGTCTTGGAGGTTTGTGGCTACAAAAGATATTTCAAGGAGGTCCATGGTGAAGAAAAGGTTAAGAACTGCTGATCTAGAAGGTATGAGGCCTCTAGTCAAGTTCAGAGTAAGGGGCTAGAAGGCAATATTCCATGGACAGAGTTGTGTGGGAAGAATTTTTAAGGGAATGGTGGGTTGTTGAGATGAAGTCGGGCTTTTAATTGTGGTTGAGAAATTGAGTTCTTTTGAAGAACCAGTTGGTTTGGAGTATGTAATCAAGAATGATCAACCATCTTTTCCACTGTACTCTTCTGCCTTGCGTATGATCTTGGATGGATTGTTAATCCTGAATGTACATCACTAGGATGCTGTATATCCTACAGATGCCCACTGTCCACTTGGCTTTGTGTGCTTCATCCTGGAACTATGAAAGAGGGCAGGGAAGATATTCCATATTTTGCTGGCATCAGACCTGATTTTGCTTTTTGAGATGCCACCTGATACTCAGCCATCTTCTCAACTTCAACCCTCCTGTTCTTTGAGGAACATGGATTCTATAGTTCTCTGACTGGTACTATTGTCTTTGTACTCTCCTTTCTCATCCCATACAGGGAGATGGATGTCTTTAAGACAGGACTCGAACATCCCCAAAGTAGTGACAATTGCAAACTCAGAATGAAGAGTATGCCACTGATAGGACCCAACCCATTGCAATCATGTTAGCTAATGACTTTTTATATTAATACAAATATATAAATACATACATTTCTATATAAATACTTCTTTTTAATAATCTCCCCTCCTTTTCCCATTGGCCAGAGTGCAGGAAGTGCAGTTCTTTTAATGCCAAGGTTTATGTCCCTATGATAATGTGTACTAAAATATGTATAGGACCCCATTCTTGTCCATGCGGCTGAAAGACCTAAAATGATAACCTGTCCTTTCTTCCCTCATTGTACTCCTTGGGAACTGTACAGCGTGTGTTTCTCAGTCGGGTGGGGGAATCGGAGTGTGTTTTGTGTTTTAAGCCAAGCAATCATTTTAAAAGTGTCTGATTTACAATGTACAGACTAAACAAACATTAAAAAAAAGAATTTGGATATTGTTTGTGCTAAGCCAGGTTGTGTTACGAGCTGAAGTTAAGAGGACATTCCTTCAAACAATGTGAGTATACTGTTAGAATTAGCACAGAATAACTAGGTTTATGATTCTCAAACTAATGAAAAAAGTAAAGCAAGCAATAGCAGACGCTTTTGAATCATTGCTATCCTATATAAAAAAAATAAAAGGAAGATGCATTTATTCATCCAGATAGATCAAATATCTCTTGTTCTCTATTGCAGAGAGAAAGGGCTTTTATTGTTCTTCTAGATTTGGCTTTCTTCAGCAAATCAGAGCATCCTTTTATTTGCTCAAAACCTCTTCTGCAGGTAGGAGGAACTTTAGACAACACAGAGAATAAATTTCTTTCACATCACCTTATTCTTTGATAAACCATTCTTATTGCAAAGAACGTGTTTAGAAACATTTATGCATGCTCATCTGTTCTTGTAAATTAATAATGGGATGAGATGATGTGTTGCGGAAAAATTTGAGGGTATGGATTGAAATGGGATTTCTGGGTATATTTTACATCATCACTAGTAGAATAATACTGACATTGTCCAGTGTCATTTTGCAATTCATGTGGAAAGTAAGTTGAGAATCTACCATGGACATTTAAATTTTTTTATATTAAATAAGAACAGTGAGAAAATGCAGAATTGAGAAATAATTTTATCTTAGCAAGTTTATAGAGCTTTATAAAGTTCATTTAAAAATGGAAAATGGCTGTTTCAAGTTGGAAATAGGTTGGGTAGTAACCCATTTAATTTTTTTTAAGGGGCAGCTTTAAGAATTTTCAATCATTTATACGTAAATCACTTGTATTGATATAAACTATTTTTTTTTCAAATGTTTGGATTTACAATAGTACTTAGACTTATATACTGCTTCACAGTGCTTTACAGCCCTCTAAGCGGTTTACAGCGTCAGCATATTGTGCTCTACAATTATCGACCTCAGAAGGATGGAAGGCTAAGTCAACCTTAAGTCTGGTGAAATTCAAACTGCCAAATTGCAGGCAGTCAGCAGAAGTAGCCTGCAATACTGCACTCTAACCACTGCGCCACCATAAAACTACAGCGCAGAGTAGAATGTCAACAAATATTTTGACTTTGGATATTTGCCAATAGAGATTCCTTATTCATGTACACACACACAAACACAGAGTTTACTTCATTGGCATAATATAAGAAAATTTTATTTACTCAAAACTTTTGCAGCATATATTTTAAAAATAATTTTATACCAAGTTGAAAATACAATCATAATTAAAATGAGTGGGTTCTAACAACTACATGTATTGCAAAATTATATTCCATGTCAACATAAAATATGGTCAGTTTGATTCCATGGCACTCGTGTCCAGGCTAGTAAGTTTAGAAATTCAACACAAACTATTCACTTCCCAGGTACTTTAAATTTGTAGGTAGTTTTTTTCTTGTAAGAAGAAAATGCAGACGTCTGACCAAAACATGGCTCTGTTCACATAGCATGCTAGCTTATGGTTAACAGAACCATGATTTATTAACTAGGTTGGGTGAGTTTGCACAGCATCTTGTGATACCCACAGTAGCTGAGCACAGTCCATTGAGCTAGCAAGAAGGGCATAGTCAATCCCCAAATCTAACCAAGTCTGCTTTCCATTTTGTGCCCCACTTTAGAAACTGCAACAGGCATTAGTACAAACTTTTAAGGCTTATGTTCATTGGCTTGGATTTAATAAAACAGGTAGTCCTCCACTTACAACCATTTCTTTGGCAACCATTCAAAGTTACAACAGCACAGAAAAAGTTATTTACAACCAGTATTTACATTTATGACCATTGCAAACAACCCTGTGGCCACGTGATCAGAATGCAGGCACTTGGAAACTGGTATGTATTTATGATGGTTGTAGTATCCCATGATAATGGAATCACCATTTGCAGCCTTCCCAGATGGCTTCCAACAAGTCAAAGGAGGAAGTCAGATTTGTCTAAAATCACAAGATTCCCATAACGACTGCAATGATTTGCCTAACAACTGTGGCAAAAGTTGAGCATGACTCACTGAACAGAAATTCTAGTCCCAATTGTGGTTAAGTGGAGAACTACCTGTAATGCCAAAACATGATTTTGACTGATTTCTAGATGATGCCAAATATTAATTGTAACTGTTCTGATCCCTATGACTCAATTCAAGCCTGATACCGAACCCAGGATGGGGTTACCTAAATGCATTACAGATCTGCATACTCCTTCCTGCCTTTGCATTTTAAGTGTCTAGAGTTATTCACAATTTAGAATCAGAAACTGTAATTTGATTGCAGTCTCCAGTGTCTGGTTTTATCAAACAGTAAGTCAAGGAAAGCGGGATACAACTGGCCTGCCTATGAAATGCCAGGTTCCAGCTAACAATTTCGTGCTTTCCAGTGATTTGGGGCACAATTGCCCACTTTGAACATTGCTGATTGGTATTCATAGACATGGAGTTTCTAAATATCTGGAGGCACTGAGTTGTCTTGAAAATTGTTTACTAAAAATTAGCATTGTAATAGCACATTTCATCCTTGGTTTTTCATTCTACCTTTCAATGTAGGAATTCCTGCTGAGAAACAAAATCAGTGTGGTTTTACCTTCCAGAGCTCTTTTACCACTGCTTTATTCTTATACCCCACGCTGTCCGGCCCATGTATTCGACGATGTTTGGCAAAGTTAGAGGAGTTATTGAAACGGCGGTAGCAGACCGCACATTCAAAGGGCTTCTCTCCAGTGTGCAGTCTCCGGTGAGTGGTTAAGGCTGAACTCTGTGTGAACCGCTTGCCACAGACACTGCAGCCAAAGGGCCTTTCACCGGTGTGTACTCGCAGGTGCTCTTTCAGGTCTGTGGCACGACGGAACTGTTTGGGGCAGGCAAAGCAGAAAAACGGCTTGGATTCAAGCATAGACAGTGCATGTCCATCGGAGGGCTCATGAGCTGGGGAAAGAAAGCCAGGGGTGTGTCTCTCCTTATCTTCTCTATGCTGAGCAGTGCTTCCAAGCTGATCCTGCAAAGAGTGGCATCTCTCAGGTCCACAAGCATTGCAGGATATGGAACGTGGATCAAGATTCTCCAATTGCCAAGGTGATCTTGTAGCCTTCGGACTGTAGCCTCCAGAGTAATCCATTTCTGAGGCAAGATCTTCCCAGGCTATGCCATCTTTGGGCCACTTAGAGGGTTCCACTTTGAAAACATTCAACTTTTCTGGGGCCCATATTTGAAAGTCTCTGTGAGTGCTACTCTCCTGGGTCAGCTCTCTTTCTCTAAGGCCACCGATAGAAGCTCCCTGGCTATGGTTTTCCTTTGGCTGTGGAACTAAAGTTCTGCTTTCATTGAATCCCCCCGCATCACATTCCCCTCTACCGTTCTGCCTCGTCTCTGTATCCCCACTTCCCTCTCTGCGCTGCTTGAGCCCTCTGAGGCCATTTGGCCTCCTTACTCCGAAGCCCGTCTCAGAGCTCTCTTGATTCGGCTTGTGAGCAGAGCCCCTGTTGTCTCCGACTGGCAAGAAGCCTTTCCCCCAGTTGCTGCCACTCTCTAACTGTAACTTATCAGGGCAGCTGTCAACTACTTGCTTCTGTTCTTCCTGAATACGGCTTCCCCCTGCTCTGTTCTGCCTTGAGCCTTCTGTGGGATTTTCAGTGTTTGCCTGTGGCAGTTGTTTGAAGTTGTGGCCATTGGGAAGGGCTTCTTGGCTATAGCAGCAATTGTTGTTTCCAGCATGCCCATTGTGATCAGTTGCCTTCTTCAGAGCATCTGCCTTAAGACCATCTTGGCTGCCCTGCCTTATAGCAAGATTAATACCAAGACTGGTGTCATCCTGTTGCAGTCCCATCCTCTTGAACGTATCCATGCTACCACCTAGTTGTCTTTGGCTGCTGCTGCAATAGTCGTCTTGGTTTAGACTAGTGTTATAAAAGCAACTTTGCCTCCCTTGGAGGTTTTGATCAGCCTTGTTCCTGCCTTCTCTTAACTCTTTGATGGGCTGACAGCCGTTTTGCTTCGAGAGAAGAGTAGGGCTTAGATTTCTGCCATCCTTTCCTTCTTTCACTTGCTCCGGTTTCTTTCCAGGCAAAAAATCACAGTCCTTCTCACCAACTCTCTCTTCACTGTACCCAGACGGTGGGCCGTGAATGCGTTGGTGCTTGCGGAAGTTGGAGCCGTTGTTGAAAGATTTAAAGCAGACACTGCAGTGGAAAGGCCGTTCGCCAGTGTGAATGCGCATGTGGCCAGATAGTACTGAGCTCTGAGTGAAGCGCTTGCCACAGATGCCACATTTATACGGCCTTTCACCAGTATGCACCCGTTCATGATCACGTCGGTCTGAAGCCCTCTTGAAGCGTTTGGGGCAGAAAGAGCAGTTGTAAGGCCTCTCAACGGGGAGCACCAAAGCCTCGATACTGCTGGACAACCAGCTCTGAGGCTCCAAAAGGAAGTTTCTGCAGCCCTGGCATTGGGGGTTTTGCTCGTGAGGTCCAGCAAGGCTTGGCAAGTCTTCCTGGCACAGGGGGCATACAGGGGGCAGAACTGATCCAATCTCTTCCTTCACTGTTACTAGCTGGATCTCCATTGGCTAGTCCCCAGCATCTGCCCCTGAAAGAGGCAAAAAGGAGACATGTAAACTACAAGAACCAAACGAGGAACAAATGGAATGGAAGCCAGGACTCACTCACAAGGAGAATAGAGGTCTAGTGGTTCGTTTCCTGATTTTAGAAAAAAAAGGGTCGGAGTAAGAGAAGCTGATCTGGCAAGAAATGAGGCATCCAAATTTGATTTCCCCGCTCATTCATATGCATGCTGTTGTACTCATTCACCTAGGCCAGAGGTAGGGAACCTTGGCTCTTTTATCACTTATGGACTTCAACTCCCAGAATTCCTGAGTGAGCCATAAAAGGTTCCCCATCCCTGGCCTACTGGTTTTTCAGTTGTGGGGGAAATCAATTTTTGACTGGAATGGGATTGTTTGATATACAAATGTAGGACATATAAAGAATATATAAAGAATATGTCCTACATTTGTATATTAAACAGTCCCATTCCAGTCAAAAATTGATTTCCCCCACAACTGAAAAACCAGTAGGCCAGGGATGGGGAACCTTTTATGGCTCACTCAGGAATTCTGGGAGTTGAAGTCCATAAGTGATAAAAGAGCCAAGGTTCCCTACCCCTGACCTAGGCCAAAGGATGTCTATGGAGAAGACCTGTGGTTGCTAGGAACCCAACATAACTTAATGGCACCTAATATCTGATGATCCAGATACCAATGTAACAAAATAATGGATCTAGGCTAAACATCATGCTCAAGCAATGACCGCACCCTGCCACCTTTGCCCAGGTTCAGATGTTAAGTTGACCTAATCCTGGTTAATACTTGGAGGGAGCACCAGGGAACCCCAGAGCTGTAGGTTAGCACATTGGAAGAAGACAATGGCAAGACCATTGTGGAGAAATCAACAGCTACTAGAATATAAGTTTTCAACTAAAGCCAGCAATAATGAGCAAAAGCAGCAGGAAAATCTGGGACATGTGTGTTCTATATGTTGCCAGGAACTAAATGATGCCAAAACCAAATAAAATTAAAGTTTTATGTGATGTTTGAACCCCACTGCTCTGAGCAGAATGAATGTTTAAAAAAATCTCTCACACAACCAAGAATCCTGTTGAGAATCCCTGCTAGGCTTCCCTTAAACCAATTGGCCTCAGCACTACAATTCCTATCATTCTCAGCCAGCAGGATACAGTACTGACTCAGCTGACCTATGCCTTGTGCCCCAATTCTTAAGAGGTTGAAGCAGGGTGAGCTACAAAGCCTCCCTCTCTGCCAACCCACAAAAATGAACCGGCAGGAGAAACTCTGAAAGCCCTATAATATATTGTACTGAATGTTAACTTATATTGCTAGTCCATGTATGATATGCGATACGCCAAATAAATAACCCCACTGGAGGGCAGATTTTGTTTTCAACCTGGCTGAGATGTCCTCCCTTACTCAGGGAAATCTCAGTAGCCTCATCCCAATGGATTGGATTGCAACTCCTGTCCCCTCCCAGGCAGTTCCCTAAACCTACCATTACAGCGCCTCACCCTGCTCACCAGCAGACCCTGTCCCTAACCTTTCCAAGGAAGCCGGAATCTCCGGGAAATCGAGGAATTCGAGCTGTCCTCCAACCTTCCCGAAGAACCCGTGTCGCCCCCCCCCCCCCCACAACCCATCTTTACGTGCACAGAAACCAGGTGTTCGAGCCCGGCTGCCAGGGGCATAAGCGGCGGCGTCCTCCCCACCCCGAAATTCGTTTACCTTCGGTTGTTGAAATCAGAGGGCGCAGAGAACAATAGTGCGGAGCTGGCGGACCTTTGCGCGAGTGAAGCTTTGCGCGAAGCTTGGCTGGCTGCGTGCCCGGCGCCAGAAGCGAGGGAGTCATCCAACCCCCCCCCCCCCCGTCTTTCCTACAAATCGGATTCAATGCCCGCCCCCTATTCACTTTGGATTCTTTGAAATACCCCCCCCCCCCCCCCGAGACATGGAAGTTCCTACTCATCTCTAGGCAGAACATCGGAGCCTATCCGGCGGCTGCGTGCCTGCTTCTAGGATGGATTCTCACCTGTACCTGTTCTCCATTCACTTTAACACGAAGGTTTTTGCCCTCAGGCCCTTCGCAACTTTCAGCTTCCTTCGCTCGGTTGAACACAAGCGGTTGGGGAAAGCTCTCCCCGCCCCGCTTCTCTTGGGCTGCTGTTCTCTTCCCATGCGCGCGCGCATCCCCTTTAAGTGAAACCGAAAAAAAGAAAAAATTAAAGGGAATGGCAGAGTTGGTGCCCTTTATTTTTGCCGGCCGTCAAAAACAAATCCCTATTGTCCCTGTTCATACCGCTACACACACACCCTCTCTCTCTCTCATTACGTTTATGTTAAATCAGGGATGCCCAACCTTGCCAACTTTAAGACTTGTGGACTTCTCTCTCTCTCTCTCTCTCTCTCTCACACACACACACACACTCTCTCTCTCTCTCATTACGTTTATGTTAAATCAGGGATGCCCAACCTTGCCAACTTTAAGACTTGTGGACTTCAACTCCCAGAATTCTGTATTCTTCAGTGGAACAATAACACAAGGTGAATTACAGTTGAATCCTAATGTTGGAAAAAATATCCTTCTGGGTTCAGTTCCAAATGGGGAAGAAAGACACTGGAAACATGGTGACTGCTTGGAAAAATGTTTTATTGATGAACAGGATGGGTTCCTGGGCAGAAAAATAGGGATGCTGAGAGTCCCTTGTTTTATGCCCTCTGTTGGGATTTGAATTTGAACTTGTATTGTGATTGGTTGTCAGGCTCCCATGGGGCCATGCAGAGGCAAATCTGTAGGCCAGGGGTCCCCAAACTTGGCAACTTTGAGACTTGTGGACTTCAACTCCTGGAATTCTCCAGCCAGTTGAAGTCCACAAGTCTTAAAGTTGCCAAGTTTTGAGACCTCTACTGTACGCTGTCCTGAGTCCCAGGTTTGGTTGAGCCTTACTGGATGATGATGTAATGAAAGGGCTTTAGACAATTCCTATTATGGCTCTACCTGGAATAGATCTTTGTTATGTAAAATAGACTGGCCCAGGCCAGAGTAATGGCCCATTAGCAAAGGTAGGGTGTGAGTCTGAGTTTCTGCCTCTGTGAGTTTCTACTTTTCTTTTTAGGGGAAATAGCTTGCCTTTTTAGTATATCCTAAAATATTTCATTTTCCTAGGACAGGGGTGAGTTTTAACTTTTAACACTAAAATTCTTCTAGTATTGAAATTTCTACATTAGAGTTATGTTGCAGCAAGTCGGAGGATCACCACTTGATCAAATAAATAGGCCTACAAATGTAGTTCTTTCATCATCTAATGGTGGTTTGGATTTTCAGAACTCACATCTGATAGCTCAACAGAGACCTTCATAGTGCAATAAATATAGTGAAAGTTAAGAGTACACCTGTTTTCCTGCACCTTTAGCAAAGTTAATTGTGCAGAATAGGGTAACTTTAGCTGATATGCAAAAATCCAAATTATTTGATGGCAACAGTATGATGAACAGTTGTGGATATCTAATCTAACAAAGAGGATTAAGGGTGACATGACAGCTGTCTTGCAGTCCTTGAGGGGATGTCACAGAGAAGAGGGGATCAAGTATTCTCCAAAGTACCTGAGGACAGAACAAAAAAGTAACAGGTGAAGTTCATTAGAGAGAGATCCAACCTGGAATTAAGCAGAAATTTCCTGACAGTGAGAACAATTAATTAGGGGAAGGGCTTGTGTCCTGAAGTTGTGGGTACTCCATTGCTGGAGGTTTTCAAGAAGAAATTGGACAACCGAATGGCATAAGATCTCCTGCTTGAGCAGGGAGTTAGACTAGACATCCTCCAAGGCCCCTTCCAAGCGCATGATTTTATATTTTCTGCCCACCCACAACCAAAAGGCTCATTTCTAGACAACAGATCAACAAGGCAGAGATAACACAGTATGACTTTATTTGAACAGCACAAGAAAATGAACCAGAACCCCAGAGAATTGTTTTAATTAAAAAGAGAGCAAAAACAGACGTAAGTCAAATATACAACATTAAGTAGAGGAAATGTGGCCACAGCATCTCCCTGACTACATTCCAGTCCATCTGACACCTTGCAACACGTGTCTGCATAACAGTCTTTCCTGCTTATTCCCCCCCAGCCTCACATCACACTCATCACACTACCAAGGAAACAGACCCTAAAACCTGTGAAAATATTGTAGGAAACCACAGCATCACATATTTCTCCAAAACCAATCTTAGAACTACCCTATCAGGACTGCAATAGTACAGTCAACAATTAGATGACAGTATAAATATTCTTGCTGCAGTATTGTGGTCATCTGGATTTTACAATCCACATATGGTGGTTGAGCTCAAGTGGGAAGGGTTTTTTTTTTGGCGGGGGTGGGGGTTATTATCCTGGAATTACAACAGTATTTCTCAACATCAGCAAAAAAAAATAAATGTCTGGGATTTCCCAGCCAGCATACGGAGATTGGATGCTAACACTAATTCAGAGGTAAACTCAAGACTTTACCAGTTTTGGCCCTAAATTATCTGGAAAGCTGAATTAAAATGGCACCACCTAATTTGAATTTTTTAAAAAATTGGACTAGGCCTGATAAGTAGTAGTTCTCAACTTAATAATAATTCATTTAGTGATCAAAGTTACAATATTTATGACTGTTGCTGAATCCTGGGGTCATGTGATCCCCTTTTGCGATTTTCTGACAAGCAAAGTCAACAGGGGAGCCAGATTCACTTAACTAGGTTACTAATTTGCCAACTGCAGTAGATTCACTTAACATCTGTGGCAAGAAAGGTCATAAAATGAGGACAAAACTCACTTAATAAATGTCTCACTTGACCACATAAATTTTGGGCTCAATTGTGATAGTTGAGGGCTACCTTACTAAACTATTTGAAGTGTGAACTAAAAATCTTTGGGAAGGGATTCTGAAATAACAATTTTAGCTGGAAAACAATTGAGGGTTTCAAAATAAGAGAGTGCTCAAGTCTGACAATAAAGGAATATCCCATATTTTATCCTTTCTCCCCCAATTCCCACACTGGGTTTTTATGCTTGTAAAAAAAGTAGAGATGTCTTAAAGCAGTGCTTGAATTTTGAGAAGAACAGTGGGGGGAGGCTCCATAACCAAACATCACTCTAATTCCTCCTAATTTCAGCTATTCCAAAAGCAGCCCCCAAGGGACTGTAAGAGAACAACCCCTCTCACTTTTTTGTACTTACACATTATTATAGAGCCAGGTCTTTGTTTTCCAGGAACTATGAAATTTAGTCGACATTTCCCCCAGCCTCTTTTATCATTCACTTGAACAAAACCTCTGTTCTCTTTAAAATCCTATGTACAAGAAAAAGATATCCTCATAGCTGCCCAATTTGGCATCTCTTACCACAGCAGTTGGGACTCTTGATACAAACTCTAGAATGGATAGGAAGGCCCTAGTTTTCCAGCAGGCTATTTGTGGGTCAAGCAATATATGAAAAGGGAGGCCTACTTCAGGTTTACGGGTGGTAGATTTCAATACCAGGTCTATAGATGCATTGTTAATAGGCATGCAATGTCGGTCTATCTGATAAACAGGCCTTTGGGGCATAGATAATAAAGGCAGTGTTTATGCAGTATGAGTAAATCTACAGTGCCTGTTGGAGTCCCCCCTGCCATTTAGGTCTGGCATAAGAAACGGCTCCTACCAGAACACTGTAGCCAGGCTAAATGCACCACACTATGCTGCATGTAGTGATGTTCAGCCATTGTATCCATGCTAGAAGTGCACTGCCTATATAGACAATAGTAACAATGATGCTTGGAAACAAAGCAGAAGGAAAGGATCTTCCTGACTGGGGGAGGGGGGGGAATATATAGGCATGATACACTCTAGTATCTATAAAATATCATACCAGGTCCTCATTGGCAAGAGAAAGTAGAAGAGGCCCATGCCAAATCTTGGCAAACTGTTTTCAACATGCCTGCTAATGTTTAGCACACTGGGTAGAAATTCTCCACCCCAGTTTTTCCTATGGAACAAAATAGTTCTCATTGTGTTGACTGATGTGGAAATGTTGGATCAATAAAGCCCAGGCAGATTTAAGCAAGCTAGAATTACCATTGCATGCATGGAAGGTAGCAGAGCCTGGATGATACTTTCCTAGATAGGTCTTCAGGCCAAATTAAGTTGCCACAAAGACCAGTCTTCACGGCGTGGGGAGGAGCTGCAGCCGATGCTTCCGGCGGATATGCCTCTGGAGGGTGTTGCGTTCCCCGAAGCGCATGTGGCACGCTTCACACTGGTAGGGCCGCTCGCCAGTGTGCACCCGCTGGTGATGGGAGAGCTCCCCAGAGTCACGGAAACGGCGCTGACAGATGGGGCACTGATGAGGCTTCCGGCCCGAATGGGTGTACTTATGGCGCTCCAAGTGGGAAGTGCGCTTGAAAGCTTTGCCACATGCTCGACAGATGTGGGGCTTGCTTTCTGAGTGAGTAATGCTGTGGCGTTGCAGGTAAGACAGGTACTCGAATGTTCGCAAGCACACAGGGCAGCTGTATACCTTGCGCAAGGTCCCCCCACTCCCACCTCCTTCAGGGCCCCCTGCTGTCCCCACTCCCTCTTCCACCAATACAGTGTATGGCAGCCCCTGACTGTCAATCAACAGGTAATGCCCTAATCTAGAGGTTTCTCCTTGGTCGAGGCCTGTTGTGGTCACACCTGGAGCATGTACCCGCCTATCTGCTCCTGGTAAGCCATTTAAACTCTGAACATGGGTGCCGCTAGGAGAAGGTGCTGGTGGCCGAGAGAGTTTAGGAGGTGAAGAATGGACATCCTCTCCCTCAACTCCCAAGTTCAGCTGGATGTGCTGTCCCACATTGTTTTTGGATTCTTGCAGGCAATCCAATGTTTCTGATAATTTATGAGGATCCCTTATAGATTTGGAATGTCTCTGCAGCTCCATAAGTTTTGTATGAGTGTATGACTGATTTTCTTGGGGCACAGTACCAAATCTGTAAAAAAAAAAAAAAAAAAGCAACTGCAGCAATTAACTTATGCAATGTAATGATATGTTAATAAGTTTTTTTAAAAAAAACAACCATTATAGAAACAGTCCAAGCTTTTTAAGAATAGAACTGTTAAATTTTAATTAAATAGCCATGTCAACAAGCTGAACAGTTATGGCTGACATTCAAATATCCAAAATTAAGCAGTTTAAGTGAATGAAAATTAGCATCTTAATACAGGTGTCTTTTGGAATGGGTGAAGAAAATGCTACATTATGATTGGATAGATTCTCAGACTGAATACACATCTCACACAAAATAAGCCATAATAATATTATTTGGACTTGGCTTACAGTAGTGATCTCAGCCAATTGTACTTTATTCATCAAACCAAAACTATCAAGTTATGGCTCAGAGCAGAAGTGAGTATTTTCTTTCCTTGTTGTCATTGGTGGCATGACAAGTTATGTCATCACCAGATGATATATAGCTTAAAATATTCTGCTCAATTGTTCTCTTTGGGGCAGAGCGGAATTAAATACAGAATTAATACATTTTGCTTCACAGAGAACTATTTTTCATTTGTATTTAGCATTTTTGGTATTTAAATCCAGGCTGTTTAAGAGTACCTACTCTGTTAATGATGTTTAGCAGGGTAATTTGGATGGGTTTTATGCCTTGTCAATTAAACTTTTCAGCCATTAATCCAGTAACATCCCAAGACTGTGCATGTCTAGTTAGAAGTGGATATTATTCTCTTCAGGGAGATTACTCCAGCTAAGTATGATTACAATCTAAGGAGTCTAAGGAACACTAGATTTGGCAATAAATCCAACTCTGCTATTTCATTTTATATTTTGGGTGTGACATTTCAAAACCTGATTTTCTCAGCTTAAATGTCAATTTTCTTTGAATGAAAAAGCACAGGATTAGGCTACAAAACTGCAATTTATTATTTCTTTGGTGATGTGTAAAGTTTCCAGTCCCAGTTGATAGGGCTAGCAAGACTGCAATCCTATGCATACATAATTATTAAAGGCCTACTGAACACACTAGATCTGGAAACATGCATTCTGTGTAGCAGCAAACTATTTTAGCTGGTAGCAAAATAACTGATCTTGCCTTGTTTCACTTCCCTTAGCAACGTTATTCAGCAGAATTCTGGGAAATCTGTGCACCTAACAGCTGAGCAAAACATTTACGAACACTACAAACATCAAGACTCCTGATCAAACTCTAAATAATACCTATGTATTTTCTGTATTTAATAAACATTATCTTAATCCTTACCATCTCTGTCCATTTTAGCCAGATTTTGCCCTTTAAAATCTGGACCATATAATAGGTGTGTAAAATTCATGTCAACAATAACAGAAGAGATGCAAAACAAGAGATCTGAATCAAGATTGACTAGGCTAGGGCAGGCTAACATGATGAGAATTAATCAATTCCAACAAGCCTACTTCAATTTGGCACCTTCCAGATGCATTAACACATAAGAATGTAAGAACAGCAATGATGGGTCAGGACAAAGCCCCAGTAAGTCTAATATTCTGATTGAGATGCCAACCCAATGATTATCTTGGCTCAGGGATGATATACTTTGTAAACCAGAATAGAATAGAATAGAATAGAATAGAATAGAATAGAATAGAATAGAATACTTTATTGGCCAAGTGTGATTGGACACACAAGGAATTTGTCTTTGTACATTTGCAAGGTTCAGATATGGGAAAACTGGTCTTCAGAATGAGGCAAGAGACATTATATATACTACAACTTGTAAAGTTATAATTTCTTAATCAAACCACCACTTCTCCTATTCCTATTACTATGAGGCTGTTTGGTGCAGTGATTAAAGCATAAGGCTAGAAATGGAAAGATTATGAGTTTTAGTCTTGCTTTAGGGGCAAAGCTAGCAGGTGGATTTGTGCCAGTCACTTTCTCTCAGCCGCAGGAAGCAGACAATGGCAAGACATTTTGAAATCTTGTCCAGAAAAATGCAGGGATTTGTCTCCATAGGGCAGTTGCCAGGAGTCAACACTGACCCAAAGGGTAAAACAAAAAACAAAACAAATCCCACCTCTCTCTATTACTAAGAAAAGGATGAAAAAGATTAAGAAATGCAGAAAAAAAAGTTATCCTGGTTTTCAAGGCATATATATACTGGTTAATACATCAACATTTCACACGAATTCCAAAAAAATTACTTACTGAAATGTGGTGCATGTAGCAATATTTAAAAACCTTTAGGGAAATAGCAAGGAGTTCCTGATAAGGATGCCTGGCTTTTTGTATGGAAGCAGCAGTTGGAAAGCGGAGTGCTCAGATGTGTCCTAGGAATTTTTCTTAAATTTGTGACTGTGTTTTCTTCTCAGTTTGAAGATTTTCATTTCCAACTTAGCCAACCAGATGCTTTGGAAAGTTTGCTAAGGAAATCACAAAAGCAGCAGTCTTCCTTTAGTGTTCAAAGTTAAACTATTTCTGAACATGGAAGCTCAGTATTTAATTTATAATGCTTAAAGAAGAAATGTCCAGTGGCAGTTGAGGATTGAACAGACTGGAAGAAGTAAAGAGCTACATAGCACAACTTGCAGGATAAGTGGATCTTAGATTCCCCCATTTTTGGGACAAGCCAATTTGCACAACCATGATTCTCCTCCTTGAACATTACATGCCAGTTGCTATTCCTCTAATTAGCATTTGCAACAACTTTTTTTTTCTAGCCTTGGTATCATATTTAGCCTGAGGATTGGCTTATTAAATTCCACAGAACGGTTTTTGCAGAAGTCTATGCACTTCACCTTTCTCTCCCAAATAACAGTAATACCCATATGTAGATGGAATTAAACAGGCTCTAAACTTACCCTGCTTGGGTGGTATTCCAATATCTCTGTTCTCAACTCTCATCCCTGCACCTAAATTTCACAGCAAGGTGCAGTTGGTGCCACCATACACCTTGTGCTCTCATCCTGTAGAAGGATGCCACTGTAATGTCCAGGAGACAAGTGAGGTCTTTGGGCCACCTATTAAGATGACAAAGTCAAGTGGCAGTGGCAGGCAATGCTCCAATTAAAACCATGAGCATTATAAACCCAAGATCTCCATAAGGATGTGCCTGGCAAACATACCCCTGCCTGAAAGGCTCACAAAGAAAAAGACAGCAACGACATCTTCGTCAAGGGCAGGCAGCAATCCCGAAGTAACATCCACAGAGCAGCAAAGTTATCCAAAACACAGTTATAGTGAAGATGGTTTTTAAGAAAGGATCCAAGATTGGAAGCACCTACCCTGCAGGCACAGCCGGTGCCAAGCAATGCCAAAACATCTTGGCAGATGAATCCAAGCTGATTATTCACCCAAAGACTTGGTAGAGTTAGCACTGGGCTCCCAATATCAGTTTAAATCGGCTACCTCCATCTCCAAGCCCGTTTAGCGCTACCGACGTGGTTTTTGTGAGGAGAAAGAGAGAATACGAATCCTTCTGTTTATGGTAGCTGTCATCTACCTTTCCCCCACTCACCAAAAACAATAATGGGGGGGGGGGGTATATACAGAACAGGATATTTGCTCCCCTTAGTGTCTCATAGAAGAGAGGGACCGGTCCTAAAGAAAAAGAAGGGAGAACTCAAGAGCAAGTCGGAAGAAAGAAAGAAGGGAAGAAGAACCCGAGGAGAAGGAAAGGAAGATCTCTATAAAGGGTGGAGGATCTACCTAGATCAGAGGTGGGTGGGCAAGGAGGGAGGGTGGCGGAGGAGGAGAAAGAGGAGGAGTGAGTGTCACAGCGAAAAACGTCCTGACGGAAACGCAGCGGTTTCTCCCACCGGCTCAGGCTAAAGCGGTTCCCGGGTAAACATTCCTTTCGTTTATGCGCAATCTTTTCTAAAGCGCCCGTGAATTCTAATAGAGGAAGCCAGAGCGTAGAATAAAGGTATCCCGGCTGTGGCTCCTTCCAGTGAAGAGACAAACACCCATTCTGGTAGAAGTTTGAGGATATTTTCCCCTCTTCTGGAATATTTTTTTGGGCATCTAGCCAGGAATTCTCTATTTGGGATGAAATCCTGCGGTCCCTTATCTATCTCTATTCGTAGATGCTTCTCTTCTAAGCACAAATGCGAAAAGCTAACCCAGGCATTTTGGTTTTTAACTCTGGCAGTTGTCTCCTTAATAATTTATTCTCTCCTTCAAGACTTTGCTTCTATTCAAATCCATCCAATCCCAATCCTAATATTTGTGCTGTCCGAAAAAGACAATTGCGATGTGAGTTTCATTTCAAGTGAGTTTCAATTTCAACCCTAACCCTATATTTTTTGCCTAAAATATAGGCAAAGATCTCCAGACCTATCTTATCAAACCAAAAGTATTGTACGTACGTGTATGGAGTTTAAGAAGGATTAATAAATATAAATGTAGCATTTTCCAGTAGGGAACAGAATTACAGTTGTAAGGGACCCTGGAGATCCAGCACCCTGCTCAATCAGGAGATCCTGTACCATTCCAGACAAATGGCTATCCAACCTCTTCTTAAAAACCTCTAGTGACGAGCATTTCTGGAGGCAAGCTGTTTCACTGATTAATTGTTCTTACTATTAGGACATTTCACTTTAATTCTAGGTTGGATTTCTCTTTGTTAAGCTTCCATCTTTTTTTCTTTTCTTTCTTTTTCTTTTCCTCAGGTACTTTGGAGATTAAGATGACCCCCTCTGTGATAGCCTTTCAAGTATTGGAAGACTGCTATCACGTTAACCCTGGTCCTTCTCTTCATGAAACCAGATATTTCCAGTTCTTACAACCATTCATTGTATAGTTTACCCTCCAGTCCCCTAATCATATTTGATAGTCTTCTCTGCATTCTTTCTAGAGTCCCAACATCTTTTTGTATTATGGTGACCAGCATAATATGTATTAGCATAATATGTATTATGGTGAGCAGCATTCCAAAGATAATCTCACCTGTGCAATATAAAGTGGTGCTCTCACTTCACAGGATTTTGAAACTTTCCTTCTCTTAATACAGCCTAGAATTAAAATTAGAACCAGAATCTAGAAGAGTGTAAAACTAGGACTAGAACTAGAACAGCTGAACAGTTAGGCATTAGAGCATATCAATGCTGCATAGATTATATTAATTACCAGCCAGTTAAACATCAGCTAGATAGTATCACCGATAAATAGATAACAGATGGCTTGAAGTTATACTCAAAAAATATTTGCCAATATTGAGTGCCATAAGAGTCAGCCCTAGCCCTGTCCTTTCCAATCTTTTTATTAAAGACCTGGATAGTGGAAGTGGAGAGACTGCTTATCAAATTGGCTTGCAATTCAGAATTGGGGGATGGGAAGGCAGATGACAGAAATAATGCTTCTGACAGTTTAAAGAAATGGGTTGAAAATCACAAAATCCAAATGCAGACATCTTTACTGAATCAAAAACTGAATGCAAAGGTGGCAGATATTTGGTCAAAAACAGACCTTGTGAAGTTGTGGTGCTACAGGAAGTGGGATGGAACTAGGATCTCACCTACATCCTGCATTTTGGGCAGGATATATGGAGGTCTGTGATACTTTTATCTAAAGATGCCTACACCAGATTCTAGTTTTGCATGTATTGTATTGTGTACAGCAGCATTTTAAAGGTACAGTCGCATAGCACTAGCCAATCAGAAGCAGGATCATAAGCATACAAACCACCTATTAGTTTACAGGATAATATTTATACCCCACCTTTGCTGCAGGAATTCAAGATGGTGCACTTTGCCTTAAATCTTCCCATTTATCCCCACAATGAATTAGTTTTGGGAAAGTGTTACAGTAGTGGCTCAAATTATTTAGTAGATTTATGTTCTGCCATTCACTGGGATGCTTTTTCTTAAGGTAATGTTCGCCTATTTTTCCCAACAACAACCCTGACAGATGGATTGGGATGACAGACAGTGCCTTGCCCAAAGTCACCCAGTGAACTTTTGTGGCTGAAAGTGGAACTGAACTCAACTTCCGCACTCCTGGCCATTAACCTATATCAAACACAGTCTAAAATTCATTCAGTCATTCATTCCATTCATAAGATTGAAATATTAAATCCCAAAGAGTTAAAAATGCATCCTATTTTTCAGCACACTGATATTTTGAAAAATAAAACAACTGAAGAAAAATTGGAGCTTGAAACTTTTTGAAATAAGTATATTTTTTGCACTTGCTATTATCTGTTTATTTCTGGTTTTGTTTCTGCTAGAATCATTCAGAATATAAATTAAAAATCATCTATTAAAATAGCTGTAAACTAAATTACCCCCACAAATGTTTCAGAAAATCCAGGAAAAGAAACAGGACATACTGGGTTATTTTTTGAAGGCAGCGATTTTCTGATTTTCACTTTGCTCTAGAGATAAATTTTCTACAGTTGGTTCAAAGTAACTGCCCCTTCTGGCCAGCTGGTCTCAGAAACATAACAGGAATAAACTTGCATAATACTTTGATGGCAGACTTCAAAGGAATGATACTGATATAAGTGAAATGGGGCTGGGGAAACATCTCTGAAGAAAACAATCACAAACTATTCTGTAGTATTGCTAGAAGAAATGCATGGGTATGTTCATGAGTTAAGCTTGACTCAAAAGAGAATTTACTGTTGAGAGATACTTGAGAGTAATGGCTAAAACAGTGTTTCTCAGCCTTAGCAACTTTTAAAACTTGTGGATTTTATTCCCAGAATTCCCACACCAGCATTGGCTGGCTGGGAAATTGCCGGAGTGCAAGCCCACACATTTTAAAGTTGCTAAGTTTGAGAGACATTGGTTGTGAGTTTTATCTTGCCTTAGGCATGAAGCCAGCTGGGGGATTTGGGGGCATTATTCTTCTCAGTTCTAGGTACTACTTCCAAAAATATTGCCAAGAAAACTATGTACATCTATTCATTTAATTGCCCGAAGTGAAGACTGACTGAAGATAATAATAATAAAAAAAGCAATTCCTATACTTGCAAAACATAAGGAGGAATTTGTTTAGAACTCTCCTCCAGCTTTTCCCTCAAATAGTAACTTTGTGAGGTAGGTTGAGCTGAGAGAGAACGATTCACCCAAAATCAGCCAAGGGGCTTCCATAGCTGAAAGTGAAATTAAATCCCAGTCTTATACAGTAGTCCTTGTCTTCATTTAGTGACCAAAGTTATAATAGCACTGAAAAAAGTGACATGCCTGTTTTTCACACTTACAACACAAATTGCGGGATCCCCATAGTCACATAATCAAAATTAAGATGCTTGGCAACTGGTTTGTATTTATGACACATTCCTGGGTCATGTGATCACCTTTTGCAACCTCTGACAAGGAAAGTTAATGGGGAAGCCAGATTCACTTGTGTTACTAATGTATCAACCGCAGTGATCACTTAACCATGGCAAGAAAGATTGTAAAATAGCGTAAAAATCAATTGAGTTAGCAACAAAAATTTTGGTCGTAAGTTAAGGACTACCTATAGTACAGAGGTGGTATTCAGTAGGTTCTAACCAGTTCTGGAGAACCGGTAGTAGAAATTTTGAGTAAGTTTGGAGAACCAGCAAATACCACCTCTAACTGGAGATTTTATAGTATCCTTCCCCTGCCACACCCACCAAGCCACGCCCACAGAACCGGTAGTAAAAAAAATTGAATCCCACCACTGCTATAGTACTACTAATAGACCATAACAACTCCACTACACTTGCTAAATATTAGACTCAATAACAGAAAAGAATCTTTGTAGCTCAGGGTTGAACTGTGGAATCCTTAGTGCTCTCTGAGCTTGGTTGTTTGCTTGCAGATGTTTAAATATCTAACTAGGGAGCATCATAATCAGTGCTTATTATTTATTAGATTTTAATACCGTAGAAAGTCCTAAATAAAGTGAATAAACTAGGATCACAAACTTCCAAGGAAGGCACCATAGTTTTGTTCACAGATTTCCTTGAATTGCTGGAAATGATCAGATCGCATTGTCACATCCTAAAAAACTTACTGCTTTCTGGCTTTTTCACCTTGAATAGAGGTTATCAGGCAATTAGAGGTGATTTTCATGAATCTGTTTCCTCTTCAATAGTTAAACTACCTCTGTGGCCATCATAAGGGCAAAAGCCTTTAAGGCAGGTTAAAGCAGTTAGTTATCTTCCTACAGAGAAGAGAAATATATGCTTCTAAATGAATACAAACAGGGGTGGGATTCTACCAGTTTGCACCTATTCGCTAGAACCAGTTGTTAACATTCTAAGCAGTTCGGAGAACTGGTTGTTAGAAGAAATTACTGGCCTAATCCTGTAAGGAAGGCAGGAAGGAAACATTCTGGTGTTGCTTACAGAAACTGCCTCTCCGTTAACCCTTATTACATTCTTGGCAGGTCTAGACTTCCTGTCTCAGGAACATCTCTGGAGTTTTTCCCTCCTTCTTTGCTGATACTTTGCTTGTGTGGAGTGACCATTCAAGGTTACAATGGCACTGAAAAAAATGACTTATGACCTTTTTTCACACTTACGACTGTTGCAGCATCCCCATAGAGGCCAGGCGAGGAGATGCGTGCCTCGATGTGAGTGATGTTGAGTTGGCTACACCCAGCCAATAACATGACCACCAAGCCATGTCCACCCAGTCACATGACCACCAAGCTACCTAAACCACGCCCACAGAACCGGTTGTTAAAAATTTGAATCCCACCCCTGGATACAAACAATTTTACATCCCCATTCAACCTTCAATCATCTATGACAGCAGACCCCAACCTTTTGAGCACCAGGGACCAGTTCTGTGGAGAGAGGATTTTCTCTGGACTGGAGGGGACCGTAGTTTCACATGCTGTCTGCATCTCATGGATGGGGCTTTGATTGTTTCTGGCATCCTGCAGATGAGTGTTGGTCCATAAACCAGGGGTTGGGGAGCCCTGATCTATGATAAACTTTTGCTTATTTGCTTTAATAGATTTTACTTTCACCCAAATGATTTCCAGGCTAAATGCTTTGCTGCACTTTGATTCAGTGGCTGGTGGGGATGCTCTAATGCCTCAGCCTATGTAATATTTTTCTACCAAGGAAGTGATTTTGGAATATGGTGGCTGTGGCCTTCATCACATTAACCATACCATAATTTATCTGTGGCTTAGCATATTATATAAACAATATCCTTTATGACTTATCATTGTGTGGGAAACTAGCAATTATGGCTTTGTCAATAAAAAAAGTGAAATAAAATATACATGTCCTGACACACTGCAAACGGAACATGGAGGAAGGGGAGGGGATTTCAGCTGGTTTGGGAACTTCTATTACCCAGGTTATCATTGGAACCAAAGCAGGCTAGAGCTTGGTAACTGCTTGGAGCAAAAATCGATGATGATGATGATGTTATCCATTTCATTCTCTCCAACTCTTGGTGAGTCTATGGGCCAGCTCTCTCCACGTCTTCCAATCTTGCACTACTTCTTTGAGTTGTTCTATGCTCTGGCTGGTGTCACTTTGATACTGTCCAGCCACTGTGTTTTTTAGTAGCCTGGTTTCCTTTTGCTGCTAATGCTTCCAAACGTAGTTGCAAAATCCATTAGGAAGCACTAAATTGTACTATACTTGTGTGCAACATCATGATGCAATAACAGGTAGTCCTCAATTTACAGTCATAACTGGGACAGAAACTTCTGTCACAAGCAGTAATTGAGTTACACCTGATTTTATGAATTGTTTGCTGGCTGTGGTCATTAAGCAAATCATCTTTAAAGTCTCTTCCCAGTTAGCTCAAGTGCCCAACAATCAGCAGCTATAAAAGCCCAGAAAAGCAGCTGGTGTGATGGGAGTTGTTGTGCTGGAGGGATGGATAGCTAGATAGTGGTTTTGTTATTTGTGGAAATAGATCCACTGGAAAAACCTAAGGCTGAGACAGAAATACTATTTTTTGGCAGTAGGGATCACAAATTATAGTAGTCTAGTATTAATAATAGATAGTAAAAATGGCAATAAACCTGTGAAAAGGAACTGGGAGTAGTGTGCTTGGGTATGGATTGCCTAAAATCCAAGGGAGCTTGTGTTGGCCCTCTGGGTTTTGAGAGCCAACTGACTCTCAAATACTGATAAGCTTCCTAACAGATACGAAACAGTAAGTGAAGCTAGGCAGAATCACATCGATACCTGTACAATCTGCACAGGGCCCCCCCAAGGCTGTGTGCTATCTTCACTTCTCCCTATATACCAATGACTGCATCTCAAACGATCCATCAGTTAAAATACCGAAGTTTGCTGATGACACAACAGTGATTGGTCTCATTCGAGACAACGATGAATCTGCATACAGACAGAAGGTTATACATTTTGCCTCATGGTGTAACCGTAACAATCTGGAACTGAACACACTCAAAATCATAGATATGGTAGTAGACTTTAGAAGAAACCCTCCTATACTACCACCTCTTACAATACTAGACAACACAGTATCAACAGTAGAGACCTTCAAATTTCTAGGTTCTACTATATCACATGACCTAAAATGAACACCTAACATCAAAAACGTCATCAAAAAAGCACAACAAAGAATGTTCTTTCTGCGTCAACTCAGAAAGCTCAAACTGCCCAAGGAGCTGCTGATACAGTTCTACAGAGGAATTATTGAGTCTATCATCTGCACCTCTATAACTGTCTGGTTTGGTTCTGCAACTCAACAGGGCAGACACAGACTTCAGAGGATAATTAGGACTGCAGAAAAAAAATTACTAACCACCTGCCTTCAATTGAGGACCTGTATACTGCACGAGTCAAAAAGAGGGCTGTGAAAATATTTATAGACCCCTCACATCCTGGACATAAACTGTTTCAACTCCTTCCCTCAAAGTGACGCTATAGAGCACTGCACACCAGAACAACTAGACACAAGAACAGGTTTTTCCCTAAAGCCATCACTCTGCTAAACAAATAATTCCTTCAACACTGTTCAATTATTACAAAGTCTGCACTACTATTACTGATAATCTTCTCATCACTCCTTATCACCCATCCCCTCCTACTTGTGATTGTAGGACTGTAACTTTGTCGCTTGTATCCTTACGATTTATATTGACTATTTCCTAGTATGATTTGATTGTTGACTGTACCCTATGACTATCATTATGATTCTTGATTCTTAACAAATGTACCTTTTCTTTATGTATACTGACAGTATTTACACCAAGACAAATTCCTTGTGTGTCCAATCACACTTGGCCAATAAAGTATTCTATTCTATTCTATTCTATTCTATTCTATTCTATTCTAAAAATAATCTGTGATACTAGAAAAGGTCCCAACATTGGGAAAAGTGGAAGAAAAGAGAAGGACAATTGGCGGTAAGGTAGGTGGACTCAGTTATAGTGCTGATGGGTACTCCCGTGGAAAACTTGAAAGACCAGATTAGGAATAAATTATCCTGGATCAAATCTATGAAAAATGGTTATTAAGAGCATTTTTTTCAGTGCTGTTGTAACTTTGAACATCACTAAATGAATGGTTGTAAATTGAGGACTAACTGTATAGATAAACAGATTGGACCCTTGATAATTAACCTGTTACTGAAATCAAGGAAGGTGACATGTTTATCTTAAGCAGTGGTTAGAGGCATCTGGACAAGGCTCCAGAGGGGAGCAAAGTTTATCATTTATCATAGCAAAAATCATACCCAGGGTAGTAGATTTATATGAGAATGAATTATGATTGACTAATAATCAATTACGGGTTTCATGTGATGGATTTGCTTTGTGTGAATACATGACAATTCTTTCTTTTCTGTGGTAAATTGAATAAAAATAACTCGGCCTGATTTCTGATTTCTTTGGGTGTGTAACCCAGAAGCGTCCTCTTCTGCTTCTGTACAGAAATAGAAGTTTTGCCTTTCCTTGATCCTGTGAAGAAATAAGCGTCTTCACACTGGGTTCCATACTTAGCTAGCCTTATGGCCTAATCTGCCCGTCTTGATTTCTGACAAGCTGGATGTTTAAGCGGCTTCTGCGGAAAATATAGTGCCGAAGTGCGAAGATCTACATTCTTGATGGCTCATTCCCACATGCCGGGAGTCACTTGTGGAGGTACCTGAGCTAGGCGCTAGATCTTTGCCACTGCCGTAGAGACGCCTGGGTTTTTCGCTTAGATTTTACAGCCTCCCCCCAACCCACCCCAACTTTCCCAGTTTAAGGCCGTTTTGCTCCTCCTCGGCTCCGCCTCTTCACGCTGCACTTTGTAGGACCGCCCCAGCGCTGCTCGCATACCCGAAGCTCCGACTTGGGATGCTCCGCTGTGGATGTGGCCACCCTGGCGAGGAAGGTAAAAAGTTCAAGCGGCGGCGGCGGCAGGGCTGCAGATCGAGGCTTCCCTCGACGTTTTCCCGTATCCTCTCCGCTTCGAAGATCCCCGCGTCCCTCGAGATCAGTTCTGTGAACATCCGTACCTGTCGCGCTCCGAGCTCCTGGGAGCACCGGCGGGGGCGAGCGGAGGTCCTTTGGAGTCTCCAAAGTCCTGGCTGCGCGTCAGCCCCGAGATTTGGAGATTTGGAGGGATGTGTATGGTGTGGGGGGAAGGGGGTTTGAGAAAAGAAGGGAGGGCTTCTTCATCGCAGGGTAACAGCCGGGGCCATTTTGGAGTAGTGGTAATGGACTATGGATTTTCTTTGTAATGGAGAGGGGAGAATGGGTGGGTTGTTATGGATTCGCCCGAATAGGGCACTTGATTGGTATCGTCTTGCCGTACCAAGAGTTTGCTGATATCAGGGGATACAGAGTCGGAGGAGGGGGCTGTAGGGAAGGATGGGTTAAGGCTAAGCTTGGGGTATGAATTAAAGAAGTCCGTCTCCCCAGCCCCCCCGCCCCCCGCGCCTGGCTTTACAACTATTCATTTAGAGTACTGCATCGGTTTTGGTCACCACACTATAAAAAAGATGTTGAGACTCTAGAAAAAGTGCAGAGAAGAGCAACCAGGATGATTAGGAGACTGAAACATGAACTGGGCATGACTAATCTAGTTAAGAGAAGGACCAGGGAGACATTTTAGTAATGTTCCAATATTTGAGGAGCTGCCACAGAGAGAAGGGGGTCAAGCTATTTTTCCAAAGCACCTGAAAGCCAGACAAGGAATGATGGATGGAAACTGAACAAGGAGAAATTCAACCTGAAAATAAGGAGAAATTTTCTGACAGTGAGAACAATCAACCAATGGAACAGCTTGCCCTCAGAAGTTGTGGGAGCTTCATAAGTGGAAGCCTTCAATAAGAGACTGGACTGCCATCTGTCAAAAATCGTGTAGGGTCTGCTGAGGGGGAGGGTTGGACTAGATGACCTACAAGGTAACTTCCAACTCTGTTAATCTGTATCTGTATATATTAGTGGCTGTTCAAAATTACAAAAGCACAGGAAAAGGGGGCCTTATGATTGCTTAGATTAGAACCATCACAGCATTCTTGAGGTAACGTGAGCAAAATTTAGGGGCTTGGTAACTGGCATGTATTTACAATGATTACAACGTCCTGGGGTCATGTGATCTCGATTTGTGACTTTCACAACTGGCTTCTGGCAAGCAAGGTCAAACTGCAGTGATTTGCTTAACACCTGTGGCAAAAAAAAAAAGTAAAATGAAGCCCAACTTACTTAACTGACCTGCTTAGCAATGGAAATTTTGGACTGAATTGTGGTTGTAAATCAGGGATTATCTGTAACCTGTTTCAATGATTCTGACCTCTCTGGGTCCATCTGTCACCAGCTGTTTAGTTGGAATAATTGAGACACCTTGTTGAATGTTGCAATGCCTATGCATTGCAATAATTAAAAATAAAATCAGTTTCACCCTCCTTGAATTTCTCAGCATGAAATATCTTGGCCAGGAGCCAGTTCTAGATACGTGAGATCTCAGCAATAGGCACAGTTTTTTTCCTATTAAGTTCTGTATTAGAAATTCAATAATAGATGAACCATTGTTTAGATCGGGGATCAATTCCCCATGCTTGCTGGGGAATTCTGGGAGTTGAATCCACAAATCTTAAAATGGCCAAGTTTGGAGACCCCTAGTTTAGATCAATCTTTTCCAACTTACTGTTCTCCAAAGCCACTCACATCATTATAATTATAGTAGCTGAATAGAAACAAACCTGGAGTATGTCAGGCTGGGAAAGATTAGTTTATAGCAGGGACCTTCAAACCTGACAGCTTTAAGACTTGTGGACTTCAACTCCCAGAATTCCTCCTCCAGTCATTTTAGCTCAGGAATTCTGGGAGTTGAAGTCCACAAGTCTTAAATTTGCCAGTTTGAAGACTCTTGGTTTATAGGGTTCCGTTTATTTTTGGGAAAGAAACCAACTGGATGACTTTACTCTGCCTCAGCCCAACCCACCTCACAAGGGTATTGTGAGGAAAATAGGAAGAGAAAAGTGTATTGGATGTGTTCACCATCTTATGTTATTTATGGAAATAATAAAATGGGAAACAAACAAGCAAACTTTTCTACAGTATTATTAGATGTCTTCATGCGATCCCTATACATCAAGCCCTTTACAGGAAGTTGTCATTTAATGATCACTTTGTTTAAATACCTTTCAAAGTTATGACGGTGATGAAAAAGTAACTGTAACCAGTCCTTACATTTATAATTTTCTGGTCTGCAATGCATAGGGAAAGCTGAAATAAAATAATAAAATCACGATGTTTCGTTTTGCAACCACCTCACTTAATGATCAAATTGCTGGTCCCATTGCATTATTTTTTTCTGCAGAAAAATTGTTTTTCCAGCCCTGATTAATTTTATGCTTTTTGTTGCTGAGGCTAAATTTCTTAAGGGCATACTGTATGTGTTATCCCTGTTTCCTGCACTCCTGCTCCTACAGATTTATTTCAGACAGCTGCCTACTTTGAATCTAAATCATATATTTCAGGAAACCTGGTATATGTTCAATCCATCAGCATTACAAACAGAGAAAGAGGCGTTGAACTGATCTTTGATTGTGTTTTATTTTAAAAATATTCATAGAGTTTCATCATTTATGGCTTTAAAATCAAGAAACAAATTCCATATGTGAATAAGCCATTATAGAAAAAGTGCTATCATTCATAGAATAGTGAATTGCTTCAGATATCACCATTTCTTGAATACTACTTTGGGTGTAAGTAAATTCCTGTACAAAAAAAATTCCGATATAGTTATTTTAAAAGATGCTGTCATCCTCCTGTCATAGACTATACCAGTTTCTTGTTCTCCAAACTTACTAAATTTCTCTTTTGCCTTCAATCAGGTGTTTGAAATTATTCCCAGGAAGCAAGGAGCTGTGTGAAGAATATTGGATCCCCAATTATTACCCTGGCTCAGGTAGAGATTTTGTTATACTCTATTCACACAGTGAGCCAATGGACAGTGAGGAGGCCCCAAAAGAGATCTCCACTGAGCATAAAACTCCCAAGCTGAGTTTGAGCCAGTTAGTACTTAGATTCCTCTATCATCTTCAAAGCAGAATGAAGCACACCATGAGAACATTATGTGCAAAGATGACCACTGTCTAAACTCTCCCACACAGTGGCAGAGAAATAAAAAGGGAAATTGTGTATGTGTGAAAGTGCTTGCTGCTTTGAGATGAATGAAGGAATGGTGTAAAAAACAAAAAATAAAGCAGACATATTGTAGAAGGTTTTTTGGGAGGAGGGAGGGATGGGAGAGGCATGCCCTATATAACCCATACACACACACACACATACACACAACCCTATGAGGTGGTTTTGGCTGAGAGAGAATGATTGGCCCAAAGTCATTCAGTTGGCTTTCATGGCTAAGGCAGGACTAGAACAACTGGTTTTGGCCCAAAGTCGTCCAGAAAACTCAATCTCTGCAAATGATGTTTTTCTCTATTTAGTGGCCCCAGCAGCGTGTGAATTGATTAGGGTTGATGGGAACTATAATCTAACAACAAATGGAAAGCCACAGATTTTCCAATCTAGATTTTAGTAACTCCCATTAGTTGCAGGAATTGGGGAATGTGCATCCTATTAGGGAATTACAACAGTCTCTGTTCAGAAGGAAGCATAGGCTTCTTTGTTTCAGTTCTACCATTGCTGCTATTTCTGTACTATCTCTATGAAAGTTCTACTACTGTTGCTATTTCCATGTCTATGCATTTCCCTCTCTCATGTATGCCATTCGATCTTAAAATGTTACACCAGCAGTTGTGAAAGGCAGCCATTTAGAATTTCCTGAAAGATGCTCTTCTATGGTTGCGGAATTTTGTTGAAGGGAGACCTTCAGACTCCTTGACTTAGAGTTGACTTGGAAGGAAAATCTAGGCCAAAGGTTTCTAGGAATGGAGAAAGGAGGGATGTGTGATCCATAGTCCTAGTTATAGCTTCCATCCTGTCCTCTAGGTTGGAAATACTCATCGGGGAGAGAGGACGATGAATGAAAGTAATCATCACCAGCGAGCAGGTGTAGGTAGGGGTTGCTGTGGAGTTGGAGCAAAGCAAGGTGTGTATATTGGCTGGGCACGAGGTGGATTGTTCCGGGATTGAAGCAAAGTCCTTGTATTCCTGGAATAATCACAGAGACAGACACGTGTTAGCTAGGTTTACATTTTACTGAAATCAAGATGAAAATTTGAATCCAACCCACCGTGTGGGTTCATATGCTGCTCTAAATCAAATCCAGATAAGCCCATTTCTATCTTCTGTGTATGCTCATTAGATACCTATGGAGTTCCTAATAAGAATATTGATTGCATTCCTTCATTATGATGAGCCATGATTTGCTTTAAATAATCATTCGGGTAAACTACAGATGGCTGGGTTCTCATTCCCTAACCTACAAACTATCATTTACAAGTACATGTAGGAATCAGTCCCTATAACTTGGAAAAGAAGTTTTATGACTTAGCATAATGAAGGAATCCAGCCCAAACTTTTTTTTTAAGAACCCAGTTCATATATCTGGCAAGGAATATCAAAAGATTCTGTATTTCTAAATTCAAAGATTTTAGAAATAGCATCTGAATAATGACAATTCTTTCCTTTTATGGTAGAATCTCAGATTAACATCACGCTGTGGAGCTAAACACATAGAAGTGATAAAGTACCACCACGTTCATGCAGGTTCCTCCTATTATACTCAGCATGTCCCATAAAAATGAATTATTATTACACAATTGTGTTTATTTTCTTGCCAGTGGAACTGTCTCTTTTATTTAGCTGCTAGTGAAAGTCTTTAGACTTGAGATTTTCAAGAAGAGATTGGACTGCCATTTGTCAGAAATGGTAGGGTCTCCAGCTTGGGGGCGGGGGTTGGACTAGATGACCTACAAGGTCCCTTCCAACTCTGATTATCTGTTATCTATAGTTGAACTAAACCATGGCTTAGTATGTTGAACCTTGCGTATTCCAAGTTTCTTATATTTCTTCCCCTCCCCCAATATTTATGTTTACAGTGAAAGAGAATAATGGCACTTGTGAACCAGCCTTACTTTCGGACGAGCCATGCCAGATGGAGTCCGAGACACAAATTCAACAACAGTTATACTATGGTCTGAGCACCCTGGAAAGTTTTGATGGTAAGAAACAAGGTCACCTTCCCCTTATAAGCAAGTAAACATCCTTTAATTGTGTCCTGGGCCATGTAGGCAGAGGACCTCAAGCCACTGGGAACTGGAAAGTGCTCTTCTGTTTCTTCCCTGATTGTGGCAAGTCTGGAAAATTGCTAAGAAAAATGATGCCATCGCCATCTGCAGTAGAAAAGGCTATTGAAGCATCCTGGGACCAAGGCTGTGCAGCACGGAGGATTCTGTCTCCAGAAAGTGCTGAGGGGGCAAAGATAGCACTTACTGTGTTTAGAATGCAATAAGAAGGGGTGTTCTTTCCCGAGACTGAACCCAAGCACATATAGTAACGATGCCCTGTTTAGTGACCATCCAAAGTTATGACGATGCTGAAAAAATAACTTTGGGACGAGTCCTCGCACTTATGACTGTTGTAGTGTCCTCATAGTCATGTGGTTGAGGTTCATACACTTCACAACTGCCGGCCTTTTATAACCACGGTGGCATCCTGTGGTCACGTGATTGCTATTTGCTCATTTCATAGTCGGCTTCCAACAAGCACGTGGAGAATCACAAATTGTGGTCAGGTCTTTCTTAACAATCTGTGATGACTTGCTTAATGGCCTTAGCAAAAATGAGATTGTAAATCTGTCGCGGTCATGTAATGACTTGCTTAATGACTGCATTGCTTAGCAATGATTGTTAATCAAAGGCTAGTTGTTAAGTTGTTGTTAACCAAGGACTAATAATGCATAGCCTTAATAGATTTCTAATGGGGAGTGGGGGTGGTTAGGTCGTTCTACATAACCCTTGCAAGCGCAAGAGACTGTAGTTTCCTAGCAAAGCACGTGTTTTCTAGGTAGAAATTTGCAGTGTGTTTGGCTATTTTGTGATTAAGTATATTAGGCAAACACACTGCTCTTATCTTATATCTTACAACAGCGGGTTTTGTTTTTTTTACCAGAAAGGGTCATGGAATCTCTGCAGACTGTCTATGTTAATTCTGTATTTCATTATATCTTGGAAAAATAGCTTTGAATCATTATACTCAATAATAAATGAACAAGTAGCATATTGTGACTCATTTGTTTGAGGTCTCTCTAGTTTTAGGACAGACCACATTTTTTATCCCATTTATGCGGAAATATTGAACATTCAACAGGGTTCACAAACTTTAAGCACCCCCTGTATTGTACCCAAACAAATCAGCCACATCATGGCTAAACCTGGTGGCCTAATTCACGGTGCATTCTAAGAGAATGATTGGATATCCCCAGAATATGCTGAACTAGGAACTGCTTCTTGTTGTGTCTTGGATATTTCAGAGAGGCCGGCTCCTTCATTGGCTCTGGTGACCAGTATGAAGACCCAGTTACATATGGCATTGGAAAGGAACTCTTGGCTGCAGAAGAGAATTGAAGATCTGGAAGAAGAACGAGATTTCTTGCGCTGCCAGCTAGACAAATTCATCTCTTCAGCCCGCCTGGA
This sequence comes from Bungarus multicinctus, assembly GCA_023653725.1. Lineage (NCBI taxonomy): Eukaryota > Metazoa > Chordata > Lepidosauria > Squamata > Elapidae > Bungarus > Bungarus multicinctus. Next base: position 123,362,044 of record CM042840.1, on the reverse strand, counting down.
TGCTGGTAAACATTCTGGAGGCTAATGGAGTGGTTTTGCTGAAAACACTTTATTGGAAATAATAATAATCTAGAAATATATGGGGGGAATGAGTGGAGAATGGGTGCCAAGACACTTCGGCTCTTAAGAGAAATGGAGGAACAATTTAGGATAAGGATCGACCAGTGAAGTAGACTCTTTTGGCTTGAGGGCACATCCAGAATTTTGAGACTGGCTGGGGATATCTAGATATTGAAGTCCATACATGTTCAAATTGAAAAACACTGCTCTAGATAGTGGGGATCATGTGCATTTTAGTCCAGTCAGGAGCTATTCTGGTTGGGATTGACAGACATTGAATTTAGCTGCACATGAAGATCCACAGATTGATTATTATCCTTATTAAAGTAAAAGTGTGATATGAGGTATCACACTTTTGTGATCTGGAGGAAATTGAGCTGGGTAACCCAAGAGAGTGCCCTTGAGTTTCCCATCTCCCTGGCCAGATGTGATTCACTTAGCCTTTCTCTCCCCCAACTTAGATGATCACTGCTGCAAAAAAAAACTGCCCCGGAGAGCCGAAATACTGGAGAGCCGAAATGGGGATGTGACAGATGATGACAGCATGGCCTCCTGGATGACCACTAGTCCTGAAGAAGGAGGTTCTGTGGAACACAAGAAACTCATAGCAGGATTGAACCGCCGATGCTTTGCCAAGCCTAAAATCCGGGAGAGGCAGAGAGGTAAGTACTGAGGCTTCAAAGGTTTGGAGAGCCCTGCATCAAAGTTATAGCATTGTCTCTCAACCTTATCAATTTTAAGATGCATGTATGTGAATTCACAGAATTCCCCCAGCCAGCACACAAAGACTGAGCAACACTGAGTTATAGTATTAATGTTATTCTACTGTACAGATAGACCTCAACTTGCAACCATTCATTTAGAGACCATTTGAAGTGATGACATACGATCGGTCCCATACTTATAACTGTCATCGCATGTAGCATCCCCATTGTCACATGATCAAAATTCAGGCTCTTGGCAACTGGCATGTATTTACAACAGTTGCAATGACCTGGGGTTATGTTATCGCCATTTGCAATCTTGCCAGCCAGCTTCTGACAAGCAAAGTCAATGGGAGAAACTGGATTTGTTTAATGACTGTGCGATTCACTTAACAACCACAGTGGTCCACTTAGCAACCATGGTGAAAAGGTCATAAAATCAGATGTGACATATGTTAAGAATCACCTTTCTTAGCAACAGAAACTCTGGTCCCAGTTGTGGTTATAATTTGAGGAATACCCGTATAATAAAATAATAATTTGTAAGCTATGTAGCACTTCCAATTTGATCTCAAAAAATTACTTGGAACTAGAAGGGGAACACAACTCTTTCATTTGGGCTGGATTTTTAAAAATGTTTTTAATGTTTTTTTTAGTATATCCTAACAATCAAAATAAATTGATTATTTTCTCCATTACTTAGCCCTTAGCATTACCCCTGTCCAATCTATTTTTTAAAAGTGGACATTTAATCAGTGTCACTAAATAAAATTACTTTCATTTTCAGTTCCAAAAAAAGTGGGACTTTTTCCTAATAGAAAATTAACTCCTTAACAATCTTCATTCATTATTCTCTTGTTATTTATTTATTTAAGTAAGAAATAAATAGTCAAAGAGCATCCAGAATTTATATAAGGCCAGTAGAAGATAAAATAGTTATCACTATCACAATCTAAGAAAATCTAGCACAAAAGGGATAGGAAGAGGGAAGAGGAAAAATAAACAAATTTGAAATTAAATTTAAATGTACTGTATTTGCAATCAGTTTGAATTAAAAGCAAAGAACTAAATGGAATTAATTCCTCAATATTTCAGACAAGGGTTCTGCTGCTATCTCTTTGGTACAATAAAGTGAAGTTCTTAAGTTTAAATGCTTTAAGTTTCAAGCATTTTTTTTTCTTACTAGATTTAAGAACAAACATGATTAGAGCTCTCATTTAGCCATAGGTTTAGTAGACAAGACTCTGTTGTTATTCCCCTTTTATTCTGTAAATAACTCAACACACTTAATATTCCATCCTCTTCTTTTCCCCACAACAATTGGCAGAGTTTTAATCAATTTTGTTATTAATACATTAAATACATCCCTATGTATGATTGTAAATAAAGATTGGAAACCTCAAAAGAACATGTTTGTAACCTTGACATGAAATAGGATTATTCTTGAATATCCCCTTAGCTTTTACTACTTTTGAATATCACCTCTGAATAATAATACTTACATTGGGAGATGCTTTTCTAGCACAGTGGCAATGATACTAGAAAAGAAAACATATACAGGAGAAATGCAACTAAGCACCTGACTATCAGTTGCTAGGTAATATATATGTATAAGTGTGTGGCTTAGAGTTCTCCTATTTTTGGCTTTTTGGAAGCATCTCATTAGCTGCTATGGGAACAAAATCCTGAAATAGACAATTTTGATTTGATTCAGCCAAACCCTTACCATATTATAACAGAGATTTATGATATTATAGTATAGGTCTTTTTTATTTTGAGGAAAGAAAGTAAGAAGTAGGAAGGAGAACCTAGACTGTGAAAAACGAAGATCCCTACAGTATTGCAAGCATAGACAACTGGCATCTCAGACATTTTACATTCTTCATAGTCTCAACCAGTACGGGCAGTGCCAAATATTGTGGGAATTTTCATTAAAATGTTTGTAACAGATATCTTAAGATTTATAGAAACATGGAATTTTGATTTAGTTTATTCAAATCTTCTGACATCAAAGCCTCAAGTCATTATAAACCGATATAACCTGTTCTCCTTTCTCTCCCTCCCCTCCTCATCTTGCCCTTCCCTCTTTTTTTGATCCATTCCTAAACTACTCACCATCTTACTTCTATTTCTGATCTTGACAATTGTGATATATGCCTCCTGCTTGACTTTTCTTTCCTTCTTTTTGCAATGTATCTTCTCTGTCGGTCTTCGTCTTTTCACATCTATATACATTTTCAACTAAAATGTATATATTTTTTAACCTGATCTGTGATTTATTTTCTGCCCTTTGCCTTGCCTGTCCTGATGAGGTATATGGCCTATTGCAACCCTTTCACATCATGTCCTTCTCTGCTTCTCCATCCTAATTTGTTGCTTTCTTGCCTTAATGGCATTTTTTTTTATTTCTTTTATCTTGGCTTTCATGTCTGGTGTTTGTGAGATGCTGGTCTTCTCTTTCTGCATTTTGCTGTTCAATTACACTGCTGTTTGTCTCTGTCCTCCATGGCATTGCCCACCTGAACTCAAACTCACCATAAAGTCAAGGATGTGGATGGAGTCCTCTGCCGGTATAAAAAGATCCTGTACACTTTTCAGAAGATGCAAAGCATGAGTCGGGCCTTTGAACATCATCGGGTGGACCGTAACACTGTGGCCTTGACCACCCCCATAGCAGAGCTCCTTATGGTCGCTCCTGAAAAATTGGCTGAAGTTGGTGAGTTTGACCCATCTAAGGAGCGTCTGCTTGAATATTCCCGACGATGTTTCATGGCACTAGATGATGAGACACTCAAGAAAGTCCAGGCCCTCAAGAAAAGCAAGCTTCTACTGCCCATCACTTACCGCTTCAAGACAAAAACAGATTCTCCTGGATCAGCTGCTGGCAACTCTGTCCCTTCTCCTGCCGCGCCACCCAAGCATCTTCTGCCAGTTGCTGAATGCTACAACCGATGAATCCTCTTCTAGTGCTACTGCTAGAACCTATTTTGCCAGTCCTTTGAGCTCTTTCTCTATACCTCCTGCCCCCTCCAATCCCATCCATTACTCACCAAACTCAGTGTTTCATTGAGTTTTCTACTGTGATGCACAACCACCTTCCACCTTTTCCTAGGTTTAAATACTGAATGAACCCACCTTTTCACAGTGTATCTTTACAAAAAGGGTCTGGGAGTGGTTTCCTAGGATTATTACTTGAGTATAGATCTGCCTATCTATGCTTCCCTTTTTAAAGGCTTCCCCACAGCTGCAGGATTGCTTTCATTTTCCCTCCTTCCACCTGAGAGTTTGGCCAGAGGAGAAACAATGGCAAAGGTGGAGTTGACATACATATGACCCATCCCACAATAAATAACATCATGGATAAATTGGTTGTAATTGCACAGGTTAACTTGAAATACCTAGCCTTGTTAGTTTATTAACAGATGGTAATTATAGCTTTGCACATAAAATATAAAGCCAAACAATTTTAAAATAAACTGTCGTTTGGGGTACATCAAACAAATGATATAAGAAGATGGTAAAATTTGCAAAAATATCTCTGTCAACAGCAGTATGTTGCCAACTTTGCAGGTTAGCCTGATTTGGATAGCCATCTAATAGTTAATAGTAGGTCAAATAACAGTAACCTAAGGGAGAGTTGTTTCAGTGAGCCAAATCACTGTAACCAACAGAAATTATCAATTTCTAAACGGAAAGAAGGAAGATAGGCATGATGCACTTCTATATTTTTACCTCTCCTTGCTTGAAAATCTTTTCTGTGTTTTCTGAGCTGTTAGCAGGTGCTATTGTTAGTATATCAATCCCCTTTTTTTGCTGCTGTTGTGGTTATCTTTATTCCATTTTCTCTACAGTGTTACTATGATTGGAAGAATTGCCGAATTGAGCTGCCTCTGCTTTCCCATTTTCTTTAAAAGATAATTCTCACATCCTGAGCTCCTACCACCTTTTTTACCTCATAGTTTTGGAAGGTATTGCTTAAACCTTTTCCCTAGCTATTGTCCTGCTCCAAGCCCTCAATTGGATTTTTCTGCTAGCAATTTTATACCCCCCCCCCTCTGTTAGTGAGGAAGTGTGCTTGAATGCAAGGACTTGTATTATATGTTGCATTCCTTGAGGGTGCTTTATTTTTATTCAATGTAATTAGAAAACTGTTCCCACTGTGCCTGTAATTTCTTTCTCTCCGATGCTTTTTCTGTGTTAAAAAAGAAATTAAAAAGAAAATATGGTATTAAACATTTTATTAAAACACAATTTAAATTAAAGAACATTTTGGTATAACATTCTGCATAATGTATTTTTTACATAACCTTGTATAACATTGCAAAATGGGGCAAATGTATGAACTATTAGAGTGGAGAGATCCAATTTGGATTACATTTGGACTTGTTCAGTTGGTTTTCCCTTGGTAAGATGGGAGCACTGGTTATTTTTCAGTTATATTTGTATAAGGATGGGATTTAAAAGTGTATAATAGTATATAGTATATATAATTTCAAAGTTTCCTACAAGAAAATGTTTAAAATGAGAGCACAGTTAAGTTCAACAGACAATTTGCAAATAAGTGATGTGTTAGAACAAAAGAAATAGATAATGCTTTTGAATTTGCTATAAATTCATAAAGAAATGGGGAAACTTTCATGTTGATAAAATTAAATTTGGAGGATGAAAGTACAATCCTCTTAAGAAAATATGCAGGAAAATGCACCATAAGGGTAAACCTACAGGGTGGTGCATGTACAGTAGATAAAATTATGCTAGATTGTCAGGGAAAGACGTAAGTTTCACAAGCTTCAGGAACATATCTGGTCCGCTTCAAAAATATAAAAACAACTGGGAATGTTGATGTTACCTAGTGTTGAAAGAAATATCCTTCTGGGTTCAGTTCCAAGTGGGGAAAAAGACACTGGAAACATGGAGGCTGCTTGGAAGGTTTAATGGTTACAGGGCCACATGGCCTGGAGGTCCAGAGAAGAATGATCACATGCTTCAAGGTGAGAAGAGAAGGGGAAAAAGAGAAAAAGGAAAAAAAGTGTTGAGGTGCTGAGAGTACCTGGGTTTTATACCCTCTGTTGGGATTTGAATTGGAGCTTGTATTCTAATTGGCTGTCAGACTCCCAGGGGCGGGAGTCTTAACTCTGTAGGCTTGGTCTGGATCACATGGCTTTACCTGAATGCTGGCTAATGCAATCTTCCCAGACCATGTGGTGAGATGGATAATCCTATCATTTCCTCAGGGCCATCCTTAATCCCATCACCCTGGAGTTCCTTCTTATGTAAAGTATTCTGGCCCAGGCCTTAATGGCCCACCCATTAACAAAGGTGGGGGGGGGGGTGAGATTCTGCTTCTAGGGTGAATTTCTGCTTCTTGAGTGACTATTCTTTTTAGGAGAAATATTCTGCCTTTTTAATATTTCCTAGGCTATTTCAATTTTTCTAGGAGAGGTGGATGCTAACTTCCTACACTAGTTAGAGTAATGAAACTTCTGCAAATAAACAAACAAGCTCAGATCACCAAGGACGACTCATATAAAAATCAGTAATTATCTGCCTATAGTATTAATTAGCTTGTGAAAAAGGGAAAATAACCATGCTCTTTATATTAGAACACTTGCCCTAGAAAGAATACTGTTTATGAATTATTCCTATATTACAAGTATTTTGGTAAAAGTTCAATGCCACCTGGTAACATGAATACAAAAATCTACCAGGTGTGCATTGTCTACTTTTTAACCTCTCATTCTTGTCTGTGATATATTTAAACAAGAGTTTATTGAATGAACCAATTTTTTTTGCGTTTGCGTGGTCCTCAACAGCAATGGACACTGGTGGGTTGTTTTTTTAATATAATGTGATTTAGTATGTCCTAAAAATATAGCTGCTTCCATGCAACATGTTAAGTATGTTCGTCTTTACCACCTGTTAGATTAGCAAAAATGTTCCCAAACAGATCGTCCGAATGTTGAAAATGCTAACAAAAGCAAGGAATATATTATGCATGGTGGACATGCCCTGTAGCAAGAAAATATTGGATAAGGACAAAAAATTGGATAAAAGAAATAATTAAACAGCAAATTGAATTAAGACCTAAGCATAACAGGAAGATATAATAAGAAAAATTAATGCTACATTAATAGCAGCAAAACTACCTTATGCACAAAATTGGAAAAATAATAGTATGCCACCAGAGAAAAATGTGGTAAGAAAAATACTAGAATGTACCAAGATGGTAAGTTGATCAGAGGAAACACATTATTATTTGACGTGGAATGTACCGTATGATTGATTAAATAATAGATATAGAGTTGAATAGAGAATAAGATAAGGTAAAAAATATAGTGGACTAAGATAAAGCAGCATAAACAAGTGTATAGATAAGGATTTATGTAAAAGTATGTATACGTCACGAAAGCGTTGTAATGAATGGAAATGATATTGTATATAAGAAAAATTGTTTAATAAAAATTGTTTTTAAAAAAAAGATCAGCCACCGCACAAGCACTCAAAAAATTCCCCAGGACGCACTTGAGCAACATCCGGCGGAAATACTCGACCTTTATTTTTAAGAAGCCATGGCTTTTTTGTGCGTGTGTGTGTTTTAAGCGGGAATACAAAGGTATATACGTCAGGCGCCCGTAAGATCTTAAGACGAAGGAAATGACGTTTTAAAGAGTATATGAGTCTCTCCGTAGAAATCCGAAACTTTCCTAGAGCGGCAGCCCTTCCCGAGGGCTTGAGACTATTCGGGGGAGGGGACTAGGGAGCGGGAAAAGCCAACCACTTAAAAGGCATTCCGGAGATAGCCGAGAATTTCCGTTCGCATCCGAAGCAATCACCGGAAGTTACCGAACCCCCAGAGAAGGCGCTGTTGAGGCCTACTGCGTGAGGAGGAGCTGAGCTAGCAAGCGCCACCACCTTATAACCGTAGCTAGGCCAGGCCGAGGGACGTCCTCCTTCCTTCTCCGCGACCATGTCGGACTTCGACGAATTCGAGCGGCAACTAAATGAAAATAAACAGGGTAAGCGAGCGTGGTTGGAGGCAAGCAAATTAGCCGAGGTTCAACGCCAGGGGGAGAAAAAGAAGTACGAGGCAGCGGCGGCATAGCCGCCTCTCCCCTTTCACCGCTGGCCGTTCCGTTCTTCACACAACTGGTTTCCGACGCGGCCCATAGGCTGGCCCCCGTTTAAGAGAAGGGCTGGGAATCCTCGTGCATCCGGCCGCCTCCTTTATTATATCTATATCATCCCCCGCTCTCCACCTAATTTGGCGCGAGTCTGAAGTTCGGGCGGGGGGGAGGGGTAGGAGGCGAGGCCGCGCGCCCCGAGACCGTTGGCGGCGGAGCGCGCGGCGTGCGTTTAAAAAGGGGAGGAGGAGGGGGATTAATTTGTGGGGGGGGGGGAAGGAAACCGCCCAGTTTTTCGGGATTGAGGGGTGGCGGGGGCTCCAGGGTTGGAGAACGCACGTGGTGCACCCCCCCTTCCTGGAGCTGAACGGATAGGCAAGACAGGCACTTTGGAAGGACGCGTCCCTGCCAGGGCGGAAAAAAGGCGAACCGCAGAGCGTGAGTTTGGCGAAATCTGCTGGGCCGCTTTTCCTCGAGCGCCATGGTGGAAGGGAAGCGAAGCGAGTGTTGGCCTGGCTTCCTAGGCCCGGTGGAAGCTGCTTTTACTAAGACCATGTGGCCTGACGGCTCAACTGTAACAGATACCAGACTTAGAAGGCACCTTGGAGGTTTTCTAGTCCAACCCCTTGCTCAAGCAGGAGAAGCTATACCATTTCAGACAAAAGGTTCTCCAGTTTTATGCAAAGAATATGACATTAAAATAAAAAAGGATCCCATCTTTGGATTTTGAGGTAGCAGCATGACTAGGCCCATATTCGCCCAGCAGGGGGTTGAGTGTGTGGGATCTACCATGGCACTATTATTTTACACCACGGTTAAACTGGATAGTATATGTCCAACCTCACCTTGTGGCTGTCTTGCCACAATTTGAATAATTAGCCACAACTTAAGGCATCAATTCCAACCCGATTTGATTTACACAATATGCCATAAATGCTGTTCCAAGGGGATTTCAGATTGGCGGGGTTGCCTTCTCGGAGTTGGAGATGCCAGAGGTTTAAACTTAAGAAAAAATGTACAATATAGACAGTTCTTAACTAAAAACCACAAGTGAGCTCAAAAAGTCCGTTAAGGCAGTTGTGAAAAATTAGCTTTGCCTCATTTTGTGACTTTTTTTTGTCACAGTTAAGCGCTATCTCTGCAGTTGTGGTCATGAAGCGATTTTGGCTTCCCCATTGACTGCTTGTTGGAAGATGGCTGGGAAGATTACAGATGGTAATTGCATGACCCAGGACAATGCAATGGTCATTGACTAGCCTAATCCAAATACTTTGATTGATACAAGGAAACCCCTACTGTAAAATATTGTTATATAGTGTTTTCTGAAAAGAATATTCGTGTTGTCTGCAAGTAGCCTTCAACTTACAACTATTCCTTTATGGCCATTCTAAACTTCAATGCCATTAAAAATTGGTTATAATTTTTTTTCAGAGGCACTGAAACTTGGAATAGTCACTAATGAATGGTTGTAAGTTGAAGACTATTGTATGCAACATGTGTATGCTTTTTCCAGAAAACACTATAATATCTTAGGGGTTTCCTTGTATCAGTCAAAAAAAATATTTGGATTAGGATACAGTACTGTATTCCTTACAATACTGTATTCCCTACTGACAATACCTATTTCTGTTTGGTGGGAATCACAATAATTCACAGATTCCTAGGCCAAATTTGTTATCATATACTGCCTGGTTGATAGCATTGAAGCAAAAGATAGGCTGTAGTTCTAAGAATGCAAATTATTCATGTTCTATTTTTCAGAATATAATTCAGAGGCTGCCTCCTTGCTCTCCAGAATGGATGTCCTTTGAAATAAATCAATTCCACCCTTTCTGAAAGTACAAACATCCATGGAATTCAGTCCACTTTTTAAAACTATTGGATATCTTGGGTATACCAAATGAAAGAAATATGCGTCCTTGTTTAAGCTTTCTTAACAGTGAAACCAAGGCATAAGAATGTTTAGAACTGCAGGTCTAATGCTAACACTAGACCTACCAGTAGTTTGGATTATATGACTAATTTATAGAAATAGAAGAGAAGGCAACTTTAAAAATGATGTTTTAATAGATCCTTAGTTAAAACTGAAGCTTCCCTGTTTTCACTTCCATTAGGTCTTTCTGCTTTGCATGAATGTTTTCGACATAGAAATTTCTGTACTGTATGCTTGTTACCAATGAATCTTAAAGCAGTTGGCCACACAAATAACAATTTGTTCTTGTTCTAAAACATTGTTTGTGTCCAGCACAGCTGCATTAGTCTTCTCCAGTCTTCAGAACAGTTCCTTGTTTAAGATCTATTGTTTTGTATCTGTTCCATATCACGCTTATAATAGTCATGTAGTAGTTCAGAACTATTAGAATGTAGTGTTAGTTTTGTCAAAATAACATCCTGCGTTCTGGGAAATTTTAGCTATTGATTATATTTAGAGGGCATATCATTTGATGCATTTTTTCTCAAGTTTTATTTGTTTTTTATGTAGGGTTTATATTTAGAAGTCTCAAAAATCTGGGAAGAATTATGCCCACATTTTCATCACTGTTTTTTAAAATAGAAAACAAAGTTTTGGTTTTGATTTAAATTAATTAATTAAATTGTTGACACCATATTTTATTTAGCATCTCATTTTTTGCTTCTTGGGAATATGTTGCAAAGATCTCATGGAGAATAATTTTGTGTGTCTCAAGGTATGCATCAAGGATTTCCAAATTGGGCTATACAAACATTCTGCTTGCTAGATTTGGAGATAAACTTTGAGATTGTTGTGTGACATATTAATGTTGAGAAATTCTAAAACAATTTATTATCTTGTCTCTACTTCTCCCTTTGTTGTTGCTATTTTCCAGAGGCAATTAAGATAATTCCAGGTGGTTATACAACAGATATGATCCAATCATGGTATCAGTTTCTTTCTGGCAATATTTCTTTTCCTCAGTGTTCTCCCTTGAAAGTAAACAAAAAAACCTCAGCCAACCCCCACCTCCCCAGCTCATTGTTTTAGGAAAATGAAGTGATGTGCGGCAACCAGAGATATATTCTCTGTTCTGAACCAACAAGCTCACTGTGTTCTATCCTGTTGCCTTTAGAACGTGATAAAGAGAATCGTCATCGTAAACGCAGCCACAGTCGTTCACGGAGTCGGGATAGAAAACGACGCAGTCGTAGCCGTGACAGGCGCAACAGGGATCAGCGCAGTGTTTCACGAGATCGCAGGAGGCGCAGGTACGGATCCAGACCAAGATATTTTTATACTGAGTAGAGAATCTATGGCAAAACCTCAGAAACATTGATTCTTTTGCCATTCAAAATTATGCAGAATAGTGATTTTTCTGAAAATTAAATTTAGAGAGATTTTTTTACACTCTTTGAGATCAGAATAATAATATTGCCTAATAATCCAGATTACTAGAGACCAAAAGTCAATAATTTTTGTAATATTGGCAAGTGAATCTAATTAATTATCATTGGAAATGAATGATTATTCAGTTATTCTGCTGAAACTAATTTTTTTAGGAAAGTGTTCAAGGATCGCCAAAATGTAAATAGTTATGTCAGAGCTTTATGAGAACATGCTGAAATTGCATGTAGCCAGTATGTCCTGTTAGTTATATACTGTATCCTTTCTAGTCTTGCCAACTATTTTGTTTCTGCATGTTGGGTGAACTGGAAAATGAAGAATTTAACAAAGCTTCAGGAAACTAAAAAGAAAGGAACAGCAGAGAAATGTAATACAATACAACATTAGGTTGTTTTTTTGAAGTTAGCTTTTTGTTTACCACATCTTTTGTAAAATGTGGGATTGAAAGCCTACAAATTGCTTTACAGTTACATTTCTAGTTTTTTCTTCCTTGTCTTTAAATGTCTGTTTCCTTGGCCACTAGGACTATTGCAGTCTTTTGCTGTATCTTTATCTTAAAGATTATCTACAACATGATGTACAAGGTCCCTTCAACTCTGTCCTATGGGATTGAAACAGCTTTATTGTTTGAAAATCCTGGAATTTTATCATCATTGATAATCAAACACTCTTCTTAAAGATTAATATCTGACATCTAAGGTCCCTAGTGATGAATACACATAACCTAGGTATTTGTGCCTGGGCACTTTTTAAACCCACAATAATAAATGAATAAAGTTCTTTCTGGAATTTTTTTTCTTAGACTCCTCATTTGTGTAATCTTGGTTACATCTCTGCTCATGGATGCAAGATTGACGAAGTTATTAAATTAATAATTATTAAATCTCTGGATGTTTTCTGGGATTGCTTTAAACAGGAAAAGGACACCATCCCATTTCCTTTTTGTTTTTCAGATCTCCTCTGAGCCTGTCAGGTCCTCTAAGGTGAGCATTGTCAATTCTTGGTGCTGGCAGGGGCAATGAAAAGCCAAAGGAGGCTTCCGTTAAAAAAACAAACCCTAAAATTAAGGGAAACAATGCAGGAATCTGAATTCATTATTGGGATTGTTACATTATAAATATTGGTCCCAGATATTATGGAATATCCCAATGGGAATAAGCATAGAGTTAAATAGGAATTTATTTTAATTTTAAGACAAGTAAATTAAATGTTTTTTCTTCTTCCTACTGACCTTTTAATCTTGCTCCCTACTACAGCCGTTCTCCTCGGCATGAGAAGAAGAAGAAAATTCGCAAGTATTGGGATGTCCCTCCTCCAGGTTTTGAGCACATTACACCCATGCAGTATAAAGCCATGCAGGGTAGGCTCCTCTTTGCTTAAGTCACCTTGATTCGCTCAGTTTTACAACAGGGATAGGCAGCTTGCATAATTTTAAAAAATATTCTGAAGCGAGCAGTTGTGATCTCTTTCTCTGGTAACATTTTTTGTCCCTTCCATGGTAGTTTGAACAATGTGCAGGTCAGTAATAGAGAGCATAAGCGACCCTATTCACCAGTTGGCTCATTGCACATCCACCTTGAATGGCCTCCCCTAGTATCTCATATATATTTCTCATCAAAACATGTCTCACCAGTCCCTATAAGGCTTGCTATTGAGTTAACATCCATTTGACTATCAGTATATTGTAGCTTTCATTGGTGGGTACAGATTTTCTATCTCCCATTCCTTTTACCAGTCTTTGAATTTGAGTTACAATAATTATAGTTGTGGCCCTTCCATCATTACCAACCACACATAAAAATACTATAATGAGAATTTAAAATGGGGGTAATAATTTATTACATTAATAAGCTCTCCGGCTATCAGCAACTCTGGATATTTGTAAATTGTTAGAAAGATTTAAAAAGTAGACATACCGAAACAATATAAAACAGAAGAACAGAGGTGGCAGGCAAAATAAACCTGAATGGGAACCAGTAAAAGAAAAGGATGTCAGTTGTCCTTGCCTGGGTGAACAATCATGTGTAATAGATGATTTCTGAAATGTGCCTATGTGCCACAATCTCACAAGAGTGCATAGGAGCTAAAATGGTATGTCAAACTGTAAACCCTATAAATGTCAATTGAAGGCATGTCTGCTTCTTCCTGCAAGTCATAGCCACAAAATTGTTTGTGATTTAAGAATAAGCACATTTTAAACTGCTACTTCTGGATTTTATTAACCACAGAGCTTAACTTTAAAGGTTGTTCTGTGGTTCTTGTGTCAAAACATCTAGGTTTTACTAATCATAGACCAAATCCATTTTTATTTTTAGCAGCAGAACTGTATAATGTTATAAATCTTTAACCACAGGCTGGCAGTTCTGTGACTGTGCTGCTTAAGAAAGGAGAGGCAGTGAGCATGAGTGAATTAGTGTGATATAATGGTTAAAGTACTGGCCTGGAAACCAGGAAACTCTTGAATTCTAGTCCCAGCTTAGGCATGAAAGCTGGCTGGGTGATTTTAGGTCATTCTCAACCCAAGATGCCTCACAGGGTTGTTGGGAATATAGGAGGAAGGAGTATTATGTTGGCTGCCTTGAGTTTCTTATGAAGTAATAAAGATGGGATAAAAACCTACTAAATAAATAAATGAACATATGATTTTAAAGGTATAAATGTTACTGAAAAGGGTCAGCCTAGGAGTTTTCCAATTTGACCTTATAACAGCTGTATAACATCCATGTTGTGGTCAGAATGCTCTATTTCAACTTGGAAACATTTTTCCTGTATCGGATGCATTTTGGATTGATGGTTTATTGCACATAATGGAAAAAATAGCTGTGATCTTTGCTGGTGAATGGGTAGTTATTTTTTGCTGATGAAATAATAAAATTAACATTTTATGTGTTTGAAAAGTATTTGGATTGCTTGTTTCCTTCATTCTATATATGTTTTAATAATACCTTAATTCTCATTGTTGCCACAGATTGTTTAGGACTCTTCAAAATGTTCTGACTCCAGAATAAGCTATTCTGAAGTGCTCTATCTTCAAAACAAATTTATTTTAAGCTACTTCTGTAACACACAAAATGGGGCTGTTTGGGGTTGACATGTTTCATAATGGAACATTTTGTACATCCTTAATCCTGTGTATGTATGTCATCAAGACTTTCCCAATATATAATGTCTTTATCAGGAGAATCAGAGCTGGTGACTTTCAGTATACTTTCCCCCTCCCCCCATTTCTAGCTGCGGGACAAATTCCAGCTACAGCTCTACTACCAACCATGACTCCAGATGGGCTGGCCGTAACACCTACACCTGTGCCTGTAGTCGGCAGCCAAATGACGCGACAAGCTCGTCGTCTCTATGTTGGGAATATCCCTTTTGGAATCACTGAGGTACTTGTTAGCTTACTCTGTTATCTCTGCCTTAAAACTTTTGGCTGCAACTAATGCTCAATTTCAATGATACCACCAGAAAAAGCAGCCTGGTTTAGTATTTGTTTCTTTTTTATTTTTAAAGAGATGGGGGTAAGAATGGGAATGCCTCACTACCCAGAAGAATTCCACTTTCACTTCCAGTCTTATTTTGCCATTTTTTGGATCAAAAATTATTATTTGACATTTTGCCATTGAATTTGAGGGGTTGCAAAGGGAATACTGGAAGTTTAAGTTGGGAGAGCCAACTGCAGCCATGCTCAAACTGTTGTTATGATTTGGCATCTTAATGACTCATATTTGATAGTTACAAATTTTTGGAGTACTTTTGTGGTGTTTTTCATCCATAAATCACATGAAATGAATTTTTGCTCTCCCTGAATATACCTATGGGAATTGTAGCCAGACTGAAAGGATATTCTAAATATTCTTTCCTGTCAGATCGTGTCTTCTCCCCACACGTTTTAGTGTTTGTCTTTTTTTTTAAAGTTTGATTTGCTATCCACATTTTTGAGGTTGGGTGCAATAGAGACATATCCATCCTTTATGCTAGGTCCAAAATTGGTTATGATGGCTTGAAGCTGTGCTGATCACAGAGATAAAGCAGCTCAATCTTTTCTCTATGTGATACAGATAAGAGGATGCTTTTTTCAAAGGCCATTTCTTGCTTTTCATTCATTATGAGCCAAAGTAACTACATTGAGTCTGTGAATTGCTCAGTTTAATATAGTATCCCTTTTTGGGGCATCTTCTAAATTTGTCTTGTGTACAGTTGATATTTACATTCAATCAACATGGTTGGACTGAAGCAGCGAATTCTGATTTAGGCCTTCAGATATGGGAATGGGGCATTATTATTTCATTTCATTAAATTTGTTATGGCTCCCTGGGCAGCAGCATATTTTATTTGCAGTTCTGACTGTACCTCAGTGGTGCTTATATCTAATAGAGGGAGATGTATTAAAACCTAAATGACCAGAAAAATAAATATGGTTGCTTGTTATTTAATTATCCCTACCAAAAAGAAAAAAAAGACCAAAGAGTTTTCCATTTCTCTTTAAGTGAATAGTGTATGGGACTGCAATCCTCATAGCTTCACAGTTTGCTACCATCATAGCAGGCAAGTAGGAAATGTTGTTTTGTAATCTATTTGTGGTCCAGGTTGCCATTCCAGCTTGTATCATACATCTATTCTTTGCATCTCTTTCTATTATTCCAATAGGAAGCAATGATGGATTTCTTCAATGCCCAGATGCGCCTTGGTGGCCTTACTCAGGCTCCTGGTAATCCTGTCTTGGCTGTGCAAATTAACCAGGACAAGAACTTTGCTTTTCTGGAGGTGAGTTTATAGTGACTCGGGACAGGTTTAAAACACTACTGATTTACTCGCACAATTATGATTCTGGAGAAAGCAAAGGAAATGCATAAAATTGTTTGCTTCATGTAGATTTATTGGATGTTCAAAATATAACACAGTTGGCCCCAATCCGTGAATTCTGAAGCTTGGCTATGTATGAGGCTGTATAAAAGTTATTCTCTTTTTGTATGTTTTATAGTGATCTTAGGCCACAACTGTGAAATTGATGATGTAAGGTTAATCCAGCCTGCTGCAAGTTAATAAATTTAATTCATAGGCTAAATTCAGGTTTTAGAAAAGATTTCCATAGAGTAATGTGATAGCAGGAGAGGAAACATTTGCAATAATAATTTATGCAAATGTTGAAAAACCAGATGGAAAGATATCCATTCTTTTCCAATATATGAAATAGAAAAACCAGGAGACAGTGGGATTGACCTTTATTGGATGCAGGACATTTTAGAAATAGTAGTGCCTTGCTTATTTGTTCAGTTGACAATTTCTTTCAATAGCGTTTTCTAGAATTTGGGACTAATTTGAGCACTCTGGTTATGCTGCAAACTTGTTTCATTATTTAATTATTCTAATTCAAAGCATCTCTTGCTGATGCTATCCTTTGCTCAATGTCTGCATTTAATTGAACAGTAAAACATGGAATTTGTACAAACAGGAAAAAAGCTAATATGAATTAGATTGTACGTCATGCATTAATAAATAGGAGGTAGAAGTAAAAAGTGGAATGGATGGCTTGTAGAAACAAACTCGGCACTCCTGCCCTCTTCCCAAATAAATAATTATGTGGACCTTAAAAGGTGAAGAAGTTGAATTGTTTGAAATCGTAATCTTGATAAATATAAATATGTATTTAAATATGAGTTATCGGCCCCAAGAGTATTATGAACAATTTATAATCTTCTAAAACAGGGATGTCAAACTCAAAGCCCACGGGGTACTTAGATATCGTCCATGTGGCTGCCCTGGAAACAGCGAAGGATCAGCCCATGGTACCTCTGCCAGGGAAAACAGAACTCGGGAGGGCCATAGGCAGTCCTCCTGAGCTCCATTTTTGCTGGCAGAGGGATGCAGGGTGCTGTCACAGCCAAAAATGGAGTTTGGGAATCAATTTTTGCTGGCAGAGTGCTCAGGCACCCCCAACACAAGTAACACCAAGCTGGCCACACCCAACCTGGGCCCCTGAGGTCAAACAACCCTGATGCAGCCCTCATTTAAAAACCTGTTTTATAATGTTCGTTAGAATAAAAATGCTAGATATGAGGTAATGGTTATGTGAAGTTTAGATTCCATCTGACAGTTTCTTGAGCTTCTTTGACTTCTAACTTCATATTTTTTGGTATTTTATCTACTCTTAATGCTTTGTGGATAAATGCATAAATCTTCAGTTCAGGGCATGTCTCCTTGGGTGTATAAAATAATAGCTTCCTTGTTCTAAATATTCTACAATCTGGAAGATTATTGGTGAGAATTTCAGTCATAAATTTTGCGAGACATGTACATTGAACTGTAAAGAGTCTATTGTTTTCATAATTGGGCACTGATATGTAACCTTATATAAATTTAGAATTTAATTAGAGATGGCTATTTTGCTTTTTGCTTCCTAGGTAGTAGCCATATATTCTATAAGAGACAATGATACTGATTTTCCCCATTCCCCCCCCCTCCCCTTTTCTCTGCTCCAGTTCCGTTCTGTGGATGAAACTACACAGGCCATGGCTTTTGATGGGATCATTTTCCAGGGACAGTCACTGAAGATCAGACGCCCCCATGATTATCAACCACTTCCTGGCATGTCTGAAAACCCATCAGTTTATGTGCCAGGTGGGTTTATCAGACTTTTGGTGAATAAAAAAATGATGATTATATAATATACAAGGAGGGGAAATTAGCAATGTTGTATGCAGCGTATGGATAATTTCATATATTTGCCATGTCGACCCACTTCCTTCTTATAGGTGTCGTTTCCACAGTGGTCCCAGATTCTG
This sequence comes from Bungarus multicinctus, assembly GCA_023653725.1. Lineage (NCBI taxonomy): Eukaryota > Metazoa > Chordata > Lepidosauria > Squamata > Elapidae > Bungarus > Bungarus multicinctus. The sequence continues at coordinate 123,344,022 of CM042840.1, read as the reverse complement.
CTCATAAACTGTTCATTGGGGGCCTGCCAAACTATCTTAATGATGATCAGGTCAGTCTCGGAATATGACACAATTCAGGATAACATGGTCAAGTGTTTCATTCTCCATTCTCCTTAATTTTTAACCAGCTGGGACATGTTTCATATTCAGTGTAATTCTTCGTTAATAGCCAATTTGATCTAGCATTTTATGGGAAATCCTTATGAAGCATTTACTAATTTTAATAACCTTCTTACAAAAGCCAGATAAGTCTTTAAAGACTATTTTAATTCTTCACAATACCATGCTACTATGAAGATTTGGCTACTATTTGGTGTGATGATAATCATTGACATTGTTTCTTCCTTCTCCATCAGGTCAAGGAGTTGCTTACTTCCTTTGGGCCCCTGAAGGCTTTCAACCTGGTGAAGGACAGTGCCACTGGCCTGTCGAAAGGTTATGCCTTCTGTGAATATGTGGACATCAATGTCACAGACCAGGTAGGGCCAGCCTCCCTTGTTCATCCTCTTCATTTTTGCTCTGCAGCGGCCCGCCGATCTTTCCGTGGGATGAGGGGGGTTCTTTGTCCTTTGAGCAGGTGGGGTGTTTTTTTCTCTCCTCCTCCCCTCTAGGGGGTGCCAGCTTTTCTCTCCTTTACAGCACAGCTGCTGACTTAGCGGCAGACACCATCGAGTTAGTGTTCTGATCACTTCTGCTTTTTGTTCCCCCCAAAAAAACAACAACTCTCCCCGAATGTTAGTCGGAGAAGGCTTCGGCCTTTTTGCGAAGACCCTGGCCGCCGTGCCCGACCGAGAGCCGGTAAGAAGCCCTCCCCTCACCAGTCAGGGAAGAGCCGGGTCCGTAGTGCATTTCACCCATTTCCCTACCCCCGGTAAATTCTCTGTTCTGCACCCCTGATAACTATGTTTCCTTTCTCCCGCTGTGCTTTGTGTTACAGCGGGGGGAGGAGGAACAGGCCCATAACCAGCAGACATGCTTGCTAACTCCAGTGGGAGTTGTAAAATGCAAGTATTGACATTTATAGTTTAACAATAAAACAAAGGAAAAGCACCTCAGTTTCCCCTTGCCCGTTGGAGAGGGGGGACCTGTGGTGGAGAGGAAACACCCCACAATTCCCAATAAGGTTCAGAGCGTGTCGGTGGTAACTTTGCATGCAGAGAATAAGCTCTTGTTTTTGGGTTGATCTCCATTAGGGCTATGCATGTGTTTCTTTGTAATTGAGTGCCATTGTTAGTATGTATGGATACATGTTTTTTTTATATTTATTCTTTCCCACACCTGCTTCCTGTCCCATACAGTCTTTCTTCCTACATGCTACTTGGGAAGTGTGTGTTTTCCCATGTTCTCCCTTCCCCTCCTTTGGTCTTTCTGCATCAAGGAGAAAGCTATGAGTTTTTAGCAAAAGCTAAAATATTGGATGAGATCCAAAATCAGATTATAAATCTGAGAGGAATGAATATTTACCTCTCCAACTTCCTAGGCTACCAACCTCCAAAATGGTTTCATAGATTAAGAAGACAACAATATTACAGAAAGAGTAGTAGCCCCAAGAAAGCATACAAAATACATTTTCTGTGTTATTCCCAGGCCAAAGGGGCCTGTTGAACACCCCAACCTGGGAGAAGAGCCAAAATTTTAGAGTTCACTGGAAGGTGGGTCAGGTAAAAGCTGTATGAATTTCTGGGGGATCCTGTTCTAAAGGGTAGGTTCAGTAACTGAATGTTCATTTCCTGCAAGATAACATTGCTTGATCAGTGAACCCAAAGCAAGCCAAATGTGATTATAGAGAACAACTAGATGCTATAAGAGATGGATGGCTCCTCAGATACGACCTATGCCATGTGGGGCTTTATGGTAATAACTAGTATCTTGAATTGCACCAGGGAGTTTCAGTCCAGCTAATGAAGCAAAGGGATTTGTTACAGGGGCATAATGTCTGCCCATCGTGGCTTATGTCACTGTAAAGTGGACCAATTATAGTTTCTGATTAATCATTAAGACCAGCCTCATGTAGTGTAAATTGTAATAGTCTACTCACTAGTCAAGACATATATAACTAAGGAGAGCCTCATAATTCAGAAATGGGTGCATCCAAACCAAAACGGGTCCAAAGATCTTCCTGCTTAAAGTCGTTACCTGTTCTTTGAACAGGAATTGCAAGTCCAGGAAGATCCCCATATTGTGCACTAATCCAGAAAGGGACAATGTGATCCCATTCAGAATCAAGGATCCCTGGAACTGGAAGAGCCCAAAAATCTACAGCTACTCTTGATGGGATTGAGTTTGACATGTTCCTCCCCCACAGCCTCCAGATATCAGGACAACCTAGTTTGCTTTGTTGAAATGCACAACTGAATATCATCCATGTATTAATTGTAGGAGGAGTGAAAGTATTCAGCCCAGTGATACCCCACGAATTGCAGCTTTGAAAATGCTAACAGGCTTTTCTAATTTTTTAAATATTAAAATATTATATATAACACAATATTTTATATTAAGAAGCAGTACAGCTTGCTCAAACTTCAGGTAATTTCCTTTTGGTTAGATATTAAGATAGATGCTCTAATTCTAAAAATAATTTTACAGAGACATAGCAACTGTACATCTTGGACCCAAGAAAGCCTAGATGTAGCATATGGATCTTCCTAAGATTGTCATCAAATTGCTATTTGTAATGCAGTAGAAAGTCATATTGTTGATTACATGGAGAACATTTTTAATGTAATTTCAGTTACATTTACATTAAATCAAATGCTACCAATAATCCCAATTTGACTCTTGCTTCAAGAAATCCTCAGAAGGAGCAAGCATCTGAAAAATTATTAAATAAAGTTTATTTTTAGTGAACCTTATTTTTACCAACAGTAGAAATATACTTGATTCTTCAGGAGACTTTTTAATGTACTCCACAGATTCTTAAATGAATAGTTCAAGTTATAATTTTTATTTTGCCCCTTCAGTTTTAAGAAGTACTTATTGAATTGTCTCCTTGGATGGGATTTTAAATGAGGTCTTCTATATCTAATTGAAAACTACCGCATCAAGCCATTCCCTTCTGCTGTCTATATAGCTTGTAATTTATATATGCTTTACAAATTAGATGCTGACAGTAGATGTTATGTGCTCCAAGAAGACCTAAAATTTTAAACTGCAGATAATTAAAATGTTGAGACAATTGTGGTCTCTATACTTAGCATTTAAAAAAAAATTATTTGGAAAAGGGACAATCCTGGCCAAGTGCCATTAAGGGAAAGAAGAATAGGATTATGACATCTGAATAAATGAAAATTATTTTCTAACTAGACAAGTATATTGATATAATAACAATTTTTAAAACTCCTTTTTTCACTCCTGTCTTACGTTCTTATTTTCTCTAAAAACAAGTTTCTAGAAAATTGTCTCTGAGAAAATTAGATATTGGAAATTTATGTCCAGATGTATATTTTGAAGATACACAATCATGAACACAAGCTCTAGATCATAGCTTGAATTATTTTGGCCAATTCATAGATTAATATGTATTTTGCTCCATCCCTGCTGAACCAGCCTTTCATCCACTGGATTCTTCTGTGTGGAAAAGGATTAGTAAATTTGCTTGCCAGCTTTTCACTTAATTGATAACTGAAATGTTCATTTTTTCATAAACCTCAGTTTCTATATTGTAGCTGAGAAGTTATTTGGGCTCATAATCTTGCTTCTGAAATCGGTCTGTGTGGAAACTGAATTCTCAATATTATAAAACCTGATACTAAATTCTTTTATTGGGGCTGGACTGGTAAGATATAAACTTCCAAAAGCATGATGTCAAATCAGTGGAATTCTCATTCTGAGAAGTATGTGGTCTCATCTGCATCCTTTTAGAATTTTCTGTCTTTGTTGGCAACATTTGGCTGAAGCTGAAATCTCACCTTTGCTCTTCTCCTTCATGCAGACAGTCTTGTTGACTCATCTTAATCCCTTCCAACAAGATCTATTTTTTAAAAACATGCTGATTTTGAGGCCCGGCAGGTAAATAACTAAATGTGGTATTAAATCCAAGAGCAGTTCAGTTCAGGTAGGAATCTGGTGGGGAGGGGGCATAAAAGAAGCTACTTTTTGTGTATGAATGTGTGGATGTTTTAGAGCTTGGGGCAGAGGGGTGTATGGTTGATGGCTCAGAGGCTCAGGTTTTGAAGTGTTTGGATTCACTTTTGTTTTGCCCTCGCAGGCCATCGCGGGGTTGAACGGCATGCAGTTGGGTGACAAGAAGCTTTTGGTGCAGAGAGCCAGCGTGGGAGCCAAGAATGCTACTCTGGTGAGGAAGGAAAGGGATTGGGATGAGGGAGAGATGGTATCAAAGAACAATCTTTCCAGTATATATTTGCAGGTTCTGTTCCTGAAAATTAGAAGGTTGGTCTTATCAATACTATCAAATGCCTGTGGTTGCGGGCATAGGGGAACTACTCCTGTCTTGCCTTGCTTAACGAGAGAGAAGCAATTTCAGGCAAATAAGGATCCCAAGCCTTTTAGATTATTCTGGAAATAAGTGTGCATGTAGTAGAGAAAATTCTTCAAATTTGGAACAGCTGTGACTGTTCCATGTCACCCTTGGCTTGGCAATATCAAAACATCTTTGGTGGCTCTGGGTTTCAGATGAAACAGAATCCAAATGAGATAGACAAGGCTGTGTTGCCTTCTTTCTCTCCTCTAACCAGAAGCACCCAGTGCAGCTGCCCCATTGGCTTGACTATCCCCATTGTCTTTCTAGCACTTTCCCTCCCTCCCTCCCTTCAGCTGCTGCCACCAATTTTTGATTGAGTATTCCAGGAAGCTTCATGATATTCTAAAAGACTTGTTCAGATGGTAAAGGCCCTTTTTAGTTTTTATAAAGGTCTCTTTAGTGCAGACTTTATTTTAATTACTTGAACATGGGAGCTGTAATAATAAAATGTTTGCATCATATTTATTTCTGAATCCAATTCTTATTTTTATATTAAATCTATTTAGCTAGATATGCACATGGATCCAAAATAATTTGAAACCTAAAATGAAATAGTACCTGCAAAAATAGTGTCTTTATAAAGACATAAGCACTGGCATGATTACCTGATGCATTGAAGCTATAGATTAGAAGAATAGGGTGCTGATTTCTGGTGATCTAAAAAACCAGTTTCCAAAGTAATAAGTACTAGTACCCAAAGAATTACAATATATCCAAAAGTTATTATATTTTTGAGAATCAGAAATTATTATTCCTGCTTTCCTTATTTCTGCCAGTCATAAGAAACAAAAAATGACTATTTCATTGACAGAGAAGTAACACTTTCCAGAGTTTCAGATTTTGGGATTTGGTTTTAAAATCATATTAAAAGTAGCTGTTTGGTATGTTTTAGATTGAAGAAACTGATACTTTGAATTCTTCCAGAAAATAAAATCAAAGCTTGTAAAGAAAAAATACAGAATTGTTTGTGAGTGTTTGGAAATGACAGTTTAAATGATTGTATTACTGAATTCCTCTGTCTGTGGCTTTCTCCTCTCTTGCTGCCCCTCCAGAGTACAATAAACCAGACCCCAGTGACCCTGCAGGTACCGGGTCTAATGAGTTCCCAGGTACAGATGGGCGGTCATCCAACTGAGGTGCTGTGCCTCATGAATATGGTATTACCTGAGGAGCTCCTGGATGATGAGGAATATGAAGAGATTGTTGAGGATGTCCGTGATGAGTGTAGCAAGTATGGTGTTGTCAAATCCATTGAAATCCCCCGGCCTGTTGATGGAGTTGAGGTGCCTGGCTGTGGAAAGGTAACTTAATGGTTGTAGGAGTGGTGGGATGGGGGTGGTGTTTTAGAAGGAAATGTAGAAACTTGCTCAGTTAATGTAGAATGCTTCTGTTCTTGGCTCCATGAGCTCTAAGATACGTATACATGGGACATAGAAGGGCTCAATTAGATGGCTCTGCTCTAAAGTACAAGCCTATCTACTGCAGAATGATGAGGTTGAATCATGGGAATCCAAAATAGGATTTTAAAAGTGTGGCTTAGTGTCCCAAGAATGGCTTTATGTTTTTTGCCTTTGCAGAAACTTCTGGTATCTCATCTCTATAAAGTAAATGGAAAAGACAGTGGAGTTTTTGTTAAGTAAGCCGGGATGTCAAAAGTGGTTTTTATTTTGAAAAAAACTAAACTAGACTGATTTTTTGAGGAAAAACTAGATGTTTTGCTTCCTATCCTGAAAGCTTTATCCATTGTATTGGATCTTCACAGATATTTGCATACTGAGTATTCCTTGGTGATCTTACATGCAGATACTAAGCAAGTCAGAACCCCGCTTAGTTGTTAAGGATTAGCTAGATTCTGTCTGTTTTAAATCAGCCAGTGTAAAACTGGGTAGCTTTAAGAATAGTAAGGTAATGATCAGAACATAAAGGCAGCTATCTACAAATTTAGTGTGGTAAATATGTTAGATTAGATGCATGGAGGAAACATTTCATGAGAATCAAATTACAATAGATGTACAGTTGCTTCAGTTTATTTTCCTAATCATTCTCTTATATATATGATCTGGGCCAGATTTGAATCCTTTTGTCATTTTTTTAAAAAAATGTACCACTAATTATCTTTTCTCTTGTCCCCTCACTCTTCTTGTAGATATTTGTGGAGTTCACATCTGTCTTCGACTGTCAGAAGGCCATGCAAGGCCTCACTGGACGCAAGTTTGCAAACCGGGTCGTTGTGACCAAGTACTGCGATCCTGATTCTTATCATCGCCGAGATTTCTGGTAGCCCAGCCCTTGAACCAGCCTTGAGGGGGTTTTGTGGAAGCAGGGGCAACTCGCTGGCCGGAGAGGCTCCTTTAGCAGCAGAGCCTGTTTATATTTTATGGCCAAAATCTGTATCCCCCCCCCCCTTTTCCATTTATCCCAGTTCCTTCCTTTTCTAAACCACCATCAGTTCGTTCACCCATGCCACCACTGGTTACCCAATGATGGTTACTCTGTAGTAAAAATGTTGTCTCTTATCCCATATTTCCCCTCCCTCCTTTCTCTGTGATGTTTCAGATTTTTTGCTAAAAGGAGTTTTGCTGTCAAAACAGTGGGTCTGTTTTTGTTGTATTTTCTTTTCTTCTACGCTGTGTGTATGGACAACTATTTCTCTAGTGTTGTCTCTCATAATTAAACATTTTTTTTCCAATTCCCTGGTGTCATTGGGGCAACTTTAAATCCGATTGTAAACTAAGATAGTTTAATATGCTTTTCAAAGGGAAATTTATCAACAAAGAAAATAACAGTATCAAAACCTATCAGTAAACCTTATGTAATGATGGTTATTGGGATCAGGATTTGTCGCTAAATGCAGTAAAATTCAATGTCACATGATTGCCACTTTAGTTCTGGCATTAAGTGTTATCAGGTAATTACCATTTGTAACTTCCTGCTGGGTTCCCTATTGACTTTGTCAGAAGCTGGCAGTGAAGATTGCAAATGGCAATCATGTTACCATAGGATGTTGCAATGTCATAATTGCAAGCCAGACATCAAGCACCTGGATCATATAAGCACATGATCATGAGGATATGCTGATGGCTGCAATTATGAGAACCAATTGTAAGTATCATGCAACTTTGGTCCTGAACAAATGATCATTAGAGAAGAACTACCTGTATAAGTGTAATGCTGGTTGAATCTTAAGAATAGAAGATAGAAATTACTTTTAACTGTAACATCTTCTGCCAGAAGAATTCTGCACATTGCTTTGTGATGTAGAAATTGGCAAATCTGTGACTATAGATTTCTCAGATGGTGTTTTTGTGGGACTCTGTTTGGGTGCAATAGCTTGTATTCCTTAGATCAATGCAGTGTTGTATTTGTAGAAGGTGTTGCGCACAGGCATCAGTTCCATTGGTTTAAAGTGCAGGAGGCTGAGTTTTTTGGTAACCTTGAGCAGAATAAAATGCCAGTATGTGGTACTCTATATCTATAAACTTTCCAAAAATCTTCATTTTCATTCAACTATTTCTTCCCCTTAAGAGTGCATACTTAAGATAGTCAATTCATGCTGAGAAGTTTATATGAGGAATTGCTGAATAAACCTTCCAACATTTCTATGGCAATACTTCACTGTCTAAAATAACAATGGTTCATATCAATAACTAGCAATAGAAATAATGAAATTAGCATGATCTCTTACATAATCTGTTCAGGTTGCAAGGATTAAACTATACTTACTGCAGAATTTGTGGTTAGTACTGAATTCTGATTTACTTAGTAACACACCACTATAGTTTATGTAAAGCTTTTCTAAAACGGTTGCCTCAGCTAAAAAAAAAAGTAGCTTAGAGCTTGCTCACAAAACTTAAATAGGATAGTAAATTAAAACTTATAATGCTCAGTGGAACTTACTAATATGTTGGAATGTGTACAATTGCAGCATGACCCTTGAAAATTCCCAACAAGTACTGATGTAAAAATTTGCAATTCTGCCTCCAAAATACCAAAGCTTACATATGAAGTAACTAGTAATTAATACAACTAATAAAAACTCCAGCTAACCTTTCACAGAATTTGCAATTTTTTAAAATTAATGAACTGCCCAATTTAGTTAGCCTGATGAACTGTGTGCTCATATTGATATAGGAAACTAAGTTTAAATTCACCTTAAATGAATGTCATGTTGCTATGATTATTTCAAAGTGCCTTTACTGAGTTTGGCTTCTCTGGACATAGAAATGGGAAACAGCAAAATAGCTTCTTAATGTTATACTCTAACATCTGGTATTACCATGAGGCAAGCTAATTAGATCTGTTACCGGATAAACTTTATATAATCATATAATTTATAATATGTATTACAAGTACATCCACAAATAGTGTGTGTGTGTGTGTGTGCGCGTGCATGCATATATAGGTAGGTAGGTAATTGCTTAAAACTAGGATTAGTATGGACAGATATTCCAATTTTAAGGAGAAAACATAAGTTTTCTTGAACATAACAATTTCAAATAGGAAAGTTAGACAAGTTGATCAGCTGAAAATTGTAGGTGGGCAAATATATTTCTTGCTGCAGAGTAATACAGTAAAGGGAAATGCTTACCTTTCAAGGCCTGTGACTGCTAAAGTTAACAGCATATTAAAGCTATAAATATCTCTAAAGCAATGAAATTTTGACATGCATTTTCTTTCCTTCCCTATGTTTTTCTTAAATATATTTTATTACATTTTTTATTCTGCCATTTAAGAAGTTCAGAATAGGAAAAAATATCTCTTCCCTAATGTTTTTCTCGCAGGCACAACAATGTGAAACAGGCACAACAATGTGAAACAATTAAAAAATCCAATGTTCTAGACCAATGTTAATCACTAAACCTAACAAATAGGTAGCCAGGATTAAAGCTACAGTTGCTATAGATCAGAAGTGCAAAATTTATATACTGGCTTTTTAAAAGACCAGTGACTAAGGAAATCCTAGGGACAAATAGTAGCCTCTTCCATGAACATCTGAGGAGTTACTGAAATGAAAAGGGTCTATGATTCAAAATTTCTACCTAAGGGAAGGTTTATCTCTGCAGGTTTTCACAACACACTTTCCCTTTTAACAGATGCATGATTTTGACATGCATCTTGATATCCGTATCTTATCCTTTTTCAGTGAATGGGTTTAATTTACTGTGGGTTTTTGTTATTTGTTTGGATTGAACCTTCAGTATTTGGCTGGAATGGGAGATGACAAATAATTTTGTTTGATCTTTTATCTGCTTTAGGTTTCTCAAGAAAATTTGGTATTTTTAGATAGGGTCTTGAGTTTTTAACAAAATATCTAAAGTAGAGAATTCCATTGTATTATTTTCTATGTATACATGCTTACAAGATCCTTTATTATTACTCCAGCTATACCATTCTTTTGTATGTGCCTAGTTTGTAGAATTTCATACATAACAGGAAAACTTTTCTATTCAACCAGTGTTCTCCAACTCCAATAAACATATTTTTGTAGTCAATCGGACTACTGGATTTTCGGGAGGGACGGGGACTGTATACTATCACTTAACATGCCAAATGGGGTGACTTTTATGGGTTGGGTACAAATTAATGTTAAAAATAAACTGAGTTTTCTTTACATTTAATGGAAAATTTGCTGAATCTGTAAGATAAAAATAAAAGATTCAGAGTGATGATTTGGAGTAGTCTGTTGCCTTTATCAAAATATTGCATTTATAGGTGCAGGCAGAAGATGGGACTTGAGAGATTGTTATTCTTTTCCTCCCTCATGGATCCAGTCTCAAACTTATCTTTATATTAAAACCATGCAGGAAAATGCTAGTGCTGTTCCTTTAAAATTTAGGTGGTGTTTTGGGATTGGCTACTGTTCATCGCAGGACACATTTCTGATTGGTGGGGATCAATCCCTGGGGTGGGGATCCCCATTTGAGCAAGCAGATACCAATGTTAGGTGGAGGTTGGGAAGAAGTTCAGTATAATCACAGGAACAATTGCGACTCTTACTGGAGCGCCCCACTTCACCCCAAGTACAAACAACTACTTTCTGACTTCTTATAAAAGCATGAGTTATATTCACACAATACCATTTCGTTCATGAAACATTTGGTAAGGTTTGCTCTGGATGTAGTGAAATAAAAGTTGCTATTTCTGAGATTTGGGTTGGTGGTGGTAGAAATAGGGTTATCCCCCCTAATCAAAATGCTTACATATAAAGAAATAAAAGAAAAACTTATGCTCAATTAAACGCCGTATGAAATGTTTACTTTTAAAAAATCTATATGACCTGACCGTTTGCATTCTCTCCCCACCCCGTCGTTCGTCTTTTGTGGGTTTTTTTTTTTTATCCCGGCTCAATCAACTTTATTACAGGAAATTCGACTTCAGCAACAGAGTGGACAATGTCTAGAATACTCTATCTGACTGGTTTCTTCCCCAAACCCCAAAAACTTTAGCCTTCTACTATTGACCTCACTCCTTTTCTAAGTGGTCTGTAGGGGGGCGTGCATAAGCGCACCAACGTGCCTACCGTCCCTGTCCTATTGTTTCTTTTTTTTCTTATTCGTATCCATTTCATGTATTCATAACTATGTTTATATTTATAATATAATTTAGATTATTTATATATAATTATTTATACTTATACCTGTTATCTTATAATCGCTTGACAAATAAAATAAAATTTGCCTTGGCCCGATTCTCTATGGTGCGGGAACTACCGGACTCTCAACATGGAGAAGAATGAGGGCGGAAATGGACACCACCTGAAGGCGGAAGTTAAGCTGGCTTCCGCTTCCGATTTGCGGGCCGTCCTCCAGGCGCCGCTAGTGCCGCATCTAACCCCACGGGCTGAGGGGCCGAAAGCCTTCGGAAGGGTCATAGAGTCCTGGTGCGGTAGAGCGGCCCTCCCTTGGCCCAGATTTCTCTGCATTGCCTGGGATACGGGAGAGAGCCTACGGCGCGGGGGGCGGTGTTTGGGGATGTCTTCCGACGTGGGGTCTGGCTGAGGTTTTCCACAGGGACGAGGCTTGAGTTGTCTGCTCCTCCTCCTCCTCCTCCTCCTCCTCCATTCTGGCCCCCGGAGTCCCGCCTGTGACTTCTGACCTGCGAAGCCCTTTTTCCCTGGAGAACTGGCCTTCCTGACCTCCTTGCCTTTGTGACCTTTGAACCCAGTCCGTGCTAGCCTTCTCTCTCTCCCTCTCTCTCCCAGAGGCTCCCATTCTTTTCGGCTTCTCCTTCCCTCCAAGGAGCAAGTCTCTTCCGAGGTCTGTCGCTCAGGTCCGCTCTCGACTTCCACCTGACGTGTCAAGCTTCTCTGTGCCCAATTTCTCGGGGGGGGGACCGAGGCGGGGGAGCTGTTTGAAAACGAACCTTTCTTATTCTCCGGGCCTACCAAGACCCCCCGTTTTTTTAAAGGGGGGCCCACCGGCTATGCCTCCTGGCTGGGGGAATTGGGGAGGCTGAAACGCTTCCTAGGGGCCCTGGGGGAGGGAGGGGGGCTCCAGTGTTGGCGTGACTGTTCACAGATCTGTTGGTGTGAGCCCCCAATCTTTCTGCGGCCTGGAAGATCGACATTTCCCTGACACTATCCAGGTAAGTAAACTGCCATTGGCAGGTCAAGGTATGAACGGGAGCGAAGGGTGGAGGCTGGGGAAAGGAATTGTCTTTATATAACGTGTGGACAGTGTGTCTCAACTCCCATTTCCTGTTGGCTGGAGGTTCTTTCAGTTTTAAGAGCCGATTCTCGTCTCAGAAATTAACTCAAAGACAGGTACGTATCCAGCAGGAGAAGGAACACGCTGTGATAAGGATGAATTTAGGCCAATATTTGGTATGTGAGACAAGTTATATTAGTGCCAAATAATTGGGAATAATGATTGATTGAAGTGAAAGGATTTATATCAATGAACCTCCAGCAAATTTGAATAGGGCAGGTTAAGTTTTAAATAAAGATGATTTATGAGAAGGGAGCACATTAGAATGTGTAATAGAAATGGAGAATAAAATGAAATGGATTGATAGATTATTCTGAGGTGCAAAGAAATGCTGCTTCATGCTATAAATCCATTATTACAATGTGTTTTGATAGTAACTGCTACCTTTTGATAGCTTTGAATATAGATTAGAACAGCCTGTCAGGGATTATTAATCAATACAGTTCTTAAGTTGAAGGTCTGTATTCAGAGATAGTATATCATTGATAAAACAGATGCTCTTCAAAAACCCCAGATTTCTGTATTACTTTCATATCAGTTCTACATGGCATCCAGAGCTACACTGTTGAAGAACGATAAGCACAGATGCATTATTAGTTCAATTTAATTTAAAAAGTTAAGTAACTTATTTTTGAATTTGCTATTTTTCCTTCAGAACCACAAAGTGAAATACATGTTCTCTCACTCTCCCATGTTTTCATAACAACCTTGTAATTTTGATGAAGGTATGAAGTTTAAAATAATACACAATCTTTTTGGCTAAATGAAAATTTGAACCTGAGCTTTATCTCAGGTTTCCACACTTTTATTCATCTGTCCAAAATATCTTCCAGCTACAGTATGATAGTTACTCCTCCTTTGCCTCCTTTACTTTTAGCCTGGCCTGATTTGGAAATACAGCAGATAGAAGTATGGTTAGTCCTTGACTTACAACTGTTCATTTAGTGACCATTGAAAGTTACAATGACACTGAATAAAGTGACTTATGATCATTTTCACACACATGACTTGCAGCATCCCCATGATCACATGATTTACCTTCAGGTGCTTGACAACTGAGTCATATTTGCAGTGTCCCGGGGTCATGTAATGCCCTTTTGCGACCTTTTGACCAGCAAAGTCAATGGGAAAACCAGATTCTTTTAACAACCATGTTACTAACTTAACACTTGATCACTTAAAACTGTGGCAAGAGAGGTTGTAAAATGGGGCAAAACTCACTTAACAAATGTTTCACTTAACAACATAAATTTTGGGCTCAATTGTGATTATAACTCAAGGACTACTGTCCAGTACCAGCCTAAAATGTCTTTGCTTCCCAAATTCCTTCTTGCAATTTCTATTTTTTTTTAATAGAGGAAATTGGAGTCAGCTTGCTTTCTCCTTGTGTTCAGATTATTTGAGAGATTATTTATACATTCTCTCATTTGGCTATCTTACCTAGAATCAGTTTTGTCAGTGACCTTCAGGGTCCTGTGGTCTGTAGTTCGCTTAGAGCAGGGGTCTCCAATCTTAGCAACTTTAAGACTTGTGGACTTCGTCTCCCAGAATTCCTCAGCCAGCAAAGCTGGGAGTTGAAGTCCACAAGTCTTAAAGTTGCCAAGGTTAGAGACCCCTTGCTTAGAGTACATGGCTTAGCTTAACTAATTTGCTATATAATCGTGACTAGCTGATGGATGATGATAAAGAACAGTTGAGCGGGTGGGGCAGCTGAACTTTGAACGGTTTTTTAAATTGTTTTAAGGAAAATTTTTAAAATATTTCATTTTTAGGAGTATTATAATTAATGAATTTGGAAAGCAATAAATTAAGCCTACACTAACAATATTTTCACAGAATAGTATTGTATCAAACATATTTCACAAGTTCATACTACTTTTTGACTAATTTTTCCCAATACAATATCTTCCAACATTCTTAAGGAAAGTAAGAGATGGAATCTTTTTAGCATCTGAAGGATCCCCAGCTGGGAAAAATGGTATTGGGAGATCATCAAAACTTCTGGATTCTTTAAAATTCAAATGGTTGAACTGCCTGGATTTTGTAACTTAGTAAATATTTACTAGCTCTCTCATTCTTCCTTTCTCCATCCTCCCCAACAAAAATTAAATATATGTTATTAACAGTAATTGTTCTTTCCAGTAATCAATTTTCATTGTCTTATTTTGGAATTCCTTGAGATTTCTAGGGAAAAAAGGCACACCTTTTCTGCATTTTTTGGATTGTCAGCGATTTCCAGGATAAATTATTCTGTCAAGGCAGAAGAGTGAGCCACTATATATGAGATGTGAAAAGAAATCAGCAAATACTCTGGTGCCTTCAAAATATGGTAGACTTACATCTCCCCTAGTTCCCAATTCATATTGTCTTTCCCAACAGTTTACCTGTGAACATGGCTGTTTCATGTAGCTGTCATGAGTTATAGCTATTGCATCTGGATCCTTGTCTAACTCCCTTTTGACATTAAGCAAGCAAGAGAGCAAATTTCATTCAAATTACAAATCATTTTGTTCTGGATCTGATTCCCGTTTGTCAGCCTTGGAGGCCATATTTTACTCAGAAGCTCCGAGACTGCCACTATTAGTGCCTGGGAATTTGGGAGAGGGGATTTCATAGAGCGGTGATAGATTAGACTAAACAAAATTCTTTCACAGGAAGTCAAGGACATGTCACCCTGCACCTGGAGGGGAGTGCTTGGAAGAATGGGATGATGGTTGATTGGGCCATGTGATGAATGGTGGGTGTAGGGGATGGATCTTTGATTTTCTTTTGGGGAGGGAAAGCCCGGAACTCTCAAATTTGGGTTTCCCCAGATGCGCCAATATGACTTCTCTAATAAATTCTTACTTGGATGAACTTTGTTTCTGAGCGCTGAATAAATTGGAACACTTACACCATTAACTGCATTTACATTTTCTCCAATACGGGAGGTAGGTAAAGATTTCCTTCTCCATAGTATAGACAAAAAGTTTTGCATTTAAAAAATGCATCTTAAGCATTTTAAAGAACATGCTTCCTCTTTTGGTTGCCTTTGTTTTCTGGATTAATAGAATGGTTTGCTTTACACACACAAACCCCCCTTTTTTTTAACACAGTGAAAATGTTCCAGTCTTTAAACTGTTGTAAGAAATAACAACCCTTAAATGATTTTGTTATTTTCTAAGTAATTGGTTCCATCATCAACTGTTTATCATCAAAGCATCAAAAAATATTTTCCTTTTGTTGTCAATATTCGTATCCAGAAATGTGTACCAAAACATTTTCTAGGGTAATTTTTTTCTATGAAAAGGTTTCTCTTCAGGCAGTTTTATGAATTCAGAGTTCTATATATTCTTAGGTGATTGTTTTTAAAAAATTGAGAAGTGGGAATTTCATGGCTCCCTTTCCCTCGCATCAAATATAGTATATGATTTATAGTAACAAAAACAATAATTAAGAATGTTGAGATACAAATGCTTATGGAACTCGTACTCATTTGCATAGGAAAATTTTCCTGAAAATACATCTTATGCATATTAAATGCTATAATGTGTGTGTTTATTGCACAAATAATTATGCATAAATTATTTGCAAAATTCTTTCTTGAAAAATGTTTAGAAAACATGCATGTTTGTATCCCAACTTTCATCAAAGGAATGAAAATCAAAGTTCCTTAGCCATGTTGAACCGGATATGAGTGGATAATTGATTTATTAAAAACTGCCCATCAAGTTTTCAGTTGCACTTGGCTTTACCTTCTAAGTTTCATGGACAAATTATGTCATTTGATCTTTATGCTGGATTCATATAATTCTCTTTCAAACCTGCTTTTGTTAAAGTAGGTTGAAAACAAATAGGGTGATAAAGACACACAACTTCAGATATATTGTATATTACACATTGTGGTATCTCTTTTCTATGATAAGAATCAGTTTAAATAAATGAAAGTTAGATGATGAAAGTATTAGATTCGGTTTCCAGTGCCAATTATTCCTGTTATAGAGTGGTATATTTCCTGCAGGATATAGTCCATTGGGCAAGAAAAACAAATTTCTCCAAAAGAAAAATTTAATTTATAAGAAAAAAAACCCAATGCTAGTTTTCATGCTGTAGTACTTTTTATCCTAGCCCTACCAAGGACTATTTTATCCAGCATAAAGCAATTTCAACTTGATAAAATACATGGGGCTCCATTCATCAGAAGAGTATTCTGAGGAGATGGTAAGACAAGTCTTATATCCCTAACATTTATTGATTCTAGATATAATCCCAATTTTCAGCTAAGATTAGCTGCTGAAGCAGTTTTAAAATTTGCCCAAAGCTGAATCATCAAAAAATGTTGCAGTATGAGTTACAGTCTCTGTCATTTGGCAAGGCAAGCAAGATATTACTCTAGAGAAGGAAAATCAAACCTATAGATGGCAATTGTGGTGTTTGAAGGGGAAGTGGGCTGACTGATGGTTTTTTTAAAAAATGCCAGCCCACAAAAACAGCTGTTAATTGAAGTTGTCTACAAATTTGATTTTTTTTTCTTAAATGTTTGCTTAGGAAGTTGCAGGAGACTGACATCCTGTCAGAAGTCTATATTCATATGTGTTTTCATTTTGTGGCTACCTTATAGCAAGTTAGACCCTTGATCTGATTACATCTGATTATTGTCTATCATGACTGGTCAAAAACTGTTCATGGTCTCAGACAGAAAGGAAAATAAATTAGTGGTAGCACCAACAGGTGTATATCATGGCTGGAATAATTGCTGCATCAATTGATGGTGAATTTGTTTTTTTAATTGAAACAAATTGGGGTTTAGATTATAATTTCTGCAGTGGCCAGAAAAATACTTTTTTATTTATTTGTAGAACTGTTTTTGCTGAAACATGACTATTTCACCTCCAAATCATTACTAATTTGCCTCATTTCATCAAGAAAAGTTATTTATCTTGATGTGTTCCCATTACCCATTAATCTACTCGCAGCTGCCTGCTTTCAAACTGCTGGGTCAGGAACTGGAGCCTATGACAGGGTGCTCACCTCACCCCAGCAGAGCAATGGGTCTCGAATATGAGCCTGCTGATCATCAGTTCTAAGCTTGTGAGCCACCAGGCTGCTTCATTACAACTTTTGTGGGCAACTTCACAAGGATATGAAAGGAGCTCCCAACTGGGCATCCCCTAGGCAATGGTGATGTTACTGGCAAATCCTTTGCCAGAGAAGCACTTTGATGCTACCAACATGGAAAAAAAATCTTCATGTGTAATTAATTTTAAATGCCGTATAGACCAGATTTTTAAATAGAAAATTAAAAGGGGTGAATTATGATATGTTAGAATCTTTGCTTCATACAATCATTTAGTCTTCTTATAGGCTGCAAAAACAAGTAGAGAATTTCAAGAAGAGATTAAAAATATTTTGAGTGAATTAGAAACCTTTCACCTATTTTTCTTTGCAGCTGTAGCTTTCTTCTCAAAATAGACGGTATTGAATCACAACATGGAAATTTCTTCACCAGCCAGTAGAACTCAGTGTCATAGGTACCTGTTAATCCCAGTAATTGTAGCAAAAAGGGTCACTTTTATTGCAGCCTATGTCAAAGGGGACATTTCTGAGCCACACATGGAAATGATTCTGTAGCTGGACTTTCTTAAATCACTTTGAACATTCTGATGATAGAGATAATTACCTCTGCTTTTCAAGATGATTTGAGCATTCAATTTAATTTATCTGGGTTCATTGTGAATCTTCATAGGAATAATTTTTCTCTAAGCAATCCACCATGCTATGGCTCTGAAAATTACTGTAAATAAATAATAACAAAATAGTAAAAAATTAAATATTAAATTAATTTTTGTGTGTTGTGGAAGTGTTTTGTCATGTATTCTCCAAAGTACCTGAAGGGAGAACAAGAAGTAATGCATGGAAACTTATCAAGGAAAGATCCAATCTAGAACCAAGGAGAAATGTCCTGAAACTAAGATCAATTAATCAGGAAAATGGCTTCAGCCAGAAATAGTGGGTGCTTCATCACTGAAGGTTTTTAAAAAGAGATTGGACAGCAGTTTGTCTGGAATGGTATAGGGCCTCCTGCTTGAGCAGGGATTGGATTAGAAGACCTCCAGGAACCCCTTCCATCTTTGTTATTCTATATTCTATAAAACTGAGTGCTATCCAGAATATTTGGAGTACAGTTCCCTTAAATCCAGCCTGTATGTAGAATAAAGAGAGAGATGATAGAAACTATTACCCCTACATAAAGGTTAGAAAAGACTTATACATGTAATAAAAATAAGAAAAATCATTGTATTATATTTGCTATTTCACATTGTCTCTCTAAAGTTCCTTGCTATGTTTGAGAATTGAAGGAAATTGAGCTATGAGTCTTTGGACAAAGTTAATGCTTCCTGGTATCAGCTGTTCTGATTTATCAAATTTGGGACTACAATTTCCAAAAGAAAATGCTTAACTGGAAATTTTGGGAGAAGCCTAGAGATTTATAGGCTGGTGGAGAAGCTGTTCAGTTTTGCTCTTTTCCAAAACTGATGGATGTTGAATTTGTTTTAGGTTTTGTTTCTTTAAAAAAAATTAACAATAATGTCTCAATGTACTTTAAGTAACTCTGTATTCCCAAGCAGGATGGAGAATAATATTCTTGAAATGGCCTTACCTTTTATTTATACCGTCTTAACTTTATGAAATTAGAACAGTTCAAACACAGAAATTTAGAAAAGTGTGCCTGAAATCAGTGCTCCCATTTATTGGAGCCTACTGTGCTTGTTGCACATTAGGGCTTTTGGTCACTTTTGCTTCTCTTGAATCATCTTCAACTTATTAGTTGGTGACTTGAAATTTTAGAGCTGGAAACTGAGTTGAACAAAATGAAAAGGGGCAGAAAGAGGAAGAACGAGGCTCTGTGACTCATTCCTTAGAAATGTGGGCTTCCTTCCTTTTGAGGTTTAAGAATGTCAAGGCTTAAGTAGGGCAGGGGCTTTCAGGAAGTTAAAGAGAATTTGGGGTCAGATGTTGCCATCTGCACAATTTCCGCTTTCCGTTGCTCTTACCTCCCTTCTATTCCACCCACCCATCCACTCTTGGGAATTTTCGCTTCCGGCCTGAATTGTCCTAGAAGCAATTCTGACAAATTCAGATTCACTGAAATCGCTAAGGTTACTTGGCATGGGTAGTTGGGGGGAAGATCTTCCATTCTTCTTCTATATGGAGGTGGGGCAGGAGATAAGAGTTAAATAATATCGGAAATTCTGTGTGTTTGGATAAATGTTCTTTCATTGTGGTTGAAGCATTTTATTCTGGTATGAAGACTTAAAAACTTGTTTCTCCATATTTGTCTTATTCCCTCTATTTTTTTTTTTCTCTCTCAAAGCTTTTTTTTTCTTGGGGCTTCATAAATGTCGGTTGTGAAGATTCCAGTTCGGTTCCTTGTTCAGCTGCAGACTTTAATACAGGTATTCCTCGACTTACAACAGCTCATTTAGTGACCATCTGAAGTTACAACAGCACTGAAAAAAGTGATTTATGACCGTTTTTCACAGTTGCAACCAGTGCAACATCCCCGTGGTCACGTGGCCAAAATTCAGACTCTCGGCAACTGACTGAGGTTTATGACCATTGCCGTGTCCGTGGGTCATGGGATCCCCTTTTGCAAACTTCTGGCAAGCAAAGTCAATGGGGAAGGCAGATTCACTAATTGCAGTGATTCACTTAACAACATTGGCAGGAAAGGTTGTAAAATTCACTTAATAAATGTGTCAGTAACATACATTTTGAGCTCAGTTGTGGTCCTAAGTCGAGGGCCACGTGTGCAATGATTTAAGCCTTTTGTAACATCTATGAAGCCTATTTCACAAGGTCATTACAAAATTATAAGTAAGGTAGATTCTGTGCCTCCATGAGCCTTTTTTTGAGAAAAAGCAACTATAAAATAAATCACGTACGAGGTTTTGGATCTTGATCTTGCAGGCTGATGCAAGTAAATGCTGCCAAAATTGCAGCCTTAACTGAGATGTCTGCTAGCGTTTTGACCAAAGAAACCTGGCTGGAAAAAAAGTGATGCTGCATTAGGTAAAAAGTAAACGGAGGAAGAAATGGATAGCTTGATTGTATGGTTCCTATCTCTCCACCCCATGTTTCCAAATCTTACATTGTCTGGGAGATGTAGGACTAGGTAGTTTTCTTTGAGAAAGCAAATGCAACATGGCTGGCTGGGGAATTCTGGGAATTGAAGCCCATAAATCTTTAAAGTTGCTAAGGTTGGACATTCCTACAGTACACAGAATGTATTTGTCAGGATGGGCTGTATCTTTGCTCATGTCTCATAATATTTTCTTTTCCAGTTGCCACTGCTAAAATGCAAGACAGATCGACTTTTATTCTGATCCAGAATAAGAAAATCTTCTGTTGTTCAGCTGCAACTTTTGTTTTGAAGCTGTTACCTGTAAGCCCGAGAAAATGTTGAGTCTTTCAGACTTACAAGCCTTGATCCAATCTGCTTTTAAAGTGGCTAAACAACAGAAATGAACAATGCAGCATCTAAAGTGCCATACTGAGCTTTTAATTTTACTTGCTTTTAAAGTTTCTCTGATAAAGAATTATTTGTCCTTTTCTTCCTCCTGGTTATCAATACCACAAGTTTATTTTTGAAGTAGGCCTGATTTTTTTTTTCCACTTCTCTTGATGCACTTCTCTTGAGGACTTAAAGTTAACTTAGGAGGGAACTTTTGGTTTGACCAAGTTCTTAAAGAAAGTCCTAAAGTAAGGGCCTTTAATCCAAAATTTGGATAATGTTCTGGGACCTTATTTTTGGATTCATGCAAATCATGCATAGGAATAGAGACGATGTCCTTCCTTCCAGGCTTGGTGTTGTAGTGAAGGGGCTTGCCTGGAAACCAGGAGACTGTGAGTTGAGGTTTCACCTTAGACACTAAACCCGACTTCGGTCCACTGTGATGTCTCCTGTGGACGACAGCTCCTCCACATCTTCCTCAAGAGGCCTTGAGGGAGTGTGAGAGCACATCTGGTAGTGCTGATCCTGGACTACCGGCAGAACATGCCTTGTCTGGGGAGAGCTCGCAGGCCAATGAGGAAGAGGGGGAGGAGCTACCGGCCTTCGGGAGGCTAGAGTGCGCAGGACAGAGGCAGAGATCTGCCATATTGATGAAGAAAAGGCCCCACCCTTCTTAATGGGCTGTATTGGGAGGGGCTATTTAACACGGCAGACTGAGGGAGGTGTTGCTGGAAGCAATGTGTGTGAATCGTGGCCAGATGGTAGTTTGTGTTTCTGGGACTCCGCACTAGATTTAATTCAGTTGTGGAGCGTGTTTATGTTTGTAGCAGCCGGTTATCAGTCGGGTGGACTAATTGGCCATTGCCTGAAAGGTTAATCTGGAGCTTGTTCATGGCTAGCTTTGCTAAAAACGACCCCCTGAATGCCTAGCTTGGGAGTTCCTTTGACTTCTCCTTGCAAGCTCTGAAACCGGACCACCAGATTTGTTTACAAGCCTCAGTGGAGGCCCCAGACCTCAGAGGAGATTTGGGCCGTTTATTTTTGGTACCTACCCAGGCAAAACCTTTATTTCCAAGGCTGTTTTAGGTTTGACTGCAAGTTTGTTTTACTTTTGGTTATCTACTTGGTTGTGAGGCAATTACTGTGCTAAGCTTGCAGCTGGGGGTTACCTGAAAAACTGAAATAGAAAATTGTTGGGGGAACAGGCCGAATAAAGCTCTCTACACCAACCCTGGCATGTAGGTGAGTGCGGGCAGCACAGCCACTCGCTCTCAGTCCACAACTTCACAGAGTTGTTGTGAAAGGGGGTGGGGGGATGGGAGGGGAGGGATATTATGCATGTTTGCTGCCTTGAGTTACTGATAAAGTAATAAAAGTGGGATAGCACTTTAAATAAATCTGTGTTAAAAGTTTTTCTCTCTTTCTTTTTCAGCCGTGTCTCGGAATGGCTGCGACGCCCAGATGGATGCTCAGAGAGTGCATGACCAGCTAGGGACTTCAGGCAAGTGGCACAGGAGCAGAAGTCGTGGCCTGCCTCTTGCGAAGCAAACTAGGTTCCATTCAGACAGGATATGCAGGATTCACTGTCTTAAGCAATTGATTAAAAAACTTGTTTTGCTTTAACCCGGGGAGCCTTTTGGCTACCATTAGTCTGGCTTATTTCAAAGCCATCCATAGGAAACTTGGAGTACAGTACAAATTGGCTCTCTCCTGTCCTCCACCCTGCCATCACCACCATGTCGACGTCTTCACTGCGCCGCCAGATGAAGAATATCGTACATAATTACTCTGAAGCCGAAATCAAGGTTCGTGAGGCTACATCAAATGACCCTTGGGGCCCATCTAGTTCTCTCATGTCTGAAATTGCCGATCTCACCTACAATGTGGTAGCCTTCTCAGAAATCATGAGCATGATCTGGAAGCGTCTCAACGATCATGGGAAAAATTGGCGTCATGTCTACAAGGTAAACAGGCACTGTCTCTTGTTCTTGCAAATATATACGTCTCTGGTAACGGTGCCATGATCATCCTGTTTTAATTTTTCACAGCTATTCACTGTTAAGTCTGTTTCATTCCATTCCCATACACTTCCACAGATACCTTACTAAGAAAGTAGACAAGTTAATATGTATTTTGATGTGCGTTTTATTACAGAAGGCATGCTTCTTTGGGGACACACAACACAATATTAAGAATGGATGTGTGCATTGCAATCTGCATGCTTTATCCAAAAAGTCCACATATGTTAATTCATTCCCAAATGCAGATTAATTCTCAAGCATGCGAATGGAGGGGCTCTTGGTCAGTGGTAGAGAACCAACTTCTTATCCTGATATTCAAATTCAGGCCATGACATATTCAGGAAAGGCTGGAAAGGTCTGAATCCTAGACAGTTTCTAAACTACGGCCGGACACCTTTTGGTAGCCCAGGAGCTCAAGAGGCAGTCAAGCTTTAAAATGAAGGGATGGGATTCCATCATGCAGGTAGTACTCAACTTACGATTTCAATTAAGCCTGGATATTATGGTTGCAACTCATGCCTGTCATTTAAGTGGGTCATCATGTGACCACATCAGATTTTACAACTTTTTTTGTGACAGTCATTAAGTGACCTTGTTGTTAAAGCGGCCATTTTTGCCAGAAACCAGATGTGATCAAGGGACTTTGCAAGTCGCTAAGTGTGGGCTGGTTGCCAAATGCCTAAATGCAGTCATGGGACTGGGAGGGCCATTTGTCCATTGGAACTTACCATCTGGGTCATAAGTATCTTTGGGGGGGAGAATCTCTCATAACATTGAATGGTTGCTAAGCGACCGATTGCAAACTGAGGACTACCTGTACAGGACTGAATTTGGAGAGAGTTTTACGGCGGTTGTTTTTTTATTTTTAATTAGAGCTTCCAAAATCAGTGTTTTCCTTATCCATACCCAGTCGAGCAGGAAATTACATTGATGTTTTTCAGCCTCATGTTCAGAAGGGCCTCCAAGATTGCAAGACGAGTTCTCAGGGTTTGCCTGCAACCCTTTTGATGTAGACCAGGGGTGTTAAACTCGATCGTGTCAGGTGACACATATTGTGACATTTTTTGCCTTTGTAGAGTGTGGCCAGGGTAGGGGTGGCCTGCATGTGATGCATCTGGCCCGTGAGCCACCAGTTTGATACCCCTGATGTAGACTATTGAATTAGATGAGACAGTAACCTCTATTCCTTTTCTTTGAATATATGCAGCACATTTGCTTAGCAAGGCCAAGTAAAAAATATAGCCCGAGTAAAGCTTTTTGAGCTATTTTCAGTCAAAGTTGAATGCCCTATGTTAAGTGGAGCATACAACAATTTTCATTAGATGCGGGAGGCAACCATTAACCCCTAGATGTTGATGGATTCTAAATAACACTGACCATGATGGGAAATGTAATATTGAAGAATGCCATTTTGCACAAAGAATGGGGAAGTTGGTGATTTGAGTTAAAATTTTCTGAAACATTAGCCATCATGGGTAGAATAGTGGGAGAAGTAGACCAGCAACATTTGGAGGTATACAACTTGCCCAGATGTGTTTCTTCATATTTTCCCCTCCTTTTTTTTCTCCTGCTTCAGTTACCTTGCTGTTTGCAGATATATTATAGAGAAATCAATGGTTATTGACAGCAAGTCAAGGAGTTGCAATTAGCTTTCTGATATTTGTTAGATCTGGTTCCCATCTGGATGTATCATTTGTTTATTATTCCTGTGTAAGTCTATGTTCTCTAAAATGCAGTGCAGGTACCTTCCAGAAACACAGAAAAGGATGCTGGGTCTGTGCTTATCTCAGTCTGCCCTTTTATCATGACAATCCTTATCATATGTTGCTTTGGTTCTTTAAAATTATTTTTTTCCACAAACGATGATGTCAGTATGATGGCCTTGTAATGTGGATCACTGGTTTTTATCACCTAGTTACCATGTGGAGTAGGAGTAGCTGAAAAAGAAAAAGCAACCAGCCCAAGGTTACTAATGAAATTCATCCCTGGCCTGTCTCTGCATTTTTACCATTGAATCATTAATTCATATAAATATTGGCAACCTTTTCATATAAAAACCGCCCCTTTTCTTTGACAGAACCTGCAAATTTGCATCCAGTTCAACCTGGGCCTCTGCTCCAAAAATATAAAGCTATCCAAGACACTTGGATAGTGAATTCCAACTATTACTATGTCTCCTACATGAAAACTTATTTATTTGACTTGATCCTTAGCATTCCCATAATTCTGCCTCCCAGGACCAACATTTCTCAGATTCTGATTTTCTGATTTTCACCTTTATTTTCATGAGAATGTCATGAGTTCTTTGCTTCTTGCATCTCTTCCAGGCCATGACACTTATGGAATACCTAATCAAGACAGGTTCAGAGAGGGTTGCACAGCAGTGTAAGGAGAACATCTACGCCATCCAGACACTAAAGGATTTTCAGTATGTTGACCGGGATGGCAAAGATCAAGGGGTCAACGTGCGGGAGAAGGCCAAGCAGCTGGTGGCCCTCCTTAAAGACGATGAGCGTCTCAAAGAGGAGCGGGCCCATGCCCTCAAAACTAAGGAGAAGCTGGCCCAGACTGCAACTGGTAAGTGCTCTGGGCCTTGATCTAGTTGACATCTACATCTCTCCAGGTGATGATTCTTTGGTATAAAAAGATTATTTGACCTACTCCTTGTGTGTTTTAGCCTATATATCTCATAAGATAGAACCACATTCCTTTGGATGATGGGAAGAATAATGATTAAATAGCAAAGCTGTCAATCATACATTGGACATGACAAAGTAGATATATGTTCCTTTGAATTCACCATATTTAATTTGTATGTGGTCTCCAGGATGCTGCAGTCATCTTAAATCTTTGGGTAGAAGTGATAAAACAGGTATTCCTTGTTTAATGACTGCCTTGTACAGGTTTTCCTCGACTTATAACTATAATTGACCCCACAATTATGCCCAAAAGTCGTGCTGATGGTTAAGCAGGTTATCAATGTCATATTTTATGACATTTTTTGCGGTAGTTGTTAAGCAGCTCACCATGCTAGTCAAGCAAATCAGTGGTCATTAAAAGAATGCTGTAGTCAGTAAACAAACCCATTTTCTGCAGTGAGGGTTTTTTTGCTTGAGACTGGAAGTAAGCACCCATTGTAAATCGTGGTCACATGACTGTAGGATGCTGCAAATGGCTGTAAATTTGGGTCAGTTGCTGAGCATCCAAAATGTGATCATGTGACCCTGGGGAGTGGCTATCAGAACTTCAAACCCAGGTCGTAAGTACCTTTTTAAGGGATTTTTATAACTCCAAATGGTTATCAAGAGAATGGTCGTAAGTTGAGATCTATCTATACAGCATTCATGCACAGTTACGACAATGATGAAAAAGTAATTTTTATCCTCACATATCACAGACCAATCCTCACATTTACAACCTTTGCAGGTCTGTAAGCAAAGGAAAGCTGAGATAAGATTGTAAGCACAGTCACAGTTTCACTTAGCAATCACTTCACTTAATGACCCAGTTGCTGGTCCCGGTTGTAGTCGTTAAACAAGGACTACCTGTATAAAACGGCCCGAAGGCCAGAGCTATCACCCAGAGCATTTTTAATTTCATTAAATTTCATTAGTTTCTCTACTGTATATGGAAAAACAATGGTACCTCTGTGAGTATGATATAAATGCTGTCATGTTTAGCTTGGAGAAAAAGCATTAGACTAGAAATGGGGGAACAGATGAGTGTTGCACTTTCTGCATCAGCAAAAAACATGTCCTGACGACATCTGCAACCCCGTTCCTATCTCCATCCCTTTTCCACTTCTGGTTTCTCCCAGTTCTAATATGATAGTCAGGGCAATGGGCATGAATACAGATATATGGCATGCTAACACTCTACAAAAATCTGAACTACTAACAGTCAGAGCAAATTGGCAGTAAATAAGAGTTAATGGAATTCAAGGTGTGCTGGACTTAAATCTCATGTGGGTGCGAAGGGACTCGTGAGTAATGACCTGCTTGATCCTTCCTTCCGGGTCACCCTAGTCAATCTACCATGATAGAACCATAACTTCCAGAATTCCCATATTGTTTTAAAAGCTAGGTTCCAAATGCATTTGGGAAGTTCCTGATAAGGTGAGGCACTGGACTTTGTAGAAGCTGGATTGTTCTGGCCATTCAGATTCAGTTATGAGGATGTTTGAAAAATGTGAACCTGCTCCTCATCTCCAGTGCAACTTTGTCTTTTCTGGTTGTGAAGACAGCAAAAAGGACGGTGTGGAAAACATTTGTGTCTTGTTTTGATCGTGTTCATTTTTCTGAAGTTATACCTATAGAGAAAGGGTGTGCCCCTGATTGTAACTCTCACCAATTAGGCAGGTTGCCAGGCTCTGAGATAGAGCTACAGGCCTCCTTGATCTGCTGGTGCCCTTTCTCCATATCGATAACCTCTGGATCAAATTCCATCACATTTGTTTGCACAACACCTGGTGGGGCAAGTTCAGATTTTTTTTTTTTTTAAGTGCAGCATTTGCTTCCTGGTGTAACCATTTCAGCAGAAATGCAGGGAACTGGGGAATTGTTAGAGAGAATTCAGTAGAAAAAGGAAGGAGGGAATATCTACAGCCTCCTCCACCCCAGCCCTAACCCATAAATGGAGCTGCAGATAGACTTCTAACCATACCTGGCCAGAGGCATATCCCAAGCAATGGCCTGCAGTTAAATTCAACCCCCAACCTCATGATATGCGTAGTGTTAACACTCCTATACCCTTTGATTGAAGTACAATAAATAAAGGAAGATAAGAAAGTTGCCTTCAGCACTAATTCCTAAAACAAATCTGTGAACAATAAAACTATAATGTCACTGAAGAGAGATTTGAAAGAGCAAGTCCTACTGAGTTCTTCAGAAGTGCTCCCCTCATAAATTAAGTTTCTTGCCTGGGTTTGCGGAAGTAGGAAAAAACCACACGCCCTACCAACCTTTTGGACAATGGGAAAATGGTGCTTACATAGCAAAGTTGTCAGTCATACATCAGGTATCAGAAAAGAGAGAAATTTTCCCTTGAGTTCACCGTATTTAATTTGTCTGTGTATTTTGGTCTCTAGATACTGCAGTCACCTTTAATTCTTTGGGTAGCAATGGGACTATAGTGGTCTAAAGACACAGTCATTCCTGGAGCAGTCTTAATGTCATAAAACATATTTATTTTTCATTTTATATGGAAAAACAATGATGCTTCTGTATAATCTTATGTTTAGCTTGGAGAAGATAAAAGAATTTGAATGCAGAGAATCTCCGGGTAACAAGTGATCCCTTAGCGAATGTTCAAAGTTACGCAATCAGCGCCCCTAGTGTTTACGAACAAGTCTCGAAACTATGAATCTTGCAGCACCACAGCAGTTGTTCGCCCTTACAAACAACCACAGAGTCTCTGCGACATTCATCCTGCACTTTGCTGGCCAAAGTGGAGGTTCGGAGGGGGGAGCGGGGGGGCTCTCTGATGCTCCCTGTAGGCCTGTGCAAGTATCGCCTGGCAATTCGCCAGCCAAAACAGAGCTCTATTTAGGGCTGCGCAGGCCAAAACGGAGCTGCAGAGGGGCACATGCAACTGAGAGGCTGGAGAGGAGACTTCTTGTTAGATCTTCGCATGGTAAGTGACCTGGTATAGCAGGTTGAGGAGGGGGAAACAATTGTGGGGAGCATGAGGTATTTCAGTGGGTTGGGCAGGCCTTTTCCAGCAGGTGGCCTGTTGCATCATTGGGGCCCCCATGGCCTTCCCCACCCTGAAATACCTCATGTGCACTTAACAAGGCGCACCTTCGATTAGCAATACGTGGCTGAAAGGAGGGAGTGATTGCGTTCAAGGTACAAGATTCACTCCCACGAATCCTTGAGTTACGAATGGAAAGGGCAGGTTCCGTTATCTTTGTTACTCGAGGACTACCTGTAGTAACCAGTGTATATTAAGGTTTGGCTCTATCTCTGGAACCCAAATAAGAGAAAATAGAAAATACTTTAAAAGTAATACTTATTTAAAATAAATCCATTTGGATGACCTTAGTTTTTTACTTGAGTGTATAGATGCTAAGCCAAGAGTTCTCATATTCTGGGTCAAGTTTATTTTTCTTCTTACTCCCATTGCTTATTAGAGATTGGTTCTTACGTGTCAGGTGAGAGAGACTAACATCCAATGAAACTGATTTATTGCTAAAAAGCCCAGGCACAGGAATCTTCTTAACTAATGCTTGGCACCTCTTTGAAGTTGAAAAAAAGTCAATGGAATTCAAGGGAGGTTGGATTTAGTCTGCTTGTGGCTATTTAGGAAATTAGGCTAATCCCTCTTTTAACTCCGCCCCCAGATTCTATCTTTCCTTCTCCTACACTATGAATGGCAGTAATACTGTATTCTTTTGTTATAGGATACCATTTTGAAATTATATTTGATTTTTTTGCATAGTAGTTTTATGCAAAAAAAATTAATTTGTTAAAAATTACTTGTTTTATCGAAAGTGTCAATTCATTTGGTTTACAGAATTTAAAATTGAAATTTCTAACATACATGGGAGAATTTCTCATTTCTGCAGTGCATAATGAATTGCTGATCATTGGCAAATAGTTACAAGGTACTGACTACCAATTTCGTATTTTGGGAAATACTTCCCTTTATCACTGATGGCTTGGCTTGTAGTTATGTGCTAGTGAAGTTCAGTAATTATTTTAGACACCTATCTTTCATAAAGGAAACATTTTTATTAGCTAGTAAGTAAAAAGCTTTTGTGTTAATAAAAGTTAGCTTGAATCAAGAAAGTATTATGAAAGTTAGATATCTTTAGTTTCCACAGTATTTTTTTATTACTGGAGAACAACTCACTGTTGGTTTTATCAAAAATACTGCTGGAAATGTGAAGGCAACAAAATCATCTGGAAAAAAGTTGTGCAAAGATTCTGTAACTGCTTCATTTGTTATACAATTTAAAATACAATTATTAAAAGTAGGTGATTGGTATTATTTTTTAAAACAAAAAAAAAATTTGCTTCAGGAAATGCATTTTATTTCTTTATTTTTTTAATTTTAGAAATGGACTGTATAGCCCTGCCCAAGTCTATAAGCATTCTGGGTGGCATACAGTAAAAACAGTTGTACAAATCAGATAAACAATAAGAACAAAATCCTCACACAAAGCCCTGAAAAAAAGCAGGGATTAACAGACAATCAACTGGGAGGTCTAGTCTAATGTGGGGCCTGGGGAAGGAGCCAGGATTTCAGAACTTTTTGAAACAGGGCCAGTTTTTTAGGGGGAGGAAGGGTCAGATGTAATTTGTTAAGAAACAACTGATTTATGATCTCAGAGGAACACACTATGGCAAAGTTTGAGATTCCCCCATTGCTAAGTCCTAAAGTTTGTTTGGTTTTTAGCTTGGTGAGTTGTCAGACCCCAAACATCCTGGCTTATAAATTACAGTTTTTGGCATAACAATATATATGGATTAGATCAGGAATAAATGTCTATGGAGATTCTCAGTCATCCAAGTCATGGTTGTCCCAAAGGTGCTTTTTCAAGAAGCAACTGGAGTTTCTGGTTTTTCTTTGAAGACATTTCACAGATGAACTTCTTGGATGAGAAGAAGCTTCTCATCCAAAAAGCTTCTTTAGCTGTGACTGGATGGTAGGGAATGGAAGGATTTCTACTGTCTGCAAGGAGTATAAATCCTCCTTTCCCCACCATCCACTCAGAGCGGAAGAAGCTTCTTGGATGAGAAGCAAAATGTCTTCGAAGAAAAACAAGAAAGACCATTTGCCTCTTGAAAAAGCACCTTTGGGATAGGTCAGGATAAGCCTGTTAATACACCATATTAACTACCATCATTTGCTGATACGTGTAGTTTGGCATCTATGATCTTTTCTGGAGGACTTTCCTATTAGTTGGTAAGGGTCTAGGACCATGATGGCGAACCTTTTCCACATTGCACGCTAAAAGTGCGCTTGCGTGTTCACGCACTTGCACCCATGATGCAATGCGCATGTGACTCCTCCTCCCCCTGCGCATGCATACGACCCCGTACACACATGCCCCCTCCTACCGCACGCCTATGCGCATGCACACCCGTCTTCCCCCCCCCGACAATCAGCTGGCTGGTGGGGGCGCATGTGTAGTGGGGCTATTCCTGGCGACCTCTCGCATGCCACTTCCAACACGCATGCCATAAGTTCGCCATCACAGGTCTAGGACAACTCACTGCGGCCTACTTGCTATGGGCCAACGTGCCATGGGACAAGAGTTACACATATGGAAGAGATGGTGGAATAGAATAATTAAAGAAAGGATGCAAAATGTGAATGACGAACAATTTAAATTATTTTTTTAATTATTTTAAACAATTAAATTGAATTGTTGAACTGTCCTGCAGCGAGTTGTCTCAAGGAAAGTTGGCCGTGGTGAGTTGTCTCACAGCAAGTTTTCCCATTCCGAGTTTGTAAGATAGAAATGTCAGTGGAGCCACACTGTTTTTCCTTAGCAGGCAGTAACAGTTGACTTGGAGGTTTAGAAGTCAAGCTGTAATGGGGATTGGGCCATGGTGGGCACTCTCAGCACATGGCGTTGCATGCTGCACATCACAACTCTTTTTCATAGCCTTTGTGTAAAATTGATTTACTTTTTTGCGGAGCCAGCTCGATGTCACTCGTGTCGGGGAGGAGGCTGGTCACTAAAAGTTACTTAATTTGAGTTTTGGATAAGTTACCTTGGATAAGAGCCAATGTAATTTGGATGAGAAAATGACAGTTCCTGAGAGGGTTTCCCTTCTCTAAATAGTATATTACAGAAATAGGGGGCAGATGGGAGTACTAATTTTTTTTTATTGGAAGGTACTGAAATAATTAAAACTATTTCAGCTCCATTTCTGATTAAGATCCTATTCGATTGCCCTCTGCTCTGCGTATGGTTCATATAAGCTGGGCTTTTGCAAAAAGTGTGCCTGTTTGGATTTGTGGAGAACTAACTTTGTAACATGGTTTATATTTCTTTGACCTTGCACTTTGGAACTATATTTACTGCTTTAAAGTTAATTAAACTAGTCAGTTGGTTTAAAAGAAAACATTCTGGGTACAGGTAGTCCTTGACTTACAATAGTTCGAAGTTTAGCGACCGTTCGAAGTTACAATGGCACTGAAAAAAAGTGACATGAACATTTTTCACACCTACATCCATTGAGGCACCCCTGTGGTTATGTGATCAAAATTCAGACTCTTGGCAAGTGACTCTTACTTATGACGGTTGCAGTGTGATCATCCTTTTGCGAGTTTCTGACAAGCAAAATCAGTGGAAAAGCCAGATTCACTTAACAGCCGTGTCACTAACTTAATAACTGCAGTGATTCACTTAACTGTAGAAAGAAATGTCATTAAAAAGTGGGATAAAACTCAATTAAATGATTATCTTGTTTAGCAATATAAATTTGAGGCTCAATTGTGGTTGTAAGTCAAGGACTATCTGTAATTTCAAGAGGAGAAATACATATAAAAACCTACACGAGTTCCAGCTTTTCTGTTCTATTACATCTTTCCCTATTTTTTATTAAAATAAAATAATTGTAGAGCCCATTGGCTTTCTGTGTATAAGCTAGAGTTAATTAGTGGACATTTTCATGCTGTTGATCAGCACATTTAAAGCATTGAAATAATGCTTTAAATTGCAATAAAGAGCAGTTTAGAAATAATCACTACATTTCATTTTGAAGGAACCCCATCTGGGAGGCATGTCAATTCTGTTCTCAATGTGCCATATACATTTTGTCAAATCACATCACTTGGTTTAAGAACGCCCAATTTCTGGTTGACAAAGTTGTTTCCATCATGCAAATAATTTTCTGACTACATATATATTTGAAAGTTTGAGCTGTCATTCACCTTGCAGCCCTTCAGACAGTTATTCATGTCCTGGGCACCTCATGATTGGATTATCGCAATGTGCTCTAGTCTTTGATTTTTTTTAACCGCAGTTGAGCCCGGGATTACAATCTTATGTCGTCGTGGTCATATGTCAAGCCACTCACATGGCCAAAAATACTTTATTGGCCTTTTCCATGGGGGCTGTTCAGCAAACTCATTCATTTGACTTGATGTTGTTTCCCAACCCGGCCAAACAAAAAAAAAACACCATTGCAAACTATAATCACATGACTGTAGGATGCTGCATCCAATCGTAAAGCTGACCTACCCAATGTGTGGTCATGTGACTGTAGAAGAAGATGGCAGCACAACAATTTATGGAGGTGTTTTATGGGCTGCAGAGCACCTGTTCTATGACCGTTGGTGACTTTGAACAGTTGTAAAATGAGGACTACTTATACATGGAGCTGCCCTTGAAGACTGTCCGGAAGCTACACCAGTTGGTTTCCAGATGCAATTCAAGGTGTTGGGTATTACCTGAAACGCCCTGTTAGTTCATAGGGCCTGGATATTGGAATGACTGCTTGTTTCCAGTCGTCTTTGCTCACAAAATACATTCTGACAGAGTAGGTGCACTCCAGATCCATTTTATTAAATATTGTCCTCTTGGGAGACCAAGAAAATACGCTTTCTCCTCTTCTGGAACAGCATCCTGCCAGAGATAAGGATGGCGCCCTCTCTCCCAGGGTTCCAGAAAGCTTCAAAAATCTGGCTTTGGTTCTAAGACTGCAGTTGATGTATCATTACTTGCCAAGGATCCCTGCCTTGTTTTGTTTCTGTTGTCTGTAAGATTATTTTAGTCTGTACTGCCCGTTTAGTTTAATGTTTTTATGGGGTTATTTTAAATAGTGGTGAAACTTAATGAAAAAAATAAATCTTTGCCATACTTCATCATTCCAGAAAGCCCCAGATAGATAATCCAGAAAATATGACTGTTCATAGTAAGCTTGATGGCTGAAGAAAAATGTGAAGCAGAGTCTTTGAGTCTGTTCAGCAGTCTCTAGGGACCAGCAGCTTCAAGCCTGGAAATGCAGGATCTTGTTTTCACTGGATCCCAGATGGAATTCAAAACTTAGGAAATGGAGACATACTGTACAACACATAATGGGATTTGCTTAGTCTTGAAGGCTTTTAGCTATTGCCGCAATTATGTTTTTACTTCTTCTGTTGTTTTGATTAGTGATTATCAATTTTAGATGATTTTAAGTATTTCCTCTGGCCTCTGGATCATATTGCTAACCTGCACTTCAAGCTCTGCAGCTGTAGGAGAAATGTAATGAACAAATTGTAAATGAAAATGTGGTACTTCATGAAAGTTACCACCATAGCAGTAGCACTTAGACTAATATTCCGCTTCACAGTGCTTTACAATTCTCTCTAAGGCGTTTAGAGAGTCAGTATATTGCCCCCAACGAATCTGGATCCTCATTTTACCGACCTTGGAAGGATGGAAGGCTGAGTCAACCTTGAGCCAGTCAGGATCGCACCCCTCGCAGTCAGCAGAATTAACCTGCAATACTGCACTCTAACCGCTGCATTATCAGTGTACTTAGATTTGCCGTAAAATTGATCCAGTTCTGTGATAAAGGCAATCACAAATAAGGGCGGAGTGAGAGGCTGCGTATTATTTGCAGTTGTTCAGGAAAAATATCTAACAATCGTTATCACCTTTCTGTCCACCTGCAAGATCACCCTACAGATTTGCTTTGGTCCTTCAATTGAGGTTGGAAAGATCTTCATTCACCAACCGTCTCCTGTCCTGTTCTCCTTTTTCAGCTTCTTCTGCTTCATCGTCTTTGGCAAATGCCCCAGTAGAAGCAGAGCAAGCATGGCCCCAGAGCAGCGGGGAAGAAGAGCTGCAGCTGCAGCTGGCACTGGCCATGAGCAAAGAGGAAGCGGAGCAGGTAAGCGCCAAGGTAAATCTGTCACTGGAGGCTCTTTGGATGCACGGAGGGGGGTAAAGAATGGGCAAATCGTCACTGTCTGATGGGATATAAAATGCTGTATATTTCAAGGGAGGGGCTGTTAATTTGGTGTGCACATTCTCATTTGAATCTATTGAAGCTTAAAAGAACTGTCATGTGGAAGAATATAAAACTATATTAGATCAGGAATACTATTTTGATTTGGGGCCACTCTTTTATTTCTCTGTAGGAAAAACATCTCCAGAAGTTTCCTCTCCCCATCTCAAATTCTAGCTGGTTGAAAAATTGAATAGCTGTAGACTTGCATAGGCTATTCTAGCTCAATAGTCTCAACTTCATCGCATTTAAGAGCTGTGGATTTCCATTCTCAGAATTCCACAGCCAGAATGTTGGCTGAGGGATTCTGGGAGTTGAAGTCCACACACTTCAAGTTGCTGAGGTTGAGGAACATGGCTACAGGCCATGAAGAGAATCAGAAATAGAGCCTGCAGGCTTTAAAATTTGTTCCCTTATTTATTTTCCACACTGGGGAGTGATGTCGTGGACTTTGCATTAAATCTAATCCCAAAACATAGCCTGATATCACTTCCTTTTATAATTTTCTGATTGTAAGTGTAACCCCACCTGAGTAACATCGGAAACTCTAAGAAGGCTCCCTTTGTGTGTAGGACAGCTAGGCAAACTAAGATAGCAGCCAATGATTCCTCTCAGGCTCTGTGCAGAGACCCTCTTTAGGTTTTATATCTGAAGGATTGCCTTTCCTAATCTCTCTGTTTAGGCAGGCGTCCCCAACTCCCACACTGCGCCACAGTACTGGGCCGTAGCTCATTCAGAACCGGGCCATGCAAGCAACAGGCAAGCTCCATTTGCATAAGGGCCTGCCTTTTTGCCTGTGCAAACAAAGCTGTGCGCCCAAGTGGGCGTGCATGCCTGCCACTCACACGGAACCATTTCCTGTTTGCCCCCCCTGCTGGTCTGCATAGCCGGAAAGGTTGGGGACCACTGTGCTTAGGCACTTGAGACCATTTTCGAAGCTACCCCCCACCTCTTTGAGGAGAAAAAAGATTTATGAATGGTAAACCCCAGTTATTCAATGACTCACCTCCTTTTGATGGTTGTTCAGCGCCAAAAATAAGTACAGGTGTTCTTTTTGCTATAACGGTAATTGGGATCTACATTCCTGTCACTGAGTGAACAGTCATAAAGTACAATATCACTTTACCTCATCGTTTAGAGAATCACAGCAGTTCCCATTGTTAATAGAACCCCAAAGTTCGTTAGGCAAAGACCCACCCCAATCCAAGGCATTCCTGGCTTGGTCCCTCCCAGCCCCGAGCCTCAGTAACCGAAGGGACTGCTTCTTCGGCCCCCCACCGCCTGTCTCCCCCGTCTCTGCCGTTTTTGGCCACCCTGCAGTCCACCACCTGGGAAGAAAGCCAGCTGTAATTTGGACAAGGCTGCATATGGCCTTGGGAAGAATGCCTAGTGCGGCCAGCAGCTACAACATGAAGGGCCAGGCCAGATGCGCTTTGTCAACAGTGGATGGAAGAAGATGGGGAAGGCCAGCTGGGAGCAGGAGAGCTGGCAGGGTGAGGGGAATGCAAGCTGGCAAGCCAAATGGAGCCCAGGGTCTGCAGAACCCAGAGTGGCAGGACCAACAGATCTGGTGGAGGGCAGGTGGCCAAAATGGCAGAGATGGCGCCAAGAGAATAGGTAGGGAGGAGTTGAAAAGCACCTTTCCAGTTACTTGTTGGTGTTGGTCTACAAAATCCCTGAATTTTGATCACATAACCACAGCAGGGGCAGTGGACTGGCCATATCTTTGGGGACTGGGCAGTAACATTCACTCATTGCTGCCATAATTTCAAACGGTTGCTGATCTTCAACTTTGTTTCCACTGTATTATGCTGTTGTTTTATAGCAATTATTAATTACTTTCAATTCTACTGTGCATTTGTTGCCCTATTTTTTAATTCAAAAATTAAAAAGCTTAAAAAGATGATAGTGAGGAAGTCCCTGGTTTTAATCATTTGAAGATTTTAAAAGGGTAAATTAATTTTATTTTGTTTTCTGAAGGCTATTTTAATCAGCTTGGATTCAGTTTGAATAATCAAATTGATTTTATGCATTGAATTTTCAGATCAGATTAATTTGGAAAATTGATTTGAAATTGCCTTCAAATCAAATGATTTGAGTTGAAGCTGTCACATAGGCTGACGCTGAAGGGACTTAAAGAGGGCTTGTAGGTAAATGGCCAGTGCCCGATTGAATGACAACTGGACCAAAAAGTAGCAGTAGAATGTGTGTGTGTGTTACTAATTAATCAAAAAGAGCCAAAAATCATAAGGCTTTCGGAAGCCTTTTTTCAACCCAAGTTCTGACAGATGCTTTGGTTTAAAAGTTTATCATCTCAGAACATTGATCATGTAGCCTTAGGCTGATAGTTGCGGTAGACTGCAATGTCTAGAGGGAGTCAGATTTGAGGAAGAAATTTTTTTTTTTAAATAGGCTGCTTTATTAGGCAGCTTTCCCTCACCTGATGTCTTCCAGATGTGTTGGACTGTAGCTCTCGTGTTATGGCTTAGTATTATGTGCAAAACAGACTGATGCAGACTTGAAGCTGTTGAGAGTCATGGATCTGGTTTAACAATTATGCCTGTGGGATAGAGTTGTGGAAGGGGATTAATACCGTCTGGCAGGCCTGGTTGTGCAGAGTCTCAGGCCCTGAGTACCCAGTTGATGTTGTGCAATGCCAGGTCCATTGTTAACAAGGCCCCCCTGATTTACGACCTTATTCAGGAGGAGGGCATGGACCTGGCTGGCGTCACCGAAACCTGGCTGGGCCCAGAGGGTGGTGTTCCTCTGGTGGAGATGTGCCCACCAGGTTTCCAAGCATTCCATCGACCAAGGTCTCAGGGAAGGGGTGGTGGGGTGGCGGCGATTATTAGAGAAGTTCTTCGTCCTAGGGAGGCCACTGTTCCTCAGACGGCTGGTTGTGAGTCTCTCTTTGTGAAGTGGGGGCAGGGGGTTCAGATGGGCCTTTTGATAACGTACCTGGCTCCCTGTCATGTGTCATCGGCCCTGCCCGGGCTCTTCGAGGTGATAGCCGGGCTGGCGGTTGAGACCCCTAGGCTTTTAGTCATGGGTGATTTCAACCTGCCTTCGCTCGGGGAAACCTCTGGGGTGGCTCGGGAGTTCCTGGCTTCCATGACGGCCATGGATCTGACCCAATTAGTTTCTGGCCCCACTCACACGGGGGGACACACACTGGACCTGATGTTTGCCTCTGGTCAGTGGTTGAATGATCGTTCTGGGGATCTAGTTATAAAGCCCTTGTCATGGTCCGATCATTCTCTTCTTAGACTTGATTTCTGTGCCGCCACCCCCCATCGCAAGGAGGCGGAACTGAGGAGATGGTTCCGCCCCAGACGCCTGATGGATCCTGAACGGTTCCAGATGGAGCTTGGGCCATTCCCTGAAACTCTGGCTCATAACTCGGCCACAGACTTGGTGGCCACCTGGGATAGGTTGGCCGCTGAGGCTCTGGACCGAGTTGTGCCTTTGCGACCTCTGACCCGGCACAGATCCCATTTGGCTCCGTGGTTCACGGAGGAGCTGAGGAGGATGAAGTGCCGGAAAAGACGTCTGGAGGGCATCTGGAGGACCAGTCGTGCCAAGTCTGACCGGACACAGGTGAGGTCCTATATTAGGACCTACCTAGTGGCGATAGAGGCGGTGAAATGTTCGCATTTCTCTGCCCTTATTGCATCGGCAGAAAATCGGCCTGCCACTCTGTTTAGAGTAACCCGCTCTCTGCTTGAGCCGAGAGCGCGGGAGGACCTCTTGCAGGGTAGGGCAGAAGAGTTTTCCCAATTTCTGCATGATAAAATCGCTCAGATTCGGGATGGGCTGGACTCCAGTTGGGTGGTCCCGGGGGAGGTGTCCGGGGCAAGTCTTGAGACGGTTTTTTTGGAAGAGTTCGATTCTGTGACTGCCGAGGGTGTGGACAGATTACTGGGGAGGCTGAATGCCACATGTTTACTGGACCTGTGCCCTTCCTGGTTGGTTTCTACCTCCAGGGAGGTGACACGAGGCTGGCTCCAGGGGATTGTCAACGCTTCGTTGATGGAGGGGGCTCTTTCTACCACCCTGAAAATGGCGGTGGTGCGACCCCTCCTCAAGAAGCCTTCCCTGGATCCGGCTCTTTTAAATAACTATCGTCCTGTCTCCA
The DNA here is from genome assembly GCA_023653725.1 of Bungarus multicinctus. Taxonomy (NCBI): domain Eukaryota; kingdom Metazoa; phylum Chordata; class Lepidosauria; order Squamata; family Elapidae; genus Bungarus; species Bungarus multicinctus. The sequence goes on along the minus strand of CM042840.1, from coordinate 123,305,235 downwards.
ACCTTCCCTTTCTGGCGAAGGTTGTTGAGAGTGTGGTGGCTTGTCAGCTCCCTCAGTACCTGGAGGAAGCATTCTACTTAGATCCATTCCAATCGGGCTTCAGGCCCGGGTACAGTATCGAAACAGCATTGGTCGCGTTGGTCGATGATCTCTGGAAGGCCCGTGACAGAGGTTATTCCTCTGTCCTGGTCCTATTAGATCTATCAGCGGCTTTTGATACTATCGACCATAGTATCCTCTTGCGGCGGTTGGAGGGGTTGGGAATTGGAGGCACCGTTTTGCGGTGGTTCTCCTCCTTCCTCTTGGACCGCTCGCAATTTGTGTTGACGGGGGGGGGAGGTCCACCCCTAGGCCCCTCATTTGTGGGGTGCCTCAGGGGTTGGTCCTCTCCCCTCTTCTGTTCAACATTTATGTGAAGCCGCTGGGAGAGATCATCTGTCGTTTTGGGGTGAAATGTCATCTCTATGCTGATGACACTCAGCTCTACATCTCCACCCCAAACCACCCCAACGATGCTGTGGAGGTCATGGCCCGTTGCCTGGAGGCTGTGCGGAACTGGATGGGCAGGAACAGGCTTTGACTCAACCCTTCCAAGACTGAGTGGCTGTGGTTTCCGGCGGCCCGATATAATCAGCTGACTCCGTCGCTGGCTATTGGGTATGAGATCTTGACCCCCACAGAAAGGGCTCGCAATCTTGGTGTCCTCCTGGATGTACGGCTGTCTTTGGAAGATCACATCATGGCCATCTCCAGGGGGGCTTTTTATCAGGTCCGCCTGATATGCCAGATGCGGCCCTTTCTTGATCGGGACACCTTACGCACGGTCACCCATGTCCTGGTCACCTCCCGCCTGGACTACTGTAATGCCCTTTACATGGGGCTCCCTGCGGGGAGCACCCAGAGGCTCCAACTGGTACAAAATGCGGCCACGTGGGTGGTAATGGGGGCGTCGAGATACTCCCATGTGACGCCTCCTGCGCGAGCTGCATTGGTTGCTGGTGGCCTTCCGGGTTCGCTTTAAAGTATTGGTTTTGGCCTTTAAAGCGCTCCATGGCATCGAACCAGGATACTTACAAGACCGCATTCTGCCAGTAGTCTCCCACCGACCGGTGCGCTCCCACAGAGAGGATCTCCTTTGGGTCCTGACGGCATCTATGTGCCGCCTGGTGACCCCGAGGAATAGGGCCTTCTCTGTGGGGGCACCCGCCCTTTGGAATGGGCTGCCCCCGGGGCTACGAACAACCACTGACCTGAGGACATTCAGACGTGACCTGCAAACCTGGCTCTTTGAGCAGGCCGGCCTGAGCTGACTTCAAATGGGATTTTAAATAAGGGGTTTTAAGGGGTTTTAGATTTGATTGGTTGAGGTATGAAAGTTTTAGCTTATTTTAATCGGGGGTTTTAAATTTTTAATTGGCAGCCCATAATTTAATTCTTTTTTAATTGTATTTATATCTGTAATTTATATATATTTTAGTTGGCTGTTCACCGCTCTGAGTCTTCGGGAGAAGGGCGGTATATAAAATTATTTAATAAATAAATAATACTGTCAGTTCCTTCAGCTGTTGCTCCTCTTTTAAGAGTATGATCCCTGTTTAAAATGTCTTGACTGGAGCCCTTAGAGTGCCAGATAAGGAAGCTGAATTTTGATAGGGATTGTTTTGAGCATAATTGAGCTTTGAAGTATTTTGTAATGCATTTGGTCAAGATAAGGGATGAATTGCTGTCCAGAAATCTTCCAATCCCATTGGAAGTAAAATCAGTCACAATAGTCTTCTGGATCAGCTTCAAGCGGTGGGATGGTCTTTCCTTCTTCCTCCAGGGCTGGTTCCAGTTTATGTGGATAGGGAAAGAGACACCCAGCCCATGGCTCCTGCTACCTGGGGTTCAGTGCTTTCTCCTCTCCTGTTTAATGTCTGCATGAAGCCCCTGGATGAGATCTTCCTTTTATTTGGGATGAGGTATATCATAAGTGTACAGATGATACCCAGCTATATATCTCCACCCTGGCCATCTGAATGATGCTGTGGAGGTCTTATTGATGTTGGGAGACTGGATGGAGAGCAAGAAACCTTGGCTCAACCCTAGAAGAGACCAAGTGACTTTAGGTTTTAGGATCCCCTTGATCTGGGGACTTCCCATCACTTGTTCCAGATGGGATTACCCTGCCGAAGACAGATCCCGTACACAGTTTGGAGGTCTCCCTGGGCTTGTGGCTCCCACTCATGGAGGCAGCCACGGCTAGGAAGGCATTGTACAGCAGCTTCATGTTGCATATCGGTGGCGCTGACATCCATGGTCGGCTGGGGAATTGTGGGAATTGCAGTTCACAAGTCTTAAAATTGCCAAGATTGGAAACTCCTGGTTTAACGATGCACTTTTATCTACCTTTCCTCTGTTGTAGTTTTCATAGCCCCTCCCTCTCCTAAGAAGCCTGCCTCCTCCACCAAATGGACCACTCTTGGGAAAAAAGATGCGCTCACACACTCTGCCTAGCTGAAGCGAAGCCCCAGACTCTGTTGGTGATGATTAATTCTCCTTAGGACTTCTGCTGTCCAACCACTGTCTGTTTCCATCACTGAGCTGAGTGGCTGTTCTGGCACTTCCAACGTGGCTCTCCAAGCATAAACCTCCTTCCCAGTTGTCTGTGGAGATTCCCAATCTTCCAGGTCATGGTTGTCTCAAAGGTGCTTTTTTTCCTGAACTGATGAAGCTTCTTGGATGAGAAGTAAAACATTTTCTTCCTCTTCCTCAAGGAAAAAGGACAAGCCCAGTTGCCTTTTGAAGAAGAAAAGGCACCTTTGAGACTCCTTCCCAGGGCCCTCTTGTCAGCTCCTTTCTGTTCCTGGGGCTCTTTCCAGAGGAATTCGGTCCCCTGTGCTCACTCTCCTCCCCCAACAACCCCATCCCACTTTGTCCTCTTATTTTCAGCTCCTTGTTTATTTTTTGGCACCTCCTTCCCATTTCCCTTGACCCCCTCCCCCCCTCCATGCCGCATTTCCTCCTACTCCACCCTGTTGTTCATAAACGGAAGCCAAATAAATTCTCAAAGAGATATTAATTAAGATCTGTGCCATTGTGCTAGGTTTTTTAAAATTCTATTTGTATTAAGGAAAGATGTCTAGGTAACAGGACCACACATACACAGACACACGCACACAAGTCTAGACATAGCATGGGCTATTTTCCCTCCTCTTGACCCCACCAGTTTTCCTCCTCTGTTATGTTTAAGTATGAAAAGGTGATTCCTTTTTTATTTGAGGGCTTGGGATGATATGATCAGGAAAGTTGGAAAGGTGATAGAGAGAAATATTTCTCCATAGAGCTTGTGGAAGGAGATTTCCCTTCTCCAGTGCCTATAGATAGAAGGAGTGAATATTGGCCAACTTCTTCCCTCCTCCTCTCTTCTGACAGCTCACTTACCTACATTCAGTTTCTGATTCCCTGTAGCTGCCAGGCTGATGCTTCACAGACATGGAGACTAGCATAAAAATATGTCTTTCATCTCCCACAGAAAAGGCATCCCATTTTCTAGATACCATCAGGTTGTGGCCCTTGTTCCACTGTGTTGAAAGAGCGTAGGGAGAGCTGACAGATGAGCATCATAGGAGTCTTGAACCTGGTTTCTTCATAGCCTGTTTTGTTCATTTGAATTTCAGCCCTCTACCTGGTGGCTCTCTAGAGGGGTTGGATTTCAGTTCCCGTCATTTATGGAAGTGGATGTCCATCACATGTGAACACACCTGATTGGGAAGGGTGATCCTACCTAAAGGGTTGGAAAGTGATGGTACTTTACTGATTCTTGGATCTCGGCAGACATATTTTTCTACATATCATGATACAGTTCCAATACAATTTACTTTTGCTTGCTAGAATACTACTTCGGGCTTGGAGTGCTTTTGAAATTCTTGTGAGGACTGTTTAATTATAATCAGAAAGAAAAGTTACACCTTGCAAGTATACCTAGCACTGGTTCAGCCAATTTTCAGGGAAATGGAATTACTTTATGTGGGTCCTTGGTGCTCTCTGAACTTGGTTGTTATCTTGCAGACATTTCATTACCCAACTAGGTAACATCATCACGGCTAGAAGAGGCTTTGCACTGATAATACTATCTAATTGGGTAATGAAATATCTGCAAGAAAACTGCCAAGCTTGGAGAGCACCAAGCACCCCACAGTTCAGTCCTGAGGTACAAATATTCTTTCAGAAACTAAGTACATTGGGCAGTTCAAAATCTGGGAGGTGATGGGCTAGTTGATTGGATTGAGCTTTTGCAACCCAGTGTGGAAATAGTTTTGAGAACTGGAGATACCCTCCATCTGTCTGTCTTCTCCTCCTTCCTCTCCATGTGTCAAACTCCATTCCATGCCTCTTATGTTGTGTTTCTTCCCTCCCAGCCCCCTGCAGTGGCCGACGAAGACCTACAGCTCCAGCTAGCCCTTAGCTTGAGCAAAGAGGAGCACGACAAGGTTAGACTGCTATCATGCCACCCCACTCAGTTCTTCCTGAAATAATCAACTAAACTACCTTCTTTGAAATAGTCTTCACCTCTCACACTTTTCTAACTAACGTGGCATTCTCTGTCTCCCCAAGTCCCCTTCCAAAGCAGAGCAGTGGCAACAATCTCTCTTTCAGCTTTAGGCCTCATTTATTGTCCGTGAATTGTCCATTCTTCAGTTGGCCAGTTTCCAAGTTTCTCCCAGTGAGAGACCTGGTAAGAAAAACCAGTCAATCCAGGTATCCTAAGCTTGACCGAGCTATGACTTGAACTCACGCCTTCTAAACATTTGATGAGTGTCTTGGATACTATATCCTAGAAGAGAATGTACCTATGAGTTGTTGATGGGGAAAAGGGATCAGACACTCAATTGAAAAAGAAGCCCATTTGGAACAAAGAGTTGGAATTCTTGATGTCTTTTCGGATGTCTTTTCTCACCTTATCTGAAGGTGAAGGCAAGCAAAAGAAGACCTTTAGTGTGTTATCTCTGGATTATACTGGATTCATCCAGTAGATGAAAGATAAAATACTAGAAATTCAGCCAGTTTCAGCCAGCAGGAATCCTGGAATGACAACGCTGAGATTGCTGGGCACTTTGAGGGTCAAATATTTAGTTTGGGGCCTGAGGGAATTGTAGTGAGCAGAAGATGCTTCCACTTGGACTCCACTTTTATGAAGTATTGGCAAAAGCAACCAAAATTCAGGATTCCAATTAATTGGGAGGAACTAGTTTGTTGGAGGGTTAGAACAGCATCTCGCTCACTTCTCTCTCTCTCGGATGTTTTTTTCCTGAAGATAACTTTTCAAAACAGAAACGGTAGCAGATGCTTCAAACTTGATCTGATACCTGGCCAAGCTGCTGCTCCATCTATATTCTGGCTCTTGCTCTCTCCTTGACAGAGGTGAGTAACCACCTATCACTTTGTACTGCCTCTGTTAATGCCTCTGTCCTTTTCACAATCCTCTTATAGGAAGAACGGATCCGACGCGGGGATGACCTTCGTCTCCAGATGGCCATTGAAGAGAGCAAAAAGGAGACAGTCCCTGCTAAGGAGGAGGTGAGGTGGAAGACACAGGCTGGGAGCTGACAACCGTGATAGTTAAACAGGATCTCCCATGGAAAGGGGTAAAGTGGGTGGGAGGAGAGCAACGTAGAACAGCAAACAATTCGCTTTGTGCCCCATGGGGTCAACTCCAAGAGGTATCTGGCTGGCAGTTTCTGAATGCTGAAGTAGAAGACTTGTCAGTCACAAGTAACTACAGTTTGTCCCCGAAAATAAGCCCCAGCCTGTTTATGTTTGCACCTAACATAAGTCCTACCCCAAAAATAAAGCCTAGTGAAGGGGGTGGGGTGGCCAGCATAGGAGGAGGAGGCAAACGCGTGTGGCCAACAGTGTCTGGCAGCAGCTGCAGCCCTCACAATACAGGTGAGTTAAGTACCTGTGCAAGAAGCAGGCGGAAGCAGAGACAAGCGATCCAGATGCACTGAGAGGATTGTGGGAAAGCCGAGTGGTGGCAGACCGGAGTTGTGGGCGGCTTGTCTTCGAGTCTCTCAGCTTGCCTGCAGCCCGCGCAGGTTGTCAGAATTGCCTACCTTCCGCTCTGTGCCTTCCATTCTATGCAGTCTCAGAGTGCCGACCAAGGGACCGGTGAGCTGCAGCTGCTTCTGGATACCATCAGTCTCCAGGCGCTTGTGTGTGCTGGGGGCAGGGCACCCAGGTGGGCTAATTACCCTGAATTTATGTTTCCCCCCCAAAATAAGCCCTAGTACTTATTTTGGGGCTCAAAAGAAAATAAGACTGGGTCTTATATTATGAACCAGGGAAAGGGAAGAAACCACTGGATGTTAAATGGAAAAGTGAAGGTGCGCTACAATTTTTCTCTTCCCCACTACAACCTTTCTTGCTTTCTCCATCACCCAGTCATCCTTGATGGACCTTGCTGATGTCTTCACTGCTCCACCACCTGCTGATCCGTGGGGCGCTCAGGCTCCTCCTGCTGACCCTTGGGGTGGCGCTGCCACAGTTGTACCCACAGCTCGAACGGACCCGTGGGGACCCCCTGCTGCTGGAGCGGCCCCTGCAGGAGATCCATGGGGAACTTCTGCGGCACCTCCGGTACCCCCTTCGGACCCCTGGGGAGCTCCCCCAGCTGCCAGTGCTGACCCCTGGAAGGCCGAAGGTAAGATCCAAATCTGGACAGGATCAGATGTTTGAAACATTCTTCATCACCGTTACTTTGTAATGATGTACTTGTGTGGGGTTCCTCTTCTGAAAAGATCTCTTAAGAAGAGGGGGTGAGCAACATGGGGTCCCTTTGCATTTCATGAGACCCATGGAGGAGGCTGTTTATGACAGCCGTCTCCTCTGCTACGAGCTACTTGGTGGAGAAAAGAGTGTGGAGGAGAGGTACATAACTATGGCAACTTCACGACCTGTGAACTTCAACTCCCAGAACTCCTGGCTGGCTCAGGAATTCTGGGAATTGAAGTCCACAGGTTGTAAAGTTGCCACACTTAGCCACCTCTGGTGTAGAGTATAAAGCTGTGATAAAAAGAAAATGGCGGTATTAGAAACCATCCATTTTTTTGGGTTCTGTCTCCCCCTCCTGCTTCCTTTATTCCTTCCCAGCATGCAGCTTCCCACAGATTACCTTCCTGTGAATTGACTCTTTGCAGATGCAGAAAGGCTGCCTGTCCCTTTTCAGACATGAAGGGTGTGGGGAAAAAACATTTCAGTCAGGTCAGGTCAGCACCAGACTAAGTGAGCCTTTCTTTTATGCTGTCTGCAATCCTAGGATGAAGGGCATTGTCATTCCCAGGATTCCTCCTGGCTCTACAACCATGGCGTCTCTCTGCCTCTCATTTTTAATGAAGAGGTTCTCTGGGGTTTGCCCTAAAAGCCAATTCCCACACACAGTTTCTTTATCCATTGGAAGAAAGAGGCTTTAGAGGTGCAGCGCAGACTCTATTTAACCGGAGATCCAGTTCTATTCTTAGCTTTCCTACAGAAAGGCGCTTGTCAGATAGTTAATGTTTGTCTTTTTTTGCACCCGAAATACCCTTTTTAAGGTGTGTAACCAGCACAGCTATAGGCCATGTGGCCTCATTTAAGATTTGGGAAAAAACATTACAAGTAGTCCTCAATTTACAGCCGGTTGCTTAATGGGCTATTTACAACTCATTTTTTAAGTTATGATGGATGTATACCCCCTATCACCATGGTCACATGATCACATTTTGGGTACTTGGCAATTAGTTTATGGCACTTAATTAATTATGTCTATTAGCTTATGGCTGTTTGCAGCATCCCAGGATGACTTGACTGCATTTTACAACATATTGTTGCTAATTTCTAGCATTTACTTCCAGTTTCTGGCAAAAAAAAAAGCCCATTGGAGAAAATGGATTCTCTTGATGACTGCCATGTTTGCTTAATGTCCGCCAGAAAATGTCAAAAAATCAGGTCCAGTCACATGATACCTCAGTTTACAACCACAGTTCAATTTTGATTGGGAGAACTACCTGGATTAAATTGGCAGTTCTTGTTTTTTCGAATAATTTTACAAATGAAATTTCTCTTTTTTTAGAGCAAGTTCATGCTGGATTAATTTTTTTTAAATCAATCTGTTCACTCTGACCCCTAGATCCTGGTCAGTCATTGCCTGTTCAGGCCTCTATAACAAATATATTTTGTGCCAACACATTTCCCTTTAATTTAATTACATTTGATTGCATTTGCTGTTTGAAGGCCCATTTATCTCCAAAATGGGAACCCTTTGAAAACTCTTGATTTAACACCAAGCTCTGAACGGTTTGCTGTTACCAGCAAACAGAGCCACTTCAGTGCTTAACCCTCGTTCCAGATCATTGGAATATCGAATAAAAAGTGTTAGTCCCAGCACCTGTTGCTGGACGGCAGATGCTTTGCATATCTTTGCACAACTGAGAATTGCCCATTTATTTTTACCACTTGTTTCATTTCTTTAACCAGTCCCTGAGCGCATCTGCAGTCTTAACCCATGGTAGCTGACTTTGCTCAAGATCAGGGGTCTCCAAACCTGTCAACTTGAAGACCTATGGACTTCAATTCCCAGAATTCATGCTGGCTGAGGAATTCTGGGAATTGGGAAGTCCACAAGCCTTCAGGTTGCCATGCTTGAATGCTCATGCTCAGCACCCTTGGTAAGGGCAAAATCCAAGTACACCATATCTCTTAGATATCTTGTCCACACACTTGTCCCCACTGTCCCAAAACTCCAAAAGGTTCAGGGAATCACTCACCTTTTGGAAGCCATGTTGGCTTATTTTTAATTACTACTTTTTCTTTTCGGTGAGCCACTTCTAGTCAGGGGGTTGAGATAGACGCACCAATTTATCTAACAAGGAAGGCCATTTCCTTTGCTTGCGTTAAACCTCTTTGCAGTTTGATGGAAATCATGCTCTCCTCTATTGTCATTCAGGATGCAGAATAGCAGTGTTAGGAGGGTCGTCGAAGGTCTTCTACTTCAAACCTCTGTCTGCCCAAGCAGGAGACCTACACATTCTGAACAAACGTCTGTTCAATCTCTTTTTTAAAACTTCCAGCGATAGAGCATTATTTTGGTCACCTCACCCCTCAAAACCCTGCTGTGTTTTCCTTGTCCGCTCGGATCTAAACACGCCATCACTGCTAAGACAGGCCGTTCTTTAATTCCATCTCTGGCATGGTTCGTTTTCTTCCCAGGTGGGACTTCTGTGGGGCCTACAGCAGCACCACCCACAGACCCATGGTCATCCAGCGCGGTTCCCACATCCCAAGGACAGCCTCCTCCTCCTCCTGACCCTTGGGCTCCAGCGTCCACTTTTTCAGATCCCTGGGGGGGCTCCCCTTCTAAGCCTAGCACCAACGGCATGGCAGGTAAGGATAAAGGGAACAGGAGGGGCTTGGGGACCAAGTGCCGGGGGAGGGGCCGGTATTTCTCACTGGATCAGCTGAAAGGGAAGGACTCCTAGTTCAGACTTGGGGTAGAGGGCCTCTCCCTGCTCCCAGCTAATCCTCTTCCCCCTTCCTTCCTCTTGTGCCCTGTTCCTCTCCTAGCTGTCAGAGGCTTTGAGCAGTTTGATGACAGGGACAGGGATGAATTCTCTGATTTTGACAGCCTACGCCCAGCACTGCCCAAATCTGGAAGCAGCACAGGTCAGCCTTGCTCCCCCCACCTCCATTTCCCTTTCCTAGGCATGGTTCCTAATGCTTCACCCCAGTGTGTTTTTTAACCTTGGCAGCTTGAAGATGTGTAGACTTCCAATTCCAAGAATTCCCCAGCCAGCATGGCTGCCTGGGGATTTCTGGGAATTGAAGTCCACACATCTTCAGGTTTGCCATGCTTGAGAAACACAGCTCTTACCTCCCTTTCCTCTAACCTGTCCAGGCCTGTGGTTTGTGGACTAGATGATCTCTAGCTCCCCTGGCATGGGAGAGAATTTGCATGCTCCTCCCTTGGATTCTCTCCCTCCCTATCTCCTCTAATCTACAGTATTTTTTGGACTATAAGATGCTCCACTATAAGACGCACCTAGCTTTTGGGGAGGAAAACAAGAAAAAAAATCTGCCTCTGTCTCCCATCAGTTTGCCTCCTTGCAGCAAACAGCAAACAGCCTGGTCAATTTCAGCACAGCTTAATTTATCATAAGCAACTGATTGGCGGTTGGATTGGCCTCCCGGAATACCGCCGATCAGCTGTTACAGGCTGTGGGGATCGCTACCACCTATCGGCAGCACTAGCTATTGCTGTCCCATTTTCTGTCTCCACGCACCCCATTTTTGGCCTGTTCCAGCAATCCCCACCACCTGGTGCGGGCCGAAAATGGAGTGCACGGAGGTGGCGATGGGTGGTGGCGATCCCACTAGCCTGGAACAGCTGATCGGTGGTATTCTGGGTGGCTGATCCAATTGCCAATCAGCTGCTCATACTTAATCAGGCTGTGCTTAAGCGCATCAGGCTGTTGGCTGTTTCCTGCAAGGAAGCAAATTGCTGGGAGGCAGAGGCCAAAAGTTGGGGGCTGACAGGTGGGCGGGGCTTTGGCAACATTCGCTCTATAAAAGGCACAGGCATTTCCACCTACTTTTTTTTGTGTGTGCGGAAAAGTGTGTCTTATAGTACGAAAAATACGGTACATGTTCTTGCATGTGATTTGAAAGAGATGGGGAAATAATTTAACACTCGGGAAGGAGGGTATTGTTTGTGCTTTTGGGTATGAGGGCAAAATGATTGTGGACCGCCATAAACCAAGCTCCAATGCCCAACCAACGGCCCTGTCTAAAATGGAGTCTGCGTTTTTCGTCCATGTTCTCTCTCATTCTGGATTTTTACTCCTCCCTTTCTCCCACCCCTCCTCTCTCTCTCTCGTTTCTTGTTCCACAGGTGAACTGTCCCTCTTAGCAGGGGAGGTCCCCGTTTCTCAGGCTGGCAGTGGCAAGGACAGCCCCAATGCTTTTGATATGGCTGCCGTGGCTGGGTCACTGCCAGAGAGTTGCAAGCCGATGCGTAAAACCCCCGAGTCATTCTTGGGTCCCAATGCAGCCCTTGTGGATCTGGACTCGCTGGTCAGCAAACCTGCTACTCCATCTAGCAGCACCAAAGCTTCGAACCCCTTCCTCCCACCTGGTAAGGGCTTGCATGCTTTGGGGTGTCTGGGGGGGGGACTATTTAGAGCAAATAAAGGGGCTTCTACTCATTGCTGTGCTCAAAAAACCAAACTTGGTTTGAAGTGTAGAAACTCGGTTCCATTGCACTGATTTCACTGAGATAGAAATCAAAAGGAATCACCTTTGTTTGAAATAATTACAGATAGTCTTCGACTTACCACCACAACTGAGCCAAGAATGTTGCTAAGTGAGAAATTAGTTTTAAGTGAGTTTTGTCCCACTTTACAACTTGTTAACTGAATTCACTGCAGTTTTTAAATTAGTATCATGATTTGTTAAGTGAATCTGGCTTCCCCACTAACTTTGCTTGTCAGAAGGTAGCAAAATGTAATCACGTGACCCAGGGACACTGCAACCGCCGTAAATAGGAACAAGCTGTCAAGCTTTTGAATGTAAATCACACGACCATGGGAATGCTGCAACGGTCGTGAAAAATGGTCATGTCACTTTTGTTCAGCTTTTTTGAACGGTCACTGAAGAAATTGTTGTACGTAATGGACTACTGAAATCAGACTAGCCAGTTTGGTGTGGTGTTTAAGGCACCAGCTAGAACGCAAGAGACTGAGACTGTGAGTTCAAGGGAAACTTTGTATCACTAGGAGACTTTGAATTATAGCCCTGCCTTAGCTATGAAAACCAGGTGGGTGATTTGGGCCAATCACCAGGGAACTGAGTTCTAGTCCCACCTTAGCCATGAAAGCCAGCTGAGTGACTTTTGGCCAGTCATGGTCTCTTAGCCCAACCCACCTCCCAGGGATGTGGTTGTGGGGAAAATTGGAGAAAGTTGTGTTAGATACATTCGCCACCTTGAGTTATTTGTAAAAATAATAAAGGCGGGATACAAATAAAATTTAAATTCTTTTTTGAAATAGCTTTATCCCAATTTAACTGCCTGACAAAATGATAATTAGCAAACTCCCATTGTTCTCAGCTGGTGTGGGAATTACAGGGTGTGATTACCAAAAGTATTTCAGAGTAGTGGTTCAGGTTTTGACTGTGAAGACTAAGATTCAACTTCCCACTTCACTTTAAGGCTTACTGGATAATTGGGTCAGTCATAGTCTCTCAATCCAGCCTACCTCAAAGGGTTGCTGTGGTTATGAAATGCGTGTCATTTTCAGCATCTAAAGCATGGGTATCAAACTTGATAGCGTCAACATGACATTGTGATGTTTTTTGCCTTAGTGGAGCTGGGATGGGTGTGGCCTGCACGTGATGCATCTGGCCCGTGGGCTGCCAGTTTGACATCCCTGAAATGTAGGAAATAAAATGTTACAAGACTAGAAAGGTAGAAATGTCTTTATCTCAATGGGGGCCCATATTGGGAAAACCTTGTGAAGGTTTATTCATAGTACAGAATTTGCTGGCTCTAAGCAGGGCCAGACTGACAGGTGGAACCTTCTAGTGCAGTGTTTCTCAAGCTTGGCAACAATGTTTGGACTTCAACTCCCAGAATACCCCAGCCAGCATGCTAGCTCAGGAATTCTGGGAGTTGAAGTCCACAAGCTGCCAGGGTTGAGAAATACATTTCTAGAGGATGCATTAGAGCAGGGTCGCCAACCTTTTGGACCTCAGGGACCATCCAAACTCATAATTTTAAATCCCAGAGACCGCTAACTGGTTCTGTGGGTGTGGCCTAATTTGTGGGTGTGGCTTGTTGGTCATGTGACTGGCTGGGCATGGCTTGTATGTAAATGTTATAAATATTTATATAAATATTGATTTTTTTTTATAAAAAAGAGCAACTTTTACAAGTTTGCCGGGTAAGGAGTGAATGGGTGTGGAGGGTTTCCACAGGCCATCTGGGTGGCGCAGCCTTGTGTTCCCGCGCAGCCTGGATTCATTGCTTTGGGGGATGCTCTGGGGGTGAGATTTCTCTATGGCCCACCAAAATTTTCTTGTGGCCCAACAGTGGACTGCGGCCCACCGGTTGGCGACCGCTGCATTAGAGCAGTGTTCCTCAGCCTTGACAACTTGAAGACATGTGGATTTCAACTCTCAGAATTCTGACAGGGTTAAGCAACTCCCCCCATGGGTTTTTAGGCCAGAAGGAGGCCCTCTGGGCTTCTCTGTAATGATCCTTTCTTTTCTGTCTTCTTGCCTGCTGCAGGTTCAGCTCCCGCCCCATCTGCCTCGGCCACCAATCCATTCCAGGCAGCGGCAGCCACCCCGCTGTCACTCAATCAGCTCCGTGTCAGTCCGGTACTTCCGTTGTCCCAGCCAGCGCCACCAGCGTTTCCTGCCACAGCTCCAATGGTCTCCGTATCCCCCATGGCTCCTGGGATGCCCTTAGCCTCTGTTTCCCCCATGGTGGCGGTGCAGCCCTTGGGGGCGGTTCCACCTCTGGGGCTCCCTGCCATGGGGCTGCCCCCTCAGAACCTGCCCCCTGCCGGAGTTGTTCCCAGCAGCACTTCGGCCTCCACCCTGGGGAGCACCAACCCTTTTTTGCTATAACGGGGGGACCTTTGGCCCGGTGTTGACCACCCAAACATCCCCTTTCGCCCTGTGTTCCCCATTGGCAGTGGGGCCCCTCCGATGGCAGCCGCCGAGCAGGGGCAGCTGGATTGGGGTGGGAGGGAGGTGGAAGGAAAGGGAGGGACCCAAGTCCTTGCAGGCCCTCCACCCCCATGTTGGGAGGCCAGGAGAGTCTTTTCTGCAAATCGGTTTCCCCTTTCTCCCCAGGCCTTCTCTGCAGGGACCTGGAAGGATCCATTTCTACTACCAAAGTCTAGGAAGCCACAGTGGCCACACCCAGTGACCAGTTCAATGGGGAGGAATCTATTCACAGAAGCAGAACTGGGGGAAAGGGGGGGGACTCTTCCTTATAAATGATATTTGAACTCTCTCCACTTTTTTTTTTAATACCTATCCAGATTTGGGAGGTAATGGCAGATTTGGAATATTGATATTCCCTTTTTCTCTTTTCTTTTGTTCATCAATCTCTGTCCTCTCCTTCGTGGAAGGATAGAAGAAAGGGAAATTGCTAACTCCCTACCTCTGTGATGTTCCAGATGAAATTATTTGGATAAATGAAGACACAATCTTTTAAATTAATGGGTTTTTTCCCCCTTTAGATACTCTCCTTCCTTCCCTTCTGAATGTTTGTTGCATCTTCTTCAACCTCCCTCTCTCCCCACAACCCCTTAGCTGGGACCAGTTTTTCTGGTTTTGGGGATTTTTTCCCCCCTGAGGAAGTAGGGGTGTGTGTATGGGGGTAACAGGAACAATTGACACCTTAGAACACATCTCCCTCTGTTCTTAGGATCAAGAGAGATGACACTAACTTAATGCCAGACCAGAACTTGGTCATGCTTCTAGGCCTCTTACCCCTCCTAAACCCACTTTCTGCAAACGTTGGACCCTGACAGGATATCCTTTTGCAGGAAATACAGGACTTTGCCAACGCATTGAGTGGGTCAATGGCAGGGAAGGCCTTGAAACACTCAACACAACCTACTGTGAAGGGGAATCTGGAGGCCGCTGAAGGCCAGGCGTTCTGAGATGCTAGGAAGCCTTTAAAGGCAAAACTTCCCACGCTGGACCATGACTGGGCTTGAAAGGCTTTCTTGGCCCATGTCTTGGAAGTCCTGAAAGACTGAGCCCCTGCTGGATTTTGGAATAGCAGGATCTAAAATTCTCTGTCCTGGTCTGCAGGCCACAGCCAACTCAACCGAGGAATCTACTGAAAACAGTGGGGCTTGGTGCCCAGCAGAGTTGAGAAGCTCTTCCTGCCTCTGGCCCAGCGGCCTTCCCGACACGGCCTGCGTGGCAGCGTCCTTCCATGTCTTTGTGGGTTGGACATCCTGTGGCCCACCAGGAAAGTGCCATTTCTCAGATGCACAGCCAGACAAGAGACCTGTTCTTCAACCAGCACAACTCCGAAAGAGCCTCGAAATGTTCTTCGGATTGGTGGCGGGAACAGAGAGAGGAACCGGGGATGTTGGGTGGTCACTTTTACCCCTTCTACAGCAGCAGCAGAAGCTTGTGGGGGAAGGGAGTCATGGCTGTGTGTGTGTTTGTGAGTGTGTGTGTATGTGTATGTGTTGCTGCTTTTCTAAATTCCTCTTTGATGCTGGGGAGGGGCACTCGTTAGCATCCAGGACAATCTGTTCTTTCTTCCCCCCCCCCTCCAAATAAATTCTTGGAATGTATTTCCTATGCCTCCCTGCCCGCCCCCCCATCATGCTGGGGTTGATTTTTCTCTCCTCCCTCCCCCCCATATCAGTATATTTGAATCATTGTGTCATTTGTTGGGGGTGGGGAGTGATTTAGCTGTGTGTGACCCTCCCCCTTGGCTCTGTCCCTCTGCCTCCATTTCCTCCTCCAGGTTCCTAACCGATTCTGGTATGCTTCAGAAAAAAAAATGCTATTAATGAAATGAAATAAATGGAAATTCTTCTATGGCACCCAAAGGCTTTGGCCCCTTTGAGATTTCCTTATATGGAAAATGGTTCTGGAGTGTTGGGTTTCTCCGTTTAGCAATAGCAATAGCACTTAGTCGTATATACCGCTTCCCAGTGCTTTATGGCCCTCTTTAAGCGGTTTACCAGAGTCAGCTTATTGCCCCCAACAATTTGGGTCCTCATTTTATTGACCTCAAAAGGATGGAAGGCTGAATCAACTGGTGAGCCGGTGAGAATCGAACTGCTGGCAGTTGGCAGAGTTACCCTACAATACTTCATTCTGACCACTGCGACTGGCCCTACCCATCGCAAGGCTTCCCTGGATGGCAGTCGGGATTCCAGGAGATCTAGAACAGGGGTTGCCAACCTTTTGGACCTCAGGGACCACCAAACTCATAAATTTTAAATCCCATGGACCAGAAACCCTGGGGAAATCCCAAAAAAAGTCTGCAGGAAAATTCCCCACCCCGTTTTCCTACCGATCGATCATTCTTTATTTGGGATCTCAGGATACCATCTCCAGCTCTGTTCTCAGGGGTAGAGAAAGAGAGACTTTTGGCTTCATGCGAGGAAAGCAGCAGAAGTCTTTCTTTCTCTCCCCCAAACTCTGCCAGAAATAAGTTTTTGTGAGACTTGTCACACTGGCACAGCCTCTTGGAGCAGGATGCCTTGCAGGGTCCCAAAGACTCATCTCTAGCTGAGTTTGTGGGTGAGAAAGAAAGACTTTTGTTGCTTTCCTTGCGTGCAGCCAAAAGCAGAAGAAGAAAGAAGCGGAAAGAAGCAACTCAGCGGCCAGGCCAGGGACAAGTGGGGTAAGATCTCCCCTCTGACCTTTCACCCCTCCCCTCAATACCTCATGTTCGCAATGCAAGCGACGCAAGCCTTGTTTTCCCATGGGCCATTTGTGTTCCCGCGCATCCTGGATTAATTGCTTTGGGGGTGACATTTCTCTGCGGACCACCAAAATTTTCTCGTGGACTATCAATGGTCCCCGTCCCACTGGTTGGCAACCACTGATCTAGAGAACAGCCTAACTAAGCATGCTGTGTGTTTGATGAGCTGTGAGCCCCTCCTGAATGACTCTTTCCCTTTGTGTGCCTTACAAAGGAAAGAGGCTGGTTAAGCCAAGGTTGTGTGGCTGCACAAATGACGAGGATATAAAGTTGTCCTCTCCATGCAAACAAAGCGGAAGCATAGCCTCCCCTCAAAAGAAAAAAGAAATTCTACCGATAGTCCATGTCTTATGATCGGGATTTGAAGTTCTGATGGTCATTATCCACACACTCCTGCAGCCACACGACTGAACTTCAGGCAGTTGGGTTGCATTTATGGTTGCTTGAGGCCTCTCGTGGCCACAGGACTGCCTTTTACAATGGCTTTGCCAAAAACTGGCCCTTAGTTCTCGGTTTTCAGCAAAATCATGCTCACGGTAAATCATTGCTTCACTTGATGACCATGGTATTGCTTAGCGATTGCCGCAGAAAAAAATGTAACATCCAATACCCTAACTTACACACTGTTGTGAGGATAAATAATTCCATTTCTTTCCTACTGTAAACAGTTTAATTTTGGGGCATCATTAGAAGCTAGGAGGGCTTGGGATGTTGAATTCTGGAGGGCTTGGGATGGTTGAATTCTGGAGGACTGGGCATGTTGATTTCAGGGGGGATTGAGTAGTATGCTACTGGAGAAGTTAGGGCAGCCTCTTCTGGTTTTTCTGAAGTTTCTGAACTGTCTTTACCATCATCTTCATTGTCTTTATCATCGTCATCTTCATCTTGCGATTCAGTTTCTTCCGATGTCTTTTTACGACAGCAGTACCTGCAGCATGGAGGAGTCATGAGCACAGCCTTAAAACTGCTCCATTCTAGGCCGTGACTGAAAAAGTACTGTCAGGTTCGTGGGCATGGTCCCATCGCACGCCCAACAGCGCTACAGGTAGTCCTTGGGTCATGACCACTGGTTCATCAGCCATTCAAAGTTAAGACAGTGGGCCTTGGGCCTATTGCAGTGTCCCCAAGGTCAAATACCACCATTCAGGCACTTGGCAACCGCCCAGCAATTACAGCATTTTGCACCGTCCTGCAGTTATGTAATCATTACTTGTGACTTTCCCTGCCAGCTTTCCCTCCCTAAACAAAGTCTGTAGAGACACTGCAAGAAATCACAGTGCTCCCACTACTGCCACTTTATTGCTTGCCTATGCTCTGTAGTGCCCACCCACTTCCCTGTGGGACTCGCCCACATTCCACAATACTCTCCCCCATAGTCCTTGCAGTCATCAGGTCCTCACTTAACCCGTGTGATCTTGGGTTTAAGATGCTAAAGCAGTGCAATCAAGTGATACCACATTTTATGACTGCATCACTTAGTGATGGAAATTCCAGTCCTAATTGCTGTTGTATAAAACGGACCTGCAATAAAATGCTTTATCAAATTGTGGAAATGTTCAGATTTCATCAGACAGTTATTGAACACATAGCTCACTCTCAAACATTAACTAGGCAATTCCAGTGCCCGATTTCCCCAGGCTCGGAGCAATTGATATTCTGCATGAGTTTCTTCCAACTTAGTACCCAAGTGTAACATTCCTAACAGCTGGAGGAGATCAAGTTGCAAACAATGCATGGAAGATAAATATGGGTGATTCCCCACCAGAACGGAGAATGGAGTCCAGATCTTGCTCTTGCACATTAAGAAGGGTTCAAACCTCTGGGATCAGAATGCAACAAAAGTCAAATGGAAAAATAGAAGGAACTGGGTATATTTATCCTTGAGGAGATTTTGGGGAGGGGATGGTTGACCAAAGCTGTAAGAAAGCAAATTTCTGAATGTAGAGGGAAATAGCAAGAATGATCAATAATTGAATATTTTCCAGAGAGGTAATGTACATCTCTTTGCTGGATTGTCCAAGCAAACATCTGTTCAGGATACATTGATTTAATACCTGTGCTGAGCAATAAGGTTGGATTCCATAGCCTAAATGGTCCCCATATTTCTGCCATTGTCTGATTCTGCAAATGCTAAACAACTCACCATATTGCAACTCCCAGTACTCCCAGCAAGACTGTAAGAGTTATCAACACGGCTGCAACAATATTGGGTCCTGCAGAAAAGAGAAAGATCAAAACAGAAACCTAGCAATGTTCCATTAACATATCTACGAAATAAATCTATCTCTTGGACTTCAGTTTTTGAAACTTTTCCAGTCAGGAAGCTCACTGTCGTGTAATTAACATTATGCAGATCGGTAACTTTTCCTTATGTATTAGAAGATGATGGATTTCTTTATGGGAAATTTACAATCCTGCAGGCACAGGTTTCTTGGCAAGATTGCAGCCAGGTGAAAGGTTCAAGGGTGTGTTCCTGCCCGATTCAGTTCAGGGATTCAGTGGGGGGGGGGGGGATTTTCCACACACCACCAAAAACAAATAATAGCAACAGCAGTAGTACTTATATACTGCATCACAGTGCTTTACAGCCCGCAATTTTACAAGGTATTGCCCACAACAATCTGGGTCCTCATTTTACCGACCTCGGAAGGATGGAAGGCGGAGTCAACCTTGAGCCGGTGAGACTCGAACTGCTGGCAGTCAGCAGAAGTAGCCTGCAGTGGAGTTGGATGTGTTACTGAACCAATTTTCCTTCTTTTCTTAAAAGCGAGCAAGTGAAAGGAAAAGAGCTAAATTAAGACTCCCTTAATAAGTCCAGAGTGAGTGAAATAATTTTATATATTAGTGAGGGGTGAAGGAGAAGCTTTGTTGTAATTTTTATCCTATTCCATTAAGGGGTATTTCTAGTTTTCCTCTCCATGTCTGTTTTAATTCCACAACAATGTTGTGAAATGGATGTAAGCTGAAGAGTGATCTACCTGAGGCTGCCTAACTAGTTTAATAGCCTGATCCCTGTGCCATCTCAAAAATCTTAGGTTTTACCCTATAATCACAGAGGTAAAAAACCATGCATTTTAAAGCAGCTTTTTTATGAGTCACAAATAGGTTGATATATTTTCTCATTGCTGCTATTTCCTTCTTCATCGGAGAGAGATCCTGAATTTATGTCTAACCCACCATTATTGGATTTCAGGGTATTCTATATGTGCAGTTTGTTTCAACAGAGTCAAAGAGAGATGGAGAAGTTGGGGAATAAGGAGAAAGAAAATGGCAAAAGACAATCACCTGCGCATATTCTGAGGTCATAACAGGAAGCCTTGAGAATTTGGCAGTTTCTGCACTGCACCACTTCATAAGGTCGAAACCGCGATTGGCCTGTGGAAGTGATGGAGGAGATGCTGTTAAATTGACCCTCCATACCCTGTGCAACATAAACACCCATGTTCTCAGCCAGACCTGCCCTGATCTACAAATAGAAGATTAAGTTAGACAATAATACGAGTCATGCTTTAGTCCACATGAAATGAGCACCCACCCTTTGCAAAGGGAAACAGTTACCGGTATTATAATTTTTGAACCTCAGTATGAGTTCCTGGATGAATTATCGGATTCAAACCAGAGATGGCATGATTGAAACCGAAACCATTCTACATGTGGCTGGTTGCAGGGGGGAAGGAAATCTAGTCTGTTATTATATCTGAAATAATCCAAGTCACATCCCAAGCTGATTATGTGTTAGGCCTAGATTTAATTATATTTAGAATAAACTTATTGAAATCAATGGGGTTATACTGTAATTACAAACTGAAGCTTTGCTCATTGCAATGGACTTGCTCTGGGTCTGCACCCATTCAGTGAATTTAATCAGTGCATTATCTACTTTGCCTTTAGAAATCCAAATAAAATTAACCCGATCAATCTAGAATGTTGTCCTGTCTCCTCTTGGCCCGTTAATTTAAAATATTTTTGTGTCCAAGGAGAACATGTCCCTCTTTTTTCAGATGCTAAAAGGCCAAGTGGGTGGTAGTCATAATTTGACCACTACTCGGAAATGGGTTGGCCAGATATTTCTGGACCTTTACCCCTCCTTTTGGAATGTTCTAGAAATTGAATTCAGTGCGTTCCTTGAAGGAATCGGACATCCATTTTGCCAAATTTTAAGGGAGGGAAAAAGAAAAGAAAAATATGTTATTCATAGATTTGCTGACAAATGAGACCGTGAATAAAGAGGTGGGAGAACAGATGTAGACCTATCGGCTGAAGTGCTCAGCCTGTGGTCCTGTATAGACATCACTACATTTGTAAACTGTCTCCATAAGTCTGAGTTAGTAGCAGTGGCAATGGCACTTGGATTTATATCTCACTTCAGTTTATAGAGTTACAGAGTCAGCCTGTTGCCCCCAACAATCTGGGTCTTCATTTTACCGATCTCAGAAGGATGGAAGGGTCAGTTAACCTTGAACCTGGTGAGATTTGAATTGCCAAATTGCAGGCAGCCGGCAGGCAGCAGAAGTAGCTTGCAGTACTGTATTCTAACTACTGTGAGTTCCTTTAATTCTCAGCTCCTATGAGGACTTGTGTGAATTGTTCAACACTTTTGGAAATATTGGGTGGAGGAATACTGCTTATTTCAAATAAGAATTCTTCTTTTTTTTCCCCAGAGCGTGGAAAGTGAAAACTTTTTGATTCTCCATTTATAATGGGATTTCAGCCCTGTCAGGATGGCTGCTGGAGATACTTCCCTTGCCCGGCTCTGTAGAGTAGAGAGTTCATTTTGCAGTTAGGAGGAACCAATGAACCCCATCGTTACTAATAGGCAAAGATTCATACACAGGATCATGGAGAATTTCTTTTGAAATGGGGTTTCTTGGGCCAGGAGGATGCATGTCTGGCCTGTTTAGGCAGATGGACTCACCACAAGAAAAACTGCAAACTGTGAAGACATAAAATGGAGAGAAGGGATGAGCATCAGAGAATGAATTCCAGCAAATTTCTTTCACTCCTGGTCACAAATTCAGTATCCTGTCCAAAACATTATTCCCCAGCCCATGTCTTAAGTTGTCTCTGTTAGCATGTTCCATTGCTCTAAATCAATATTTCTCAACCTTGGCAACTTTAAGGTGTGTGGAATTCAACTCCCAGAATTCCCCAGCCAGCATGGGAGTTGAAGTCCATATATCTTAAAATGGCCAAGGTTGAAAAACGCTGCCCTAAATAGTCTGCTGCCAACTCTTCTAACCATCACATATGCTGCTTCTATTTTAATTTTCCTGAACAACTGCCTTTGTATTGATTGTTCTAGCCAGACTCTGGAAACACAGAAAAAGCTGTTTTACAAGTTATGTACAATGTATGTGGCTTCTTGATTCAAAGAATGGAGTTGTCAATGAAAAAAATTAAATCAACATCCTTAAGGCAAATATTGTTTCTTGAATCTAATTCATTCCTCCAGAAGGATCATTTTCTGTTCTGAGAGGACTCATGAGGGGAAGTATTTCACTTTTTGGTCTTTTCAGGAAATGGGGAACTTTCAAAATTAGCTTAATTGTATCATAAGAAACATTAGGTTCTGTGCAGTGGCTACATATCCAGATTTAAAAAGGACAATTCAATTTTTGAAGGGTTGATCAAGTCCGATGTAAACATTAACAAGAAAAAAAACTGGAGGATTCAAACATTTCCCTTCGTATGTCCAAAAGTCAGTCAAAACTGGCCACGAAAGAGACTTTTCTATTCCCAAACAGCTACTTTTGAGGCCAGACACAATTTTTGTATTATTAGGATCACAACTGGAAATGTTCTGAGATCCTAGGATGAGGTGGAGTGGGAAAACTCTGTAAGGCTATCAGATCTGAGCTTCCACATTCCAAGTGGCCATTACATGGCAGCAGAAAGAAAACATTGCTGCCATATATTGTTTTTTCTTTTAAATCATGTTGATATTCAAATGAATAAAAACCACAAGTACATATAATCCAATACTCCAGGATGCTGGTCATTGGGACCACCAAGCTTTCAGGCTTGTGCTGAAGCCCATTCTTGGGGAACTTTAAAAACAAATGCCTGTGGAACAGTGGTGGGATTCAATTTTTTTTACTCTTGGTTCTGTGGGCATGGCTTGGTGGGTCTGGCTTGGTGGGCGTGGCTTGGTGGGTGTGGCAGGGGAAGGTTACTGCAAAATCCCCATTCCCTCCCCACTAACCAGCTTTCCAGCTCCATTCTCCTATGCAGGGCAACCAAAGAAGACCCAGCCGACCATCTGGGACTCGGGAGGCAGAGAATAGATGGGGGCAATGCCAGTCAGAGATGGCATTTGTCAGTTCTCCGACCTACTCGAAATTTCTGCTATCGGTTCTCCAGAACTGGTCAGAACCTGCTGAATCCCACCTCTGCTATGGAGACTCTTAGTCATGGTTGTCCCAAAGGTATTTTTTTAAAAGAGGCAACTGAACTTTCTGGTTTTCTTTGAAGATGTTTCGCTTCTCATCCAAGAAGCTTCTTCAGCTCTGACTGGATGGTGGGGGATGGAAGGATATATACTCCTTGCAGACAGCTGGTCATTTGCATTCTTTTAGCAGGTCTTTAAGGTCACCTGGAGGTTTATCTGTGTCAATATGGTCTCCTTAATGATATGGAGCCTTCTTGGAACTGTTGAAAGGACTATGTTGTAGACTGGATATAGATGATGTCGTATCTCTCCCCCTCTGTTGAGACAGGGCTGTTGAAAAGCCTTCAAAGAAAAACCAGAAAGTCCAGCTGCCTCTTGAAAAAAGCACCTTTGGGATCAACCAAGCACCACATAAATAATATGCATAGAACGGTCCAGTGCACACTTTCTGGAGAGAAATTATCTGCAATAGCAGGCACTGGTTTGTTATTAATACAATTCTTAATTGCATTAGTTAAAATTATGCCCACCAAAAAATGAAACCTGTGTATGAGTTTAATTAAGGGATGGATAATATTTAAGAATTGGAAGCCATAATTAAGTATCTTCACTTTTTGAAAGACCAAAAGGGGACATTCAGCAATAGCTTGTGTCCCTGAGGATGGAAAAATAAATCTCTGGTCCCAGTGACCAACTTAGATGGGATCCTGCAACATTATCCTAGGACAGAAGCCCAGCACAACCACAGAATTAAAAACGATTATGTTTATTGATAAACCTCCTATTGAGAAGGTGTTGACCTTGGAGCCATAGATAATTCCTCCAGAATTGTAAACTATTATTTGTTTGCTTGCTTATACCTTGCCCTCATTTTTATAAATAACCCATAGTAGCAAACATAACCAATAATCATTTCTCCTGTTTTCCTCGCAACAATCCTGTGAGATGAATTGGGCTGAGAGAGAGTGACTGAGGTTCTAGTCCTGCCTTAACCACTTAGACCAAACTGATTCTCATCAAACTACACTGGAAGTTCAAATGCAGTACTTGCATCTGGACTAATTTTGCTGAGTAACAAAGTCTTCAGTTGAGCATCCTACCAAAGAAGCACAAACACAAATGTTTTAATTCTTCAAAAGCTTTAAAAACATTTTTTCCCCCTCAGAGCTGAGTTGATGCAAAGAACGGGTATCATAAGGGATCTGTTGTATTCATTTTGCAGTCGTCTGGATTCTTGAAGGCTACTTCTTGTAGCTTGACTAATGTTTTAAAAGATCTGTCCTTCACAAGAAGTTGGTTTTATATTAGAAGGATCAATGATCTGGCTCAGCATGTGACTGCTTTCTGAATGAACAGAAATGGAAGAATTTGTGAGAAGGAAACAGAAAAAACACCTACTTTCCTTCACAAAAAGATTAGATGCTTCTTCCAAACGCTTGATAAAGTCTGCCTTTTCCAATTCTGCCTCCTTCATCAGGACTTCATGATCTTTTGGTAAAAAGAAGGGAAACAACAAAGGCCAAGACTTTGAGATACAGAGGAAGGAGCAGCTGTTTCGGGCTATGGAAATGTAGTGCAAATAATTAATAAATCAAGTATTCTACAAGAGTTAATTACAATTTCTTGAAAGGACATTAATAAATTACCTGCAATAGCAGGCACTGGTTTGTTATTAATACAATTCTTAATTGCATTAGTTAAAATTAAGCCCACCAAAAAATGAAACCTGTGTATGAGTTTAATTAAGGGATGGATAATATTTAGGAATTGGAAGCCATAATTAAGTATCTTCACTTTTTGAAAGACCAAAAGGGGACATTCAGCAATAGCTCCAGAATGAATAATCTCCATTCTGGTGAGCAAAATATATAAACCTGTATTAGGGTGAAATTTACCGGTAAGAGTGAGATTTAAGGCTGTGGATCTTTCAATGGCAACTTATTCCCATTATTTTACAGGTAATCCTCAATTTACAACTGTGATAGTGGAGCCTGGAATTACAGTCATTAAATCATGCCAATTGTTAATCAAGTCACCACATTTCAACACCTGACCTTTTTTGTGGTGGTCATTAAGTAAGCATACTGGTTGTAAAGTGAACATGATAGTTGTTAAGTGAATGCTGTGGTTGTTAAGTAAATTCCAGGGATGGGATTCTACCTGGTCGTTACCGGTTGTTATGATTCTACCTGGCCGGGGAACCGGCAAATCAGGCCAGTGGCTGGTGCCAGCCCGCCCATTCACTCCTTACCTGGCATGGGCACCATCAAACTTCCCTGCTAAGTTGCTACTTTTCCTTTATTTTCCCCTACCATCTGTTCTGCTCTGTTGGGAGATTTAAGTTAGCTAGAAAGCAGAAAATCGTTGGATTTCTTGCTTTCTAACTAATCTAAAAGCAGAGCTGAATCTTCCTTAGGACTGAAGCTTCTATTTTTCAATGCAGATTCAGATAGCAGATTGCAGAATGGTAGATCTCTGAATGAATCTGTGATTCTGTGAGCAACTCAATCTGCCTGCCTGCTTTGCATGTTTTTGGGTAAAGGTTTCTCTTTTTATAAAAAAATCAATATTTACATAAATATTTATAATATTTACATACAAGCCATGCCCAGCCAGTCATATGACCACCAAGCCACACCCACAATTAGGCCATGCCTGCAGAACCAGTTGTTAAGAAATTTGAATCCCACTCCTGGTAAATTCATTGTCTGCAATGGGTGCTTTTTGCTGGAAACCAGAATTAAATGCCAGTTTTTGACAAAAAACATAAGTTGTGATCACATAACCATGGGACACTACAAATGGCCATAAATGAGGGTCAGTTGCCGAATGCCCAGAATGCAATTACATGATGGGGGTGGGGTGGAGAGGAGGGCAGCCATTACAACTTTGAATGATCCCTGAGTGATGAGATGTAAGTCGAGGACTAGCTGTAAAAGCACCTCAAATCTTGAAAACCAGGCCATTTTGTCACTATAGTTACATGACCAGAGACCCTTGGGGACAGCTGCATGCAGGATTGAACTTTGTACACTTCTGACTGAAGAAAAATATATGAAATACCAAATTAATTTTCTTGAAACAGAGACACATTTCTTGATAGTCAGAATATGTTAGGGCAATGTTATTCTACTTTGGCAACTTGAAGATGTGTGGACTTCAACTCCCAGAATTCCCCAGCCAGCCATGGGGATTAAAGTCCACACATCTTATAACTGCCAAGGCTGAGAAACCCTGTGTTAGGAGACACTATAATAGCATGAAATCACAAGCAATTTGTAGAAGGAAAGGGGGTAATTCAATCCCTACTTTTTTGACTTTTCTGTATAATTAGTTCGAGATGATGAAAGAGATTGCCAGCCTCCCGTTCCATATGTTCTCGTTCTGCGGACAGAGAAAAACACACAAAACGATGTTTGTGGAAACTTGCTCTATCAGATCTTCCAAGCGTACTCTTCCACTCTGTCAAAAGTGATCCGGAGTAACTTAGAACTTATCCTACTACATAATGGAGAATTTTCCAATTTAACACTCTTAAAAAATACTAGGATTGCAATGCCTTCTCAGCCAGCATGGCCAAACACATTAGAGGATGATGTCAAGTTAATGAAGGTCATTCAGCTTGTGTATTATTCACTCATGCTAAACCCAGAACTAAATTAACACAACCATACTTTGCATCCATGTAGGACTATATATTTAATAGAAATATCTTTTTCTGTTTTTATTTGTCTGGAAAGGGCCCCTGTTTTCTCAACCATTGCAGAGAATTTTTAAATTTTTCTATGACACACCCAGATCATCTCAGGCACATGAAAAGCTGTAGGGTATTTGTTTTGTTTTTCTGCCAAATTCAAAGAATGCATTTTGGAACATCTGGAATATGCATACAGCAATGTTCCTCATGAGTCCTTCATTGGAATGAATTAGCAAACAGATTTTGTGTTTGCTTTTAAAAATGAATATGTTTCTTTTTTTTTTCAAGACACGCACATTTTTAATTAAATCAACAATAATTTTCTCAAATTCAGGCTGGCTTGTCTAGAATCCTGATTGGCTCGAAATCTTACACAGATGGTCCTTGACATGATCACAAATTGAGCCCAAATTTATGTTGTTAAGTGAGACATTTGTTAAGTGAATTTTGCTACACTTAACAAACTTTCTTGCCACAGTTGTTAAGTGAATCATTGCAGTAACATGGTTGTTAACTGAATCTGGCTTTCCCATTGACTTTGCTTGTCAGAAGATCGCAAAATGAGATCACATGATCAGCTGTCACAAATATGAGTTAGTTGCCAAGCATCTCAATTTTGATCACATGATATGGGGATGCTTGTAACAGTTGTATGTGTGAAAAATGTTCATTGGTTTTCAGTGCTATTGTAACTTTAAACAGTCACTAAGTGAACTGTTGTAAATTGAGGACTACCTGCATAAATTAGCTTGCTATGATGTGGCAGTTTTTGCTGGACAACCTGTTCAATATTTTTAATATCTGTGCTGTGCTATGTAATCCTGATTCTTTCTGTATGTAGATGTACAGGTATTTTATACATGATCAATGATAGTGATTCTGGCCCATGTAATATGTATGACCTGTTAGTCCATTCTAAGTCACAACTAAGTAAGTCACAACTAAGACCTGACACTAATTTGTCTAATCCAATGACATTTTAATATTTAGAGACAACCCTAAATTTTCATTTAATGGCAACTACTGTGAACAGCCTAAATTTTGATGCATTTCTCTTAAATAACTATAATCCAACAAGCTAAATTTGAGAAAAATGCAAAACTGCTTTCTGAAACATTAAGATATTATCATTTCCTTATTTTATTGTCATTAATGTTTTAGAAGAGCTAATTTCCCAAAACACATTTTTAACTATAGCATTTTTTTTCAACCTTAATTTCTATATTACAACCACTCAATGAAATCATTAAAATGTTCAAACTACTGGGCCAGTTTTGTCAATATGTGAGCTGTAATAAAGATTGATCATTCATTCATTCATTCATTCATTCATTCATTCATTCATATAGATGCTCGTGTTCTTTAAGAGCATGTTTTACAGCTTCTAGGCTTTCTCTTACACCTCTAGCACAAAATGAACATCAAAAACAGAATTTGTGTCTCAGCTCGGCATAGTCTGTGATTCAGAAATGGGCATTTCACACTCAGCAGAGGTTCCTATCAGAGGCAACCCTGCCCAGTTCTTCCCTTAATTTTATATACCCAAATATCCACTGCCATACGAAGCAAGCTCTTTAACATTTCCCAGGAAAAGCGTCCCCAGATGATCAGAGGCTGCTGAATCCTGTGGCAGCAGCAAGTTAGCATCGTAAATAAAATATGCAGCAGCATCTGGCCAGCAGCGGAGGCAGGTACCAGCCAGTTGTACAGGGACAGCCCATAGAAGTAATCCGAGCAGAAAGGCTGTAGCCATGAGAACCAGAAATCAAAAATAGCACTTCCTGTGCCAAGATGACATCTGCAATGGCTTATGCAGCATCAAACATCACTTCCTGTTCTATTCCTAGCATCACAAATGCTCACACCCATTGCCTAGTGATTTGTTCTTTCTCCTTGGCAACGTTTCCCTGGGTCACGGAGGTGGACTTTCCCCTGCGATTGCAGACTTCAGGAAAGAAGTTGCCTTGGTTACAGTCTTGTAAACTGTCGGCCATGTCATGGTATTCCAGGTTCTGCTGGCTTGCTTCTTATGGCTCTTATCCTTCCAGGAGGTGGCTAGCTGTCTTCAGTGTGACCCCCATTTCTTGAAATGGGTGGCGTCTCTGCTGAAGGAGACCCTGCCAGATGACCTTCCAAACCGTGATTCCCTGATCACACGGCACATCCAAGCCTTGGCAGATTTGCACGGCACCTTCCTTCGGAGGAATTACGAGCGAATTTTAGGTGTGATCAGAAGGCGAATAATCTTCAAGGCTGGGAAGGGTGAAGATTAGGGCAAGACTAGAGGATGACATCTCTGAATATCTTTTTGCAGATGTTCGAGGAGCGTTTAATATCAAATTACACATTATTAACCAGTTAAAAACCATCAAAAGAAAGCAGTGGAAAGGTGAGCAAGAAGAAACTTGGGTAGGGATTGCAACTGAATGTGGACTGTGGTTGTAATCTGCCTTCAGGAAATAATCCCGTTAATTATCTTAATTATCCCTATAAATGCAATCACTGAAGTGGGCTATTCTCCATAAACAGTGCTAGAAACTATCTTTAGCACCTTGAGTTATTTATAAAAATAACGGCAGGAAATAAATACACACACACACACATATACATATACATACATACATCCTGCCTTATTATTTTTATAAATAACTCAAGGTGTTAAAGATATCTAGTACACTTTCCTTCTCCTATTTTTCCCACAACAATCCTGTGAGGTAGGTTGGCCCAAAGTCATCCAGGCAGCTTTTATGCCTGAGGCAGGATTAGAACTCACAATCTCCTGGTGATTGGTCTGAAGTCATCAGGCCAGCTTTCATGCCTTAAGGGGGCAAGGAGGAACTCACTATCTCTACTGCTGCATTACATCTTCTGGCAGCTACAAATCAACCTGTCACTAGTGAGGGATGTTGGAAACTTGAAGACACTAGGAAAATTCCCCTCTTAATCTTGTCGTAAATCTTGTGGCCTCAGACATTGCCTCCATTAAATGAATAGATTCAAATACAGCATCAATGCATAGCATTTTTAAACTACTAAACAGAATACAAGTGGTTCAGTTCTCATGACACAGTACGAGAGGGATTGGCAACTGAGTTTCAGACATCAATCTCAAATCAGAAGTCTCCATTTTGTCACCACCATATTTTGTGTCCACCTCACCCTTGTTTTGAAAGATCTTGGATAAAAACCTTAACTACCATACGATGCTATGAAGCCAAGTAGATATTTAATGCACCTGTCCCTGTTATTAATTTCACTCCTTCTCCCCACCATCAATTCTCAAAAACTATTCTGCTGAAAATTTAGTTTGTAGATCCTCTGCTGCAAACCTGTGTTCAATAGTCTTGTAGGAGAGGGGGAAAAGCCATTTTCCTTCCAACTCTTAGCTCAGAGTGGTCATAATGAAATTAGAACCAACCTACAAGGAATCTGAATTGAAAAGACTATGTTGGAATCAAAAGACATTCAGAAGGACTTCAGGGCTATCCTGAAGGAAGCACCTCTCTCTTATTAAAGACTTCAGACTTCTACACAAACATAGCAAAAGGTGCCATTGCTTTAAGAGTTGTGTTAAGTTCTGGGATTGAATTCCTTGAAGCAACTACATCTGCTTGTTTTACTGATTTATGGTTGGAGGCCACAAAAATACTTCACCACAGTTCAAAGACAGGCTGTTTCAATAAAAGAGATCTGCACTTACATAAGATGTGGAACACTTCTGAATCTATGGGCTCTTAGGTAGTCTCTGAGCTTGGTTGTTTTCTTGCAGACATTTCATTTCCCAACTAGGGTAGTCCAACCATGTTGAGCTACAAATATTATATTCTTCTGATACTTTTGAATCTTCCCCAGCCCAGTCTTACTCAGAAACATCTTCTTTTCCATTTTTCTCCTCTTCTACCTTCCTCTTAGGAGTTTTCCTGTGGCAGTTCTCTATGTACCAGTTACGCTTTTCCCTGAGAAAGAAGATCCACCAGATTCTGGAGAAATTTGCTGATCTTGGTACCAGTCCTGAAGAGTGAAAAAAGAGGAGGCAAAACTTCCAACACAACAGATCTCCATCATATATGCGTGGATACATACACGCGCACGCACACACACACCACCCCTTTGCAAATCTAATAACTATGATAGTGTTTTCAAACATTGGCATTTTTAAGATGTGTGGATTCCAATTCCTAGGAATCCTGGAAGTTGGAGTCCATACATCCTAAAGGTTGGAGAACACTGCTTTATGAATATCTATTTTTATAGTAAGTGTTCCAGGTTAAATGGGATGGTGTACAGGTAGGGGAACACCAAAAATAAGCAGCCATGTTGGATTATGAAAAAAAGTATCTCCAAATCTATAGTAAGGTAAAAGTATCAAGAGCATTTGCAGCACAGGAGATGGAGGTAAATCCAAGCAGCTCCACCCAAATCCTGATTTGCCTTTAAAGGCATCTTTGAAAAAGTGCTTCTGCAAGTTGTGTGTCCATTTGAACCCGCCCTCCCTTCTCAGAATTCCTTGATACGATCAGGGCAGAAAATTGGGGGTATCTGCTGGGGATCAGTGGATATATGTTGAAGAAATTCAAAGGATGACTGCAACTATAGCTGCCATCTTGAATTTTGCTCTTCTTTTGTGGCAGAAAGAAACATGGTGTTTTCCTTATGGAAATTGCTTCATTACAAAATGAAGCAAGATCTATGTAGAGTTCCTCAGTGCTGTAGAGCCGGGGGGGAGGGAGGGTCGGCGTCAGGGGAAGAGTTGGAGTTTATTTCTATCCAAAATCCAAAATATCCCATATATCATTTAGTGCCCTTCCTTAGTACTCTAGCTTAGTACTCTGCATTCACCCATCAGTTCGAAAGATATTAATTTTATTTAGAAGATGCCAATATCAAAACTGTCCCGTGAAAGCCTGTGAGACATCCCAGGACCACTGTCTCGATACTGTATTGTTGCTTAGCATTCTGTTCTCCTGGGCATGTGATTCAACGATGTCTTAGCTAGGAAAAAGTATCTTAGAGTTTTCCGTCTCTAATACAATCCTCTTTTCTTTTTCTTTGCACCTTCTAGCTTGTTCAGAGGACTGCAGTAAGTATCAGACAAGTTCTGACCCTCACATCTTCAGTTGTTTACTACTTACACTAGTGTTTCCTAACCTTGCCCCCTTGTGGACTTCAACTCCCAGAATTCCCTCAGCCAGCCATGCTATCCACACAGATAGCCAAGGATGGGAAATACTGACTTAGACGATGCGTGCTTTAAGGATGGCTTTTTTGAAGTCCAACCCTGACATTCTTCTTTTGCAGCAGTGATAGAAGGACCTATTCTGGACTGCTGGACGTGTTTACGTATCACCACACAGTGTTTTGATGGAGAAGTCTGTGGAGGTATGGAGGAGAAAGGGAAGGGTGATATTTTTTAATTTATTCTGTATCTCAACCCATTGCCTTTTGAAATAGTCTTCCCATCTCCAGATTCTTTAACATATTGTTAGCCATAAACATCAGCAAGATTCTTTAATCTGATGTGCCTTATGCATGAATACTATCTATTCATGCATAGGTAAGGAGAGGCCGTCACAGATACAAAATAAGAAGCTCCTTTTGCCAAAAACCGGAAGTAAGTGCAGTTTTTGATAAAATCATTGTAAAATACGACTGGGACGGTGCAAATGGCTGTAAATGCAGCCTTGTTGCTGAGCAAAGTTTGGTCACATGACTTTGGGGGGGGCTGTCAGAACTTGGAATCTGGATTGTAAGTGGCAATAACAATAGCATTTACTTATGTACCACTTCATAGTGCTTTACAGCACTACCTAAATGGTTTACAGTGTCGGCATATTGCCCCAAACAATCTGGGACCTCATTTTACCAATCTCAGAAGGATGGTATCAGGCTACAGAACTTTTTCCCATTCAATCAATAAGAATGAACTTCTGAGAACCAAATGTATCAAAAGGAATCCTTTATTGAGTTGAGACAATTCATGTAGGAGTTCAAAGCAGCGTCTAATGTCTCTCAGGCATGCCAGGATAGATAAGGGATTTTAGAATCCCTCCCCTTATCTCGATGTATATTTAGTGAAACAAAAGCCAGTATGTTAATTCCCTTCCCAGCCCTTCTGTAGGAACGATCTTTTGTTCACAGTTTCCCAGGGCATACCTAATTTCCCCCCCACCCCCTTGTTAGAACGGACTTTTTTGGCAGATTCCCCGGAAACATCTCACTGTGGAATTTTTATGATCTTCTCATCTCCTGGCTGTGCCTCTCCATCCAGCTTTTCTCCCTCCATTGTATCATGTGTCGGTATACAAATTCGATATAAGGTTAAATATATTCAGGTTACATTACAAAAGGATTTCTTTATCAGTTCCTCCCCCCCTTTTCTTCTTTCACTGAAGAAAGACAGATACACAGATCTGACAGATGGAAGGTTAGCTCTAAATAGGTCCGTCATAACTTCAAACAGTCACTAAAGGAATTGAATTGAATTGTTTATTGTCATTATATGTATATACACAGTCTACATACAACGAAATTCTCATAACACCCAGAGACCAGACTCAACATGGACACACACACATGACAATCCCCAAACACCTCCCCACCCACCAAAATTCCCTGCCTCCTAAAAACACACAAACATCCACACAACAGACCAAGTAATACTGCCCAATAGCTCACTGATGGTGGTCCTTAAGTTCATTGTTAATGAACTATAATGCAATTATAGCTTTGGAATAAAAACTATTCTGAAAACGTGTGGTCCGAATTTTAATTGTTCTATATCTTCTGCCAGAAGGCAACCATTCATAAAGATTGTAAGCAGGATGGGAAGAGTCTCTGAGAATGTTGTACAACTTCCTCAAACAGCGAGATGCGAAGATGTCATCCAGGATCAATCATAAGTCAAGATTTACCTGTACTCCTCCCTTCTTGATCCTCTTTAAAGATGCCCTTTTGGGCAATGGGACCAAGATACTAATGGGTCAGAAAGATACTCTATCCCAGCATTAAATTTTATGTGGGTTCACACAAGACTCTAAAACAAAACACAATTTTTGTGATGGAAGTTGCTTATGACTTGAAAAGTGAGCTCATCCAATTATGGTTTAATCGAAAAATATTGATTAAGCAACCCCAATTGTCGCGTTGTCGCGGTTTGCTCGTTGTCCTTAGGTTCTCTGATCAGCCCGTAGAGCCCCCGCAGGGGTGAAATTTAGAGGGACCCTCGCGAGGGTGAGTACTTAAGTACTAGAATCAATAATTGACACAGACACCATAGTTTCTCAAGGTGAGAGAGCACGTTGTGCCCGGGGTAGATGAAAAAATCCCCCGATTGCAACGCACCACCCTCTTTTATTTTGCAGTTTTCTCAGGGTGGGGGGAGCGAGACATATGTAAAGAGGAGCAAGGAAGTATAATTCTAATGGCGCCATGGCAAGATGCGACCACTGTTGTGTGCTAAGATAGCGTGATTATCTATTAACAAGATTTTTGTAGTCAGCTAGTTTCTGTAACTATTTGCCTACGTGTCGTGCCAAGATGAGCTTACCATGCAATTCCTAACTTGAGAAGGTCATTCTTAGGGCCTTAGGTCAAGAGGACTCTCGAGGTTTACTACAAGTCCTCTTTTCTTTGTTTTTAAGGTGCCGCGATATCCGATTCAAAATATAAGCCTTTCTCCTTTGGAGTATCATAGTGCTTGGATAAGGACATACCCTCCGGGACATCCCAATCCGATTGCACAACCTCGTTCAAGGGCAGGTTATCAGAGTCATCATCGGAATATAAGTGCAAAAGCGGAGCTTTGCACTCCTCAGTTGGAATTGCCATATATACATGATTTTGCATTAAGAGATTAAGTTGCGCAGCAGCTTTAGCTTCGGCAATAGCATTTAAACTACGTTTGATCATTGAAATAAAGATAGGTAATAAACAGGGTAGCAAAGTTGGACCAATTAGTTATGACATGGGTGATGTTAATTTCCTGGGCCTGCCACGGCCATTGTTCCCCCATTGTAGTTCCCCCACACACAAAGCAATTTTTAACTTGCAATGATTTAGCAATAGTCTCTGCAAGGTGTACAAAGGTGTTGCGCACCTCATGTGGTACGGTCAGGTGAGTCAATTTTGCCAATTCCGAATAAACAGAATGAAATAAGGAGTGTCTGGTTGAGTCGATGGAAATTTTGCTTACTATTATTTTGATGGCTACTGAAGGGTTGGTTCCTGTCCCATCAATACCCAAGCCATAGTCATTGTCAGTACCTTTCCATGTTTGGAAGGAAAGCCAATTTTCCGGTACTGGAAACGTGAGATTGATGGGATTGCACTGATGTTGCATACAGTTGGAATCGGGAACTCTAAGATGGGTGATATAGAGTTTTTTAAGGTTATCCCTCTTGGGTATGGTGTCGGGTCGCACTGTGAGCCCTCTGGATTGAAAGTCCACACATTTCCATTCATTGCAGTAGGTGCCTTTGCCACAGGGGTCGTGTTGATTTGAAGTTCTGGCACAGATGTACTTTTCGTTGCTGGAATATGTCCGTCGCCAGACAAGTGAGCCACATTCGTTTGTGCCATAGTCCATGGCTTCGCAGGCATCAAAAGTGACCGATTGGGATACCTTCGGATTATAAAAGTCATGATTGACCAGAGTCTTTTTCGATGAACCGGCTCCGACAGTGATGAGGATGTTGTAGCGATGAGTGGGGCCTGTGGGGTCATAACAGGTTTGTTTGTTGTTATCTTCACAAATACTATACGTCGTGCTATTCCACACACAGGTGTGCGTGGATGGTTTGGTGCAAATAAAATGAGTGTGATATATTAATGTAGTTCTGATGGTCTGCCCCTGTTGAGTTTTTTGCAAGCAGGGGGTGCAATGTTTGGCATCTTGGGAGGTGAGTGCACTTCGTGTCCTCCGTTGGGAGGGGATAAACTTTTGTTGTAGGGATAATGTCAGCCGAGAAGAAGTGGCAAAGCCTCGTACCATTTTTGTAATTTCACATTGGTATAGACCAAAGTCTGAGAGGGTCAGATCAGTTACTGAAAGATGAGTTGCTCTAAAATGATAATTGATGGTATATTTGGGTGAGTCTTGTAGATGTATGGTATTGTTGAAAAACCAGCGCCAGATGATTCCCTTTTTCTTGATTGGAGACCTCTGGTAACAGGAGAGGGCCTGAGAGCGAAGATGCAGTGCTCCTTCATTGTTGTAACGGTGCGTGTGAATCAAGGAGTTGAATTCAGGATGTGGAGAGGACTCGAGAAGCTGTCTACGAATTCGTTGTCCGCGGAGCAGTGACCAGGAACCAGGATAGCGGTCAGGGAGATGGGAGCCAGGTGCATCCCATAGGCAGCTGGTGGTATCACAGGGAGGTTGGCAGCAGGAGAAGTGGCGCACCAGGGTATGGGAAAAAGATTGAGGAGAAGATTGAGACAAAAGGAGCCAAGAAAGAAACATAGAGGGTAGTGGGGGGCGAGTTACAGAGAAAATGGAAAAGAGATAAACTGTATGATTGAAGGATTGACGGGAAGCAAGAAAGCCTAAGCAGGAATAAGGTCCCACCGTATTCGCGGTGACATAGACATGTAGGTAGACCCGACAGGGTTGGTAGCCATACAGAAGAGAAACGTGAGGTGA
Source organism: Bungarus multicinctus (assembly GCA_023653725.1). Taxonomy (NCBI): domain Eukaryota; kingdom Metazoa; phylum Chordata; class Lepidosauria; order Squamata; family Elapidae; genus Bungarus; species Bungarus multicinctus. The sequence continues at coordinate 123,269,027 of CM042840.1, read as the reverse complement.
GGGACGCAAGGCACGGCCTTGATGTTGAAAGGCATAATTACAGGCGGAAAGAGAGATGTCTTTAAAGGTAAAGGTAACGCGTGTGAACGGAGGGGCGAAGATAACAGCAGGATCAGCCCGAAACTGAGAAAAGACAGGAGATATCAGAATCAGAAGGGCTAGGAGAGGAACACTTGTCCTTAGCCTCCCCATGATAAGGTCGAACACAGCGCGCAGGCACCCAAAGAACACGATCAGGAAGTTGAACAGCAGCGTATCCTTTGCCCCAAGTGATCAGTTGCACAGGTCCCTTCCACTTCGGATCTGGAAGTTGCCTGAAATAAACAAGAGGTCTGGAGGTAGGGACAGGAGGTGTGGTAAAGTGACGAGAAGCAGCCGTAGAAGAAGGAGAGCCAGTAAGATTCAGAAAGTTCAAGGTATATAAACATACATTTAACACATTCTGTAACGCTGGGAGGTTCGGGGGGCGTACGCCTTTTTTCCCCATGTATCGATCAAGGGCCGTTTTGAGTGTTAAATTTGCTCTTTCCACAATAGCTTGGCCTTGGCTATTAAATGGAATTCCAAATTTGTGTACAATGGACCAATGATGACAGAACTCCGAGAAAGAGGAGCTCGTGTATGCAGGACCATTGTCTGTTTTTAAAATTTTTGGACATCCCAGTGTTACAAAGGTCCGAATGCAATGATTGATAGTGTTTTTAGTAGTCTCCCCCCTTTGCAGTGTGGCCATGATGAACCCAGAGTAAGTGTCTACAGACACGTGAATATACTTCCAGGTCGCAAAGGATGGATACTGAGTAACGTCCATTTGCCATGTGTCACAGGCCTCGGTGCCTCTAGGATTTACTCCTTCTGGGACACTTCGTGCCTGCAGACTACATGTAGGACATTGTTGAACAATTGCCGCAGCTTCTTGATGAGTAATTCCAAATTGTCTCACCAGAGCCTTTCTATTTTGATGAAAATAATCATGACTTTCTCCTGCTGTTAAGGTTTTATTCTGCAGGATTGGTAACAAATGCAACTTGCAGGCCTCATCTGCCATGTGATTGCCTTCTGAAAGAAATCCGGGCAGATGCTGATGGCTTCTGATGTGGGCCACAGACAGAGATTCTTTCCTTTCCTTCAATAGGTCTTGTAACTGTAAAAAAAAGCGTCATTAAAGGAGAAGGGGTTGCAGGAGAAATGTAGGCATCAAATATATTCAAGGCCAATTGTGCCACATACAGACTATCAGATATTACATTAATTGGCTGGTTGGGAAAAAGTGTGAGTGCCATATTGAAGGCAGACAGTTCAGCCTGTTGAGCAGAAGGTTGTGGTGTGGTAAGTTTTTTATGCCATTGATTGTCAGTTTGCCACACACAAGCCCCGATGGTTTTAGAACCATCAGTGAATACAGTAAGACAATCTTTCACTGGTTGTTGTACTAAAGGAGTCGCTAGAGTGAGCGGAATTGTTTTCAGCACTTGTATGCGTGGGTCTGGTGGTAGATGGCAGGAGACATTCCCTTGCCACCCTTCCAACGCATCTTGTAACGCATCAGAATTTTGGAAGAGTGGTTCCCATTGTGTTAGTCTGCAGGGAGTGTAAAGCGTGCAGATATCCACACCCATCAAGGCTCTAGCTCTTTTCCTCCCCCGTTCTATAAGAAGAGCCATTTGTGCAGCTCTTGTGGTGATTGATGCTTTTGGGGTATGAGGAAGGTGAATCCACTCTAAAATGTGTAGCTTTTTTGAAGTCGAGATTTGAACGATGATTGCTGTAAGGAGTGTGGGTGTGGGAAGAAGCGCCAATGAGAGTGCATGATTGTGTAATGAGCGGTCCACCCAATGGGTATGCAAGGCGCTGTTGATTTCTTTAAGAGCATTAAGCTGTTGCTCATTCAGCCAAATGAGATCAGCTGGATGCTTAAGGCCGACCAATGCTTGAAATAATGGCGAGAGAATATGAGTTGAAATGGAAAGATATGGGCGTGCCCAATTGAGCGTGCCCAGGCATTGCTGTAACTGAACCAAGGTTGCAGGTTGAGGGAGTGTGAGAACAGGAAGGTGAGGTGAAGCTGTGGAGGCTAAAACCTTGTGTCCTAAATATTGTAACGGATAATGAGACTGCACCTTTTCTGGTGCTACATGCAGTCCTGCAAGAGCAAGGAGAGAGAGAAGACATGGAAAAGTTTTACATACTGTACCTTTAGGACCATCAGCTGCAATCAGGATGTCATCCATGTAATGATACACTAAAAATTCAGGAAATTTGTCCCGATAGGGTTGTAAAGCTTTATTTACAAAATATTGACACATCGTAGGAGAATTGAGCATTCCTTGGGGAAGAACTTTCCATTGATATCTAGCTGTAGGTTTAGAATTATTAAACTCAGGAACGGTGAAGGCAAATAGTATCCTGTCCTCTGGTATCAGCGGGATGGAGAAAAAACAATCTTTGAGGTCAATGATTATGAGATCAAATGTTACAGGAATTAAATTTGGATTAGGAAGGCCGCATTGCAATGGGCCCATAGGTTGCAATATAGCGTTCAGAACACGGAGATCCTGTAGGAGGCGCCATTTGCCACTTTTCTTTTTAATTACAAACACTGGTGTGTTATATGGGCTGGTAGATGGTTCAATATGACCTTCTGCCAATTGCTGGTGAACGAGAGTGTGAAGTGCGTTTAATTTTTCTTTTGTAAGAGGCCATTGATCAATCCAAACAGGAATATTTGATTTCAGAGTGAGAAAAAGAGGAGAAATAGCCATAATTCAAGGTATGTAGAGAGAAGTGTGGAGTTGAGATAGCAGGTCACGGCCCCACAAATTGCAATGTAATGGAAGGACAAAGGGTTTAAGATAAGCAGTCACAGAGGAATGAGGCGTAGAGGCAGTAAGCCAAAGTGAGCTAACCTTTGCTGCCTGCGCTCCACCGACGCCTTGTACTGAAGTTGTTTCAGCAAGGGGCCAAGAGGATGGCCACTCAGAGGATCGAATGACAGAGACGTCAGCTCCGGTGTCAATCAGGCCAGCAAAAGATTGGCCATTCAGCAATATGGTTAACATAGGTTTGGAGGCTTGAACAGATTGCTGTAGAGCAAACAAAGAAGGGGGTTCAGGAGACGGAAGAAGAATGAGAGTAGCCACAATCGTTCCCGCTTTCAGGGAAAAGCACCGGTCGCCAATGGCAGCGAGAGAGAGATTTTTCAGAGAAGAGGAGTCGTACAAAAAGGGTGCAGCGACTACGCCTTCAATGGTAAGGGAGGAGTTAGGTATGAGCAAAACAGGCAAGGAAGGCGGAAGTGGCTTCAGAACAGTGATAGAAAGAGGGAGAGTGAAGACCGAACCAGGATCATCATAAACAATGTCCTCTGTCAGTTGTACAGGGAAAGAAGTAGGTTGTAAAAAGGAAAGAGAAGAGGAAAGAGAAGTTTCAGCCTTTGTAGCGGGGTTAGCTGAAGACCCCATGCCTAGTTTTCCGATTGCTGAGCAGGAGGAGGGTTAGAGCGACATTGGGAAGCCCAATGAAAACCTTTTCTGCAACGAGGGCAAACAGTTTTTGGCTTGGCAGCATAGGATGCAGTACCCCGAGACTGGCCACGAGGCGTTCCAGAGCGGTTTGCAAACGGTTAACGAATGAAGAGTAAGACTCGTCAACCTCCTGCACTACCTTCAAAAAGGTGTGTGTGGATTTAGAGTCTGAGTCATCCACACGTTTCAGGGCATTCATCGCACAAAGATGAATGATTGCAAAGGCACGGCGAGGGCAAGTTTGTTGCTGAATCAGGGTGGAGTATAATCCAGTTCCCTTTAAGTGATCAGCAATGACCAGATTAGGGAGGCCTCGTCTTATTTCAGCATCTACTAATTTTTCATATTCAGACTGCCAAACAACATACTGGGCAGGAGTCATAAGCATAGAAAACAACATCTTCCAATCATATAACAGCATTACAGTGTTAGCAGACACGAGAGAATCAAGCAAGCCACGAGTGTAAGTGGATTGCAGTCCATACATATTTACAGCCTCTTTTAAATTTTTCAACACTCTTAACTCTATGTTGGTATGAACAGGAGCGCCAGGGGCTCCCGGAACAAGAGTCATAGGGTAAGCAGAAGGTATATCACAAGTTTCTAATGTGAAGGAAGGAGAAGCCAGGATAGCAGTAATATTTCCCCCCAATGGATGTGGGGATGGAGAATCAGTAGGAATAGGAGAGACAGAAGGAGAGGAGGGCTGCAGACGATTGTGCGGAGTGTCAGAGTGAAAAGGAGGGGCAGAGGCAAGCTGAGGAATATCATCCGAAGAGGCAACAGATTGGTAAGGTGGGGGAGAAGAATCAAAGTGAACAGCAGGAGGCTTAGCAGTTTTAGAGGCAAGAGATAAAGACTCAGGGAGAGTGGTGGAGGGGTAAATAGTATTGAGCGCAGCCATTATCGCACGCCAGGACATAAGAATGTCTGGTGGAGCTCTGGGGACATCATACAGATATTTTCCCAAGCGTTCCCACGAAGTGCGATGCAGCGTGCCCTCAGCCGGATAAGCAGGACAGTGCTGTTCCACAAAGAGCAAGAAGGAGGTGATAGATTTTCTAGACAAGGTATATACAGTGGTGCCGTTAATTTTCTGCAAACAATTAGTCTTCTTCACTAAGTGGTAAAGTTCGTCCCTATGAACTGACGAAACTTTGGAGAGTGAGGAGCCCATTACTTACGATTGTACAGAGCCTTTGCCAGGTGCGTAGCAACGGGAGTGAAGGCAGCGCACCTCTAGACAGAAGTCACGCCGTGGAGCTGAAGAAGGGAGAGATCCCGGACGAGCCCCCAGTTGTCGCGTTGTCGCGGTTTGCTCGTTGTCCTTAGGTTCTCTGATCAGCCCGTAGAGCCCCCGCAGGGGTGAAATTTAGAGGGACCCTCGCGAGGGTGAGTACTTAAGTACTAGAATCAATAATTGACACAGACACCATAGTTTCTCAAGGTGAGAGAGCACGTTGTGCCCGGGGTAGATGAAAAAATCCCCCGATTGCAACGCACCACCCTCTTTTATTTTGCAGTTTTCTCAGGGTGGGGGGAGCGAGACATATGTAAAGAGGAGCAAGGAAGTATAATTCTAATGGCGCCATGGCAAGATGCGACCACTGTTGTGTGCTAAGATAGCGTGATTATCTATTAACAAGATTTTTGTAGTCAGCTAGTTTCTGTAACTATTTGCCTACGTGTCGTGCCAAGATGAGCTTACCATGCAATTCCTAACTTGAGAAGGTCATTCTTAGGGCCTTAGGTCAAGAGGACTCTCGAGGTTTACTACACCCAATATTCACCAATTGTGAAAATTCCTTGCTTCCATGCTGAGCTTCTTGTTAACAAAAAGCTAAAAAAACATTTTCTCTTCTTCAGTGGAAGACAAACGTTTGGCAGAATACAATGAAATCGTTCTTTATGTGTTCCTTGTTTGCGAGTCAGTGATAACAACCTCAATCATACTTGTGTGAGTAAACATCCTGCCAAGTCCGATGAATTTTTCCAAATGATCAGGAATACAATCATTAGATTAATTCTCCCTACTTACCTTTGTTCCTAAAAAAAAATAATAATCAAAGGATATTAGTGAAATGCATTTTCTTGTAAATCTGGTAATTATCCTAAAGGATCTGGACATTCTTCCTATTCCATGCATCTCTGGAAGTGTTTCTGTAGAATTAAAATTTATAAAATGAAAACCTTGATCGTTTTTAAAAAAATAGAAAAGCAAGAGTTCCAAAGCACATTTTCTCAATGTTGGTAGCTTTAAGACATATGGATATCAGTTCCAGAATTTCCTAGCCAGCATGAATGCTGGGACTTGAAGTCCACAGATCTTAAAGCTGCCAAGGTTGTAAAACATTGTAGAAAAAGAATAGGAATACCTTCATTGGTATGACTATTTTATCACGTTCCCTGATGTGTATGCTTGTCTAATGCCTTTTGGACACAACAGTGATGGTGTCAGGATTCCGGCAGTTACTCCAATTAAATCATGAGCCTTGAACCACACTCCCAAAACTAAAAAGTATTTATTTGAAATTAACATTCTATGTCTGGGATTACCCTGGGCGTAGCCAATTCTGAGATACATAATTCACTGTCACTCTTGATCCTGCTTCTCACCCCTCTGGGTATATCATCCAATGAAAAACATCCGTAGCCAAGAGTCATCAATCATGCTCTCCAATTAGATTTTTGCGAGGCAGAAGCTTCAGCCATTTAATCAGTCTTTGAAGAAAATATGAATGGAATGTACTTTTGATTCCACACTGCTGCCTGCTCTTTGAAACTCTCCCCTATTCTTTCTGTTGTCAACTGTAAAACGTGCATACAAAATGTTTTATGAATTGACATTTGGACAGGATCATCCTATGGTATATATAGGCAATATGAAAATATGGTAGAAAGAAAGCAAATAGAAATCTGAAAGGTTTGGACTGAATATTTCCCCTTTATTTTTATAGGTCAAGAAATTATGTAGTTTACTTTATTTGTTTATACAACTTATGATCACAATTTAGATAAGAATTTCTGTTACTAATCAAAATGGTTGTTGATGTTAAGCAAGATGGTTGTGCCAGATTTTACCACAGTTGTTAAGTGAATTACACAGTTGTTAAGTAAATCTGATTTCCCCCATTGACTTTGCTTGTTGAGAGCTGACTGGGAAAATTGCAAAAGTTGATCACATGATCCCAGGACTTTGCAACGGTTGTAAATGCACACCTGCCTATTGTCAAATTTTGATCACATTGAACATGTGATGTAAGTGTGAGGACCAGTCATGTCAATGCTACTGTAGTGACAACGAATAGTTGTAAGTTGATGGTTTACCACTATCTTTGTCTGTTATTATATGTAGATTTGAACTCAGATCTAAAATCCTCCCTCTCTCCTAATCATATTTCCTCACTTCCAGGTACATGGTGTGTTTCAAGTACAGGAAGCGCATGCTGCTAAAATCTTTGGCCTATTAATTGTATATATAGGCCAGAAGGTTATTTCAGTGACTTTTCTTCATTCAAAGTATTCTTGATCTTCAGCTGACAAGCCTAAATAAAAGACATTTGTACAGAGAAGAACATATGTCTTTTTTTTTTAGTAGACTAGAATAAATTATGGAGTAAGTTTGCAACCACAAAGAGATTTGTGTTTATTACGGGGAAGAGGATCAGAAGACAAAATGTGTGGGAATACCAGTCTGTGAGCAAAGATATCTTGAAGATTGTGATGGGCTGGTCAGGCTTCACACTTTGAATGTCTAAGTGCATCTCAGTCAGATGATGTCACTTAGGAGTGAGGAAGGGGTAGATCACAGCTAAACATACCGATAGAGCTGACTTCTCCAGTACACAATAATCCTAGGAGAAAGGCAGAATTACTGTCTCTCAAAAATCTTCATGAGGTGTAGTTGTTTGTATCACCTTTGCTATGGAAGAAAATTTTAAACCAAAAATTGCTTTCTAAGGGGACTGCGGGCTGTTTGCAATACTTACGCGCCCATGATTACCAGGAACAACACTCCGCCCATACACAGGACAATGGCAACTCCAGTTCGAGCGATGTCTGGGTCCACCAACGGTTCTCCGAAGCGAAGGGCCAGGCGGTCTTGGTTATCAACTAAAGATAAAGAAACCAGATTTGAGTTCAAACAACAAAGTGCGGCCACTTCTCTTTCCCAGGTGGGCTAAACTTCCATTCCAAGCAACCCTCATTTATTTCTTCCTTCAGATCTTTTTTTTTTTTTTTGTTCCTTCAGAGCTCCTTATGCTTCCAAAATGGAAGGCAGAGATTTCTGCAAAAGCACATCGTTCTGGGAAAAAGAAACTTGTGTCAAGACACAAAGGCTAATCTAAATAATAAACAAGAGAGACAGGAGGCCTGCAACAAAAGAGGATCCTCTGACCTGAATTGGATGGGTACCTGTAGGAGATAATTAGATAATCTGGGCCTCGTTCAAATGTGGCAGAATTATATCAGGTACACACAAGTAGCCCTTAACTTAGGACCACAATTGAGCCCAAAATTTCTGTTGCTAAGCAAGACAGTTGTTAAATGAGTTTTGGCCCATGTTATGACCTTTCTTGCCACAGTTGTTAAATGAATGTTAGTTGTTGGTAATATGGGTGTTAAATGAATCTGTCTTCCGGTTCTGCATGGCTCTAAAGAACCAGTAGCTCTGAAGAGCAGCAGACACCGAACTGGTTCTGTGTTTGCTGCCACCCACCCGCCCGCCCTCTTACCTGTCCTTTATTTTCTGCTTTTTCAACCGCAGCTGCTTTGTGTGGCACAGGGATTGAAAAAGCAGGAAAAAAGAGACTTTCCAAACGCTGTGCACCTGCGTGCAGCTCTTCTCAGCTCTCTGGGTGGCATAGCTTAAGGTTTGTTTACATGCACGCACAAAACGTAGTCACTGAACTGGTAGTAACACTGGTTGAATCCCACCCCTGCTGTCTTCCACATTGACTTTGCTTATCAGAAGTTTGCAAAAAGTGATCACATAATTGCAGGATATTGAAACTGCCATAAATATGACTCAGTTGCCAAACATCTGAATTTTGGTCACATAACCATGGAGATGCCCCAACAGCCAAGTGTGAAAAATGGTCATAAGTAGCGTTGTAACTGCAAATGGTTACTAAATGAAATATTGTAAGCAGTGCTGGTAATAGGAGTTCAACAACATCAGAAAGGTTCTGAGTTTGTTACTCCAACATGGGAATAATAGTGCCCACTTGCAGGATTGAGGTGTAATATTATCAGATAATATAGTATAAAATCCTTTGAACATCAAAAAGCATAATAAAGTAATTTGTTCAGACCTGAAGAATTGCAATCTTTTAACATGGTCAGATATATTATGGTGCCTCAAAACCCTTCTTTCAACAATAACTGTGTGGAAAAAATTATATTGTACATTATAAATCTTCAAATGTTTAAAAATATTTCTGACCTCTTATCTGCTTGTAAATAGAGCATCATTGTGCCCTGCTAACCCCTTTTTATACCGTGTCTGCAAGAAACTGCTTTGATGCTATGGTTAAGTTCATAGTTGCTCCAAGTTAGATGCTCCGATTTTAAAAATATAGTTTTACAATTAATATAATTAAATTACAGTTCCTGCGGTGGACATGATCTAGTGCAGGGGTCTCCACCTTGGCAACTTTAAGACTTGTGGACTTCAACTCCCAGAATTCCTCAGCCAGCTGTGCTTCATTGATGATGTGGAAATGTCCCAGGTCCTGTTAGTATCAGGCGAAAGCAACCAGAACTATTTCTGAAGAATCTCAGCAGGAGTTTTATTGCTAGTCAACCATATTACAAAAAGTTTGCCAAACTGACTGCATTCCTTTGGGAACAGTTAAATAAAGCCTCAAGGATTCTGGAGAAGGCCAAACGTGTCCCACTTCCTGCAGTGCAATGACTCCAAACTCAACCCCTTCTTAACTCTTCCCTCCAGCCTACCTGGAAATTCCATCACAGTTACCAACTTTAGGCTATTGGAGTGCCTCTCTCCCTGAAATGACCCACCTGAAACGACTTTGCCTTGGGCTGTCTGAAATAACCACACTTGGCTTCCACAGAGGTATTTGCCCTTATTATGCTGACTGGAACCTTCTAGAGCTTGATGGATCTTACATAGGCTTTTGACATACAGAGGTTTGATACTGTTTTGAAAGCGCACAAGGCCTGTGTTTCAAAAACAAGACTAGTGAAGGTGATAGCTGAGCTACTCAGAAAGTAAATTTCAACCAGGAATAAGATCCAAAGTCTGCCAGATATGCAGTGTGTTGTTAGTTCTATCAAGAATTAGTAATCATGGGTGTTTGCTGCTTCTGCCATCAAGAGATTTTGATGAAGGAGAACACCCCCTTTGTATATGCCATTTTGCCTAGTCCCCAACTACACCTGAATCCTGTTACTCCATATGATGGAATCTAGTTGCAGGAGGGAGGGGCTCCTTTACAGAGAGCAAAGAAACAGAGGAGCTGGGAATGTCTGGCAGTAGGAAGAGGGCACGGATGAACCCTGCCTAGCAGTTTATTTATTTTCATTTATTTATTTGTCTATTGCTTACAAGATAATAGGTATAAGTAAAACATAGTTATGAATACATGGATGCATATAAGAAAAATAAAATATAAAAGAAACAATAGGACAGGGACAGTAGGCACATTGGTGCGTTTATGCACGCCCCCTACAGACCTCTTAGTTCATAGAGTCTATATATAATTATGCAGATAGTTGCTTTAGTCTGGCAAGATTCTGTCTGTAGGCGAATAACAATAATGAAACTACTCAGAAGTAACTCCATGCGTTCTTGGTTCTTTGGGCCTGATATGCCTTTTGCTCAATGCTACTAAATGACAGGGTTTGATCTTTATTGATTGTTCTCTCCCACTTTGCCCTCCCCCACTCCTTCTCCTTAGCATCTGTGATCTGTCAAGCTACTTTTGGCCATGGGTTTAGGGCTCTTTCAGAAAAGTGCTAGACTCATGTTCAGAAGCAGCCCAGCTAACAGGTAACAGGCACAGAGTATTTCTCAGCTGTGACTTGTTAGTTAATTAGACAATTTGAGAGATGACTTTACTAGCTACTTTATAAGCAGCAATCTGCAGTAGCCCAGCCCTGTTCCACTATACATTAAGGAGAGCAATTGCTATCAGAAATGAAACGGTGCAAGGGGAAACAAAGAAAAGGGAATCCACCAATTATTTTATTGAATTGGCTTCCACATTAAAATAATTAATACAACTCAGCAAATTATTTACTGAAGCAGAATAGACCTTGTCAGTGAGGGCAGGGAAATTTATGCTGGCATACCGTTTTGCTACTGCATGCAATTGTAAAGTAGTTTAAAATGGCAGTCTGGTTATGTCCCCAAAACAATTATAAGTGCTGCCCTCTGCTGATCAAAGCAACACACAAACAGGCTTTGAACCAAATCCCATTTTTCAGTCATTCTTTGAAACATTTGCAGGTGATGTTCATGGCTGGCTTCCAACCAGCAAAGTCAATGGGGAAACCTGCAGGAAGTTGTGAGTCTCAGTCATGTGATGTTGCACTTAATAACCCTGAGTGATTTGGTGAATCACTGCGGCTGACATAAGTCAGCATGTTCATGTGGCATTTCACTTTATGACTGCTTCACCTAGTGAAGCTGCTGTCCAAATTGCAGTTGGGAAATGAGGACGATCTTAAATTCCAACTTTACTTACCAAAGCACTGACTTAGTGACAAGCAATACGCTCCTGCTGGTAGGCATCTTTTGCAATTAATTACTTCATATGTCAGTGATCCTGCAAGGGTATGGAAGGATAGAGAAGGAAAGTGTGAGAAATTAACTTTTAAAATCGCCACACAAGGAATGACTAGCACAAGATAACCTACCTGCTCTATCCCCAATTCACGCAACACATGGGAGTATCTCAAGACAATAAATGGGCCCAGCCGAGCCCAAAGAAAGAAAATGAAACAGATTCAGTCAGGACTCTGTCTTGAAAAAAGGGCTGTGCTGAATTTGTGTTATAAAAATAGCAAGAGTATTCACAGGATGGAGCCCACAGTCAAAATGGCAGCTGCAATTGTGAGATTGAAGTTGTTCTGTTTTTTTAATCTTTGAACAAATGTTTTTTTTTCCTTTCTTTTAATATTTGACGTACAGACAATATGCCAAGATTGCTCATATTTTTTTCCTTTTGTATGTTTCGCTTATTATTGTCTGTTATTTGTACATCTTTTTTTGTTTGTTTATGGTTTGGTTTTGTTGTTAATTGGATTTTTTGGTATTTGGGGGTATTTTTTTAAAAAAAGATAATTAAATCATCCCTTCATCCAGATGTTCTGTCCTGTAGAATATTCTCTGCAGCAACATTCCAATGAATAAATCAGTGCGAGAAAAAGATATAACACAAAGTTTCATCATGTAATGAATCTGGGAGCCTTTCTGTCAAGGTTGTACGTTTTGACAGTTGCAACTTTATGACCTTTTTTGTGGCGGTCTAAAGCAAACACTGCAGTCATAAAACAAACTGCTGCTATGGTTCGTTATGGGCGTGATGCTAAAAACGAAAGTATGTGCTGGCTTTTGGAAAACTAATAAAATGTGGTCACATGACCATGAGATGCTGCAAACAGCAATAATGTGGCTATGTTGGCCGGCTGGCGGCTCCGAGGGTGCAGCCCTTCTCTGCGGGGGCACCCTCCCTCTGGAATGAGCTTCCTATGGAGATACGGGCCATCACTGACCTATGGGCCTTCCGGCGCGCATTGAAGACCCACCTTTTTCAGCAGGTCGGTCTGGCCTAGTCCCATTAGTACGGTTCAATTTTTAAATCTTCATTTTTAACAGGGTTTTATTGGTTTTTACCTTTAATTCAGCCATTCATTTAATTCTCTTTTAATTCATTTTAAAAATTTTATTGATTGTATTTTTATTATGGCTGTTCACCGCCCCGTGTCCCTATTTGGGAGAGGGGGCGGTATAAAAGTTTTAATAATAAATAAATAAATATGTTGCCAAGCACCTGGAATTCCATCCTGTGATCATGGAAGTGGCTCAACCATTGGAACTTCAGAACTAACTTGTAAGTAGCCTCAGGGTATGTCTGTTATCACTTTGAATAGTCGCTAAGCAAGTGGTCATAAATTGAAGACTATTTATACCTCTATAATTTAGTTCCCTTTCCCAAATGTGCCACCCTAGACCTTGGTCTGAATTGCTTGTCTTTATGGATATTTCTTTAGATTAAATCCTTGGCTACACATAATATAAGAACGTAAGGATGAAGACTTTGACAGATAAATACAAGAATAATTACCTAGGCAAAGGTAATTGCTATAGTTTTTTAAAAGAATCTTGAAAAATGAGATAACATTCAGAAGTGGTATCAGCAGATAACTCCATATTTCAATGAAGTATAAGGATAGACTTGCAAGTTTCTGTTATTGTAGTCAATTTCAATAAAAAGTAGTTTTAATTTTCCTGAGGAGCTAGCAATAACAGTAGCACTTAGACTTATATGCAGCTTACAGAGTCAGCATATTGCCCCCAACAATCTGGGTTCTCATTTTATCAGCCTCGCAAGGATGGAAGGCCGAGTCAATGTTGAGTAGGTCAGGATTGAACTGCTGGCAGTCAGCAGTATTGGCCTGCAGTACTGCATTCTAACCACTGCGCCACCACGGCTCTTGATTCCCTGGTCTGCCTCATCTAATGGGATGGACATCTAGGTATCACCTTGGATCAATTCTCCTCCTTGTTCAATCTTCTCCAACCTGGTATTTTGTTTTGTGATCATAACGAAAAATATTAACCATGTAGCCTGAGATTTCTAGAAGTTCCACATCTAAAGTGCACTAAGTTGGGAAAAGCTAATGTAGCTCATATGGATGGGCTCCCCCGCCTCCATTACCCTCCAGCAATTCTTTCTTCCTTTTGCTGTTCTGTTGTGGTTTGTCACTGTTTGATCCACATGTGTGCAAGATAATTTCCTGCACACTTCTGTTTTTTTGCCTTAATCCCCCAGGAGCCACCCTTGAGCTTCTCTCAAGCCACATCCTCTCCTCATTATTCAATCACGCAAGCTTTTATCTGGCAAATTCTTGTTCCACCCACCCACTTAAAACCGAGCAACTTACCACATATTTTTTCATCACAACCTACAAGGAAAGAGATTCCAAAAATGAATGCCCATGCCTCCAATGATACATCCTCTGTAGATTTTTCTTCACATCCAAATTGTTCCCACATTCCCTTCAGTTGCAGCACCAAAAGTTACAGTTCTGCAGAACCAAATTATGAAGCTTTTATAACTTTTCAGTCTGCGTAACTATGAAAAATAAGTTTGTACAGGTAGTCCTCAACCTACAACCATTCGTTTAGTAACTGTTCAAAGTTACAACGGCACTGAAAAAAGCTCACACAACCACTTTTTATGCTTACAACCCATTGCAGCATCCCCGTGGTCATGTGATCAAAATTCAGATGCTTGACAACTGGCATGTACTTATGACAGTTGCCGTATCCTGGGACCATCTGATCACCTTTTGCTTCTGCCAAGCAAAATAAATGATTCACTTAACAATCGTGTTACTAACTTAACAACTGTAATGCTTCACTTAACAATTGTGGCAAGAAAAGCCATAAAATGGGGCAAAATTCATTTAACAACTATCTTGCTTAATAACAGAAATTTTGGGCTAATTGTGGTCGTAAGCCAAGGACTACCTACTGTATATGTTTGAAAACTTTCATTGCCTTAAAGTTGTCCAGAAAATTCTTTTCGGTGAGAATATTCAGATTGACAACAGCCTCACACAATCTCTGAAAGGCACTGTCCAGGATAAATATTACAAAACAATTTTTAAAAAATTAATTAGGAATTATGTTCACTGCAATGTCTAGGGACAGTTTGTTCCATATGCTAATGCTATAGTGTGTGATTTTTTTTTCTACTTGAATGACAGAATAATAATGATTTATTAATTTTTTTATGCTGCCCAAGTCCCAAGAATGCTGGGTGGTTTACAAATTAAAATAATATGAACAAATGTAGCCTCATTTATTAATTTCTACACATCGCCCATAATTTTAATAATTTAATTCATTTGAATACCACTAATTAATATTAATTTTAATTTTAATTTATCTTGACAATACTTTACTTTCATTTTTAAACTGTTTTAGCTATAAAAGAATCAAACAAATTCTAGAACAATAAAAAATATGTTTTTCAGCACCTATACTCTTTCCTTCCATTCACCCCATTCTAGTCATTTTAGTTTCATTTTATATATATGTTTTCTTATGTTTTCGCAGGTATTTATATGTATGGTTTTTAGGTTTCTTCAGGTATTTTCCCACGTAATATTTGTGCTTTTATTATAGCGACGTTTCGGCAGAATCTCATCTGCCATCCTCAGGCACACAACATTAAAAAAACCCCAATACACAAGCCTGAAGATGGCGAGTGAGATCTTGTCGAAACGTCACCAAGATACTCTCAATCTTATATGGGAAAAGACCCAAACATGCCAAGACCTGCATATGTACAGTATATATATCATATATATATATATGATCAGGTTTTATATATGTGTATGTGTGTGTGTGTATATACGCACACACACACACACACACACATGCTATTCCTCTGATTAAAGGCTCTGCGTAGATGCTCTGTGGATCATTTTATTGCCTTTTACAATTATACATATATACATCCATATCTTTTACCAGTATTATGAAATAACAAAAGAAAGGACAAACAAGATTTTCAGATTAGAATAAGAATTCCTAAAGCAGATATCCAGAAATCAGGAAAGATCCAAAACCTTGTATCTGGTGCTTCTTTAAGGCTTTTTTGAGTTTCATGGTTGTCTCACTCCGGAATTCCACCAAATTTTCTAGCAGATCCTCATCTGCAAAAACACCAAGAATTTCTTTCTTTAGAGGGGAAAGACTGGAGGATAGATGGTAGATAAAGTGTATAGACAGATAGACAGATGGTAGACAGACAGACAGATGATGGATAGATAGATGGATATAATAGATAGATAGATAGATAGATAGATAGATAGATAGATAGATAGATAGATAGATATAAAAATTATGATGGACAGACAATCAGATAGATGCTAGATCAGGGGTGGGATTCTACTGGTTAGGACCGGTTCAGTAGAACTGGTTGTTATGATTCTCTGTAGTTCGGAGAACCAGTAAATCGGGCCCCTGGTTGGCTCCGCCCCTTTCCACCCACCACTCCGCTCCTGGCCCAGTCAGTCCTTATTGCACATGCGTGACATGCACATGCGCAACATCACTGACTGCATTCTCTTCCATCGCCCTGCCATGCCCAGTCACTCCTTATAGTGTATGTGCACGACAGCGCTGCCCGCATTTTCCTGCCCGCTGCCATCGCTTTCTGCAGCAGCAGCCAGCCAGCCAGCCAGCCAGCCATCACTGCCTGCCTTCTGCCACCCGCGGCCCTGCCTGATCTGGGTGAATGAGGGCTCTGCAAGCCCCGGTTGCCATTGCCACCACCCCTGGTCAAGTGCCAACTCCTGGGCCACCCGACCACCCTCGCTGCAGCAAGCTCTCCAGACTAGGACCAAGTGGACCCTGGCATAGCTGGGCAGCCAACTTGCCTGCCTAATTTTTGGTAAGTTACTCTTTTAAAAAAAAAAAAAATTATGTATTTATTTATTTATTTGGTATATTCTTCAGAAAAACAAAACTAATACTAAAAATAAATAAATACATAAATAAAAATATTTTACTATTATTGTTACATGTTGACATCTCTGTAGGGAAGGAAAACAATAAGTGTCAACATGTAACAATAATAGTAATAGTGTAACAAAAACGTATTTATGTATTTATTTATGGTTTTAGTATCTGTTTTGTTTTTATGATTAATCAAAATAAAACATATACTAAAATTATTTAAAATGTTTATAATTATCAACCCTCTTTGTATTTAATTCATACATAGCAATGATAGTTCTTCACCTAATTTCTATCTCTTATCTCTATCTGTCCATTTCTGCACATTGTAATATTTTTTTAAATTTAATTTTCATCTATAGGGATCTCTTCGTATTTCCACTGTTGCGTAAACATAATTCTAGCCGCTGTTAACATGTGTAAAATTAAATATGTAATGTATTCCCTTTATTTATGTGGGTACCAACAAAAATATTTCTGGTTTTAAAATTTAAATCAATATGTTGCTTTACCATTTTTCTAACCTTGACACTACATACTCTTGAATAGCTACTTGAGTTGAGTACAAGCAGAACCCAATACTGAACCTAATTCATATATTCCAGTTTTTTAAACTGAAGAATAAATTTCAGAAAAAGAATTCAGTATTGCTCTGTGAATGTGCCTATGGATTTCATTCTTAATCTAACTTCTTAGATGATTTTGTACTATATCTTTTTTGTATATATACATCTGTATAAGGCTCTAAAAAGCTTCAGCATTTTTAAGATGCAAAGTCTAAAAAGCTTAGGTGACTAAACATGGCTTCCCCTGGCTTCTCTCTCTCGGCTATAGAGAGAGCATTCCTACCGGCACAAAATAACAAACTCCTTGGTTTGTTAATTGTATTTCCATTTTAAGTGTTTATTTTTCAAGTAATTGTAATTATGAAAATATCAGCCATTCTTTTATATACACAGTATAACATCTTTTTTATAGACTGTCATTTTCAAATCCACTTTCAACTCCGTCTCAGTCTTGTCTGATAAAACTTGTTCCTCTTTCACAGCATATCTTTTAAACACTAGCTAGCTATAGTGTTAGACACCCTTAAAAGTAGCTGAATATTACTGATCTCTGCTCCTCACCCAATTTCTTCACTTGCCACTGCCTTCACCACTGAACTTACAACACTAATCGAGTCCAAACCACTATATTGTTGTATTGGGTTTTTTTGTAGTACCTTACCAGGATGAAAAGGTAAATGAGTCTGACTGCTTTCTTCAGTAAGAAAACAAAAGGAGATCCAAAAGAGTCACAACCACAACCGTTGGAGTCTGGGGAAAGCAGCACATCAGGTACACTGCAACTTGGGGAAAGCAGCAGCACATCATCTACAGTCCAGGAGTCTCCAACCTTGGCAACTTTAAGACTTGTGGACTTTAACTCCCAGAATTCCTCAGCCAGCTTTGCTGACTGAGAAATTCTGGGAGTTGAAGTCCACAAGTCTTAAAGTTGCTAAGGTTGGAGACCCCTGATCTACACTGCAACCTGGGGAAAGCAGCAGCACATCAAGTACTGAAAGAACTGAGTTGGACACTGAAAGAAACCTTCCTGACTGCTGGACATTGCAGCAGTACAACAATTTTAAGGAGAAATATGATGGACTGGAAGTTTCCCAGAAAAAGTTAGGTTGCAAGTATTGGAAAAGATTTGAGGTTTCAATAAAAAAGTGTTCACGCAGCAAAGGAATGGAAAAATTTCCAAATCGAGCCATCAGGGAAGAGTAAAGAGGTGCAGCAAGCATCTCTTAGAAAATAATTGAAAGAGTATTTCTCATTAAAGCTCACAACATTTGCACACAGAAGTTAAAGCAATGTGAGCAGGATGTAATAAGTAAAGGACTGGATAAGATGACTGAAAAATATTTGTAGCGTGTAGCGTGTTTACTACAATGTACATTGTTTACTACAATGTACCGTCTGGCACAAACATGCAGACCATTTTCAGATATAGAAGATCTTATAGAATTGCAAATTAAAAATGGTTTAGATCTGGGAATAGGATTTCATTCATGTAAAACTGCAGTTGCAATAGTAGATTTCATTGCAAAAGACATTAGGAAACATTTATTTACCAAAATTATTGGAAAAAACTTGCAAAATCTGTTTGATCATTGACAAAGCCTCCAAATTATTGAAAAAACTTGCAAAATCTGTTTGATCATGCCTCAACAATATCTTCCAAACCAGTTCTTATACTATACTTAAAAGTTGAGGATCCAGTTTTCTCACCAACAAGTTTCCTTGAACTAGTAGAATTGGAAAAACAAGATGCAGAGACAATATGTTGTTCAGTTATGGAAAGTTTGAATAATGTTGGGTTTAATAAGAATGATCTAAAGAAACATTTAATAGGATTTTGCTCCGATGGTGCCAGTGTTATGCTTCGAAGAAAATCTGAGGTAAGCACTAGGATAGCCAAAGACATTCCATACATCATAATATGGCACTGCTTAAACCATTGTCTCCAACTTGTTTTAGATGATTCTACTAGGGAAATAAAGTAAGTAAATCATTTTCAAATCTTTATTGATAAGATATATTCTATTTTCCATCAATCCAATAAGAACCTAACTGAACTTAACAAAATTTCCACATAACTTGAGATTGAAATTATAAAGATTGGTAGAGTTTTTGGACCAAGATGGGCTGCCTGTAGTTTATGGTCAATCCTAGCTGTGTGGCTTGCTTATCCAGTACTACATCAGTTTTTTTCTTCAAACAAAAAATACTCAGGTATGGCTGCACATCTTGAAAATACATATTTTCTCACTGATTTGGCTATGATTGATATCCTAACTGAAATATCTCTTCTTTCTAATGCACTGCAAGCGAAAAATATAGACAAAAATATAGACAATATTATAACAACTGAAAAAATTGTGGTAAGATCAATTAAATCATTTGAAATGCTTACAAAGGAAAAGGGTACATACAAAAAAAAGGTTGATGGATTAATTACTTCAGAAACCTTTAAAAATATAAATTTTGTACAAAATCATCGATTTGTGGAACTTCCTCGTGAAAGACTTTTAAAAAGCATTGTAACTAATTTGAAGAAAAGATTGATGGATTACGAACATTTAAAAGTAGGTAACCAATTTAAAGACACTGATAAATTAAAAGTTCTCAATTATTTGGAGTCAGATTACTGAAACATTGAAGAAGTGGTGGTTCCATGAAAAACAACTGAAGAACAATTGGTTGCATTTGGTGAAATTTTCCATTATGAAATTAATATTAATGATTATTGCAATTTCATAGAAAATATGTTAAAAGATTCTGAGAAATATGCAATTCCTGGCAGCATTAAAAAGGCTAGATATATTGTCAGGACAATTGTAATCAATTCAGCAGAAGCAGAAAGGAGTTTCTCGCAAATGAACATAATATGTTCAGAGAGCAGAAGTCGCCTAACGGTTTCCAACGTAACCAGTGGTAGGATTCAAATTTTTTTAGTACTGGTTCTGTGGGTGTGGATTGGTGGGCATGGTAATGGCTTGGTGGGTGTAGCAGGGGAAAAATACTATAAAATCTCCATTCCCACCCCACTCCAGGGGAAGGATACTATAAAATCCCCATTCCCTCCCCACCCCATTAACCTGCTTTCCAGTTCTGTTCTCCTGTGCAGGGCAACAAAACAAGACCCAGTCAATCAGCTGGGACTCGGGAGGTACAGAATAGATGGGGGGCGGTACCAGTCAGAGATGGTATTTGCCAGTTCTCTGAACTACTCAAAATTTCCGCTACTGGTTCTTCAGAACTGGTCAGAACCTGTTGAATACCACCTTTGAATGTAACGAACCTACTGATTATCAATCTAATTGGCCTACCTGTGCAAGAATGGGACCCTGCTATGAGCACATCACACAGCTGCAAAAGAAAACTGTAAGTGAGGATGCCAATAAAAAAGCAATTTGGCAATACTTTAAATAAGTTTTATTGGTTTTTTTTAAGTTTTATGTTATATAATAGTTTTTGATTAATATTTTAAAACTTTGTTGTAACAAAATCTAGTTTTGTGTACCTTTTTTGTTATTTAAGCATTAAAGACATGAAATAATAAGCTACCTTTTGTTTTGGTATATATATATTTTTATACTTAAAACGGTCATTAGGGCAAAGAAGTGATGTTGAGTTGGCCAAGCCATGCCCAGCTGGGTCACATGACTACCAAGTCAGGCTCAGCCAGTCATGTGACCACCAAGCCACACCCACAAATTAGGCCATGCCCACAGAACCGGTTGTTAAGAAATTTGAATCCCAACTCTGTGATAGATGTTGGATGGATAGATAAATAATGGATGGATAGATAGACAGACATAGATAGATAATGATTGATAGATGATGGAAGGATAGATATTGATGATAGATAGATGATAGATAGATATCAGGGCTGTCAAATTCCCAGACCGCGGGCTGGATACGTCATGTCTGGCCACACCCACGCTCAGTTTAACAAAAGGGAAAAAAAGTCCTGATATATCACATGATATCGCTGTGACGATGTGAGTTTGACATGCCTGATATAGATGATAGACAGACATGTAGATAATGGATAGAGAGATAATAGGGAAATACGTGTAACAGCTGCTGGAGTTCTCACCTGTAGAGTTGGTTAGAAGCAGTTTTTCTGTTGTGACCTTCACCTCATGTAACAAGGCATCAACCATCGCTTTAACTGGGAAGAATAAGAGGCAGTCAAAACAGATGGAGAAAAGATTTAGATTTTAAAATATGTTTTTTAAAAGGTATGGTACAACTCAGAAGTGGGTCATACTTTAATGGTGGAGGAAACTTTGGGGAAGAAAGAGTAAGGCTTAACCTTAGGTGGAGTAAATACAAAGGGCATGAAAATAGCTAGGATTTTCAGGGGTGTTTTTTTTTTTAAGATCATAGCAGAGATATATAAGTTTCTTAGGCCAAAGCCACACACATTTCTGTGTGCAGTGCAAAACACTCTAAATTTAATTTAACTGAGCTATACATTTAATTAAAATTAAATTAAATTTAAATTAATTAAACATTCAAATTAAATCTAAATTAAATATTAAAAGTAAAGTAAAATTTAAACATTAATATATATATATAAATAAATATATATATATATAAATTAAAATTTAAACAGACAAATTAAATACTTTAAAGCATATGAAATTAATTATTCACCTCCCCTTTATGAATAATTCTCGAGTGAAAAATGTTGTAAATCCCCAAATTATTTATCTATATTTATTCTTTGTATGGGTGGAGCCATTCTGGGACGCATGCAGTCTTTGCAGTCTCAAGATTGTAAACCCTTCACAGTGTTTGCATTTCTCTCCTCAGAGCAGTGGAAAATGGCATAACAATCACATATATTTTCCCTATCACCTTTTCAAGTTTGATAGTACATTTAGAAGAGCTCCTGAGTGAGGCTGGGGGGAAAATAATTTTTCCTATCTTCCCTGTACAGCTTAAAACTGATTTTATCATGTGAAAGTATACTATTTTCTTACCCACTTCCAGACATCTAACATCTTGCAATATACAGCTCCAGAGTGGTATTCAGCAAGTTTTGATCAGTTCTGGAGAACTGGTAGCGGAATTTTTGAATAGTTCAAACTGGCAAATGCCACCTCTGACTGGAGATTTTACAGTATCCTTCCCCTGCCACGCCCACCAAGCCATGGCCACAGAACCGGTAGTAAAAAAAAAATGAATCCCACCACTGTACACCTTCCTATTTATTTATTTATTTATATCCCATCTAAAATTGATTATTTTTACAAATCGTTCAAGTCAGTGAACATATCAAGCACATTTTCCCCATAACAACCCTATGCAGTAAGTAACTGGCTTTCATGGCTAAAGCAGGATTTGAATTCACAGCTTTCTGCTTTCTGGCTCAGTGCCTTAACCACTAGACTAAACTGGCTGTCACAAATTGCCATTTAAAAATCGCATTCTTTCAATAAAGTTTCTGGTGTGAACATTAGCCCACCTTAACTCCCAGCTCTATCAATGTATTTCCCTGTCCTCATGTATTTCTGTGCCTCTCCTTTTTCTATTTTTATCTATTAGATTTTTATCTCACCTTGATTACTTTATGAGTAACTCAAGGAGGTGAACGTATAGACTTCAAATGGCAACTTCAAATCTCAACAAATAAATGCTCTGCCCTATATATTGGCAAAAAAAAATAATCAGAAAATAAAATACAGGCTGAATAGTCAAAACCTTGTTGATGATCCAAACTCTGTCAAGGATCTTGGAGTACTCATCTCTAATGATCTAAGTGCTAGAGCCCACTGTAACTACATAGCCAAAAAGGCATTAAGAGTTGTTAATCTAATCTTACGTAGCTTTTTCTTTGGTAATATTACACTAATAACTAGAGCATACAAAACATTCGCTAGACCAATACTCGAATACAGCTCATCAGTCTGGAACCCACATTACGTATCTGATATTAACACAGTTGAGAAAGTCCAGAAATATTTCACAAGAGTTCTCCACTCCTCTACTCGTTGCAGAATACCTTATGCCACCAGACTCGAAATTCTAGACTTAGAAAACGTAGAACTACGCCGCCTTCGGTCCGATCTAAGTATAGTATGTAAAATCATACATCGCAATGTCCTACCTGTCAATGAATACTTCAGCTTCAACCATAACAACACAAGAGCAAACAATAGATACAAACTCAAGGTTAATCACACCAAACTTGATTGCAGGAAATACGACTTCAGCAACAGAGTGGTCAATGTCTGGAATACTCTACCTGACTCTGTAGTTTCTTCCCCAAACCCCAAAAACTTTAACCTTAGACTGTCTACTATTGACCTCACCCCTTTCCTAAGAGATCTGTAGGGGGCGTGCATAAGCGCACTAACATGCTACCGTCCCTGTCCTATTGTTTCTTTTACATATATTTTTATATGTATCCATGTATTCATAACTATGTTTTACTTATACCTATTATCTTGTTAGCAATTGACAAATAAAAATAAATAAAATCATACTTCCTCCTCCTATTTTCTTTGAGTCAAATTTGGAATTCTGAGCAAAATAGTCTAGCTTCATTCATACAGAATTACTGCACATATTTGTGGCACCAGAATCATGTTTGTGACTGATGCCTTCCAATAGGATAAACAAATTTTTCTTTATGTTACTTAGAGCACCACAAGAATGTCCTCCAGCCACAGCTTTACCTCTTGCTTCCATAGAGTCATAAATATAGGAGAAAAGAAGGCAGAGATAGGGAGGCGGAATTAAATGTGTCATGAGTTTAGAGTCCTTGCATTGTCATAAAAGATCCAAGTCCAGCTCATGAATTCTGTTGACCCTTATCTAGCTCCAATTTAGTGCTATTAGTTGACTACATTCTTCCATATAGACTTGAATAAATCTTCTATATCTGCAACTTTATGAACGGTTGTGATTCTTTGCATCTGACTATAGGGTGGAAGGGACCTTGAAGGTCTTCTAGTCCAAGCCCCTTCCAACTTCCTTGACCCTAAGCCATGATTTGCCAAGACCTACCTGTCTGTTTTCCTTCCAATAAAAAAATCAGTAGCCATAAAACAGAGAAGGACTTAATGCTTCCATTTTCATCTGTCATCACAGCAAAGATTGGGTTCCATTAAGGGAGGAAAAGTTGTCTGTTAAGGTGCTTTAGGCATGCTGAAGTTCCTGGGGATATGGCCACGATTCACTTATTCATCCCATGGATTTCAACACAATTGATTCAGCAGAACTCCAATCCAGTAGTAATTATTTGCAGAGTTTGGGGGGGGCGGGAATTGTTATCTTGCATAGACACACCCAAATTGGAGACCAAGGAACTGGCTGTGCCTGATGCTTTTTTAAAAAGGACTTTTGAATGAGGAATATCATTGCGTATTCTTTGTTTCCTTTTGATTTTTCCCTCCCATGGATATTTTATTGGATTTTGATGATTGTAAGCAGCATGTGTTATTTTACTGACACATCTGTACAGATATTTGTAATACATATATCCTTCCTCTTTTACATCAGTGCCCTGGAAGATCTGATAATGCTTATATATTCATCCTTTTTTTTTCAAATTGTAAATTGTTTCTAACTCAGGTAAAGCTAAACACTGTGCAGCAGCTGCTGTGAAAATTAGACACCAGTTGATGAACTGTCTCTGGCAATTGTAACATACTTTTTATATCAACCATCATAATTGCCTGTATTATTGTACTTTATTTAATTATTCTTTAGCTGTTTTCAGTTATATTGTCTCTCTCTGGTCCTTGGTTGTAATAAAAGATTCGTTCAATATAGTACAGCAATTTTTTAACAATCTGTAAGAGAGTTGATTCCTTTAAAATTAAGAGAGGTAGTTGTATTTATATATTTAGTTATTAGATATTTACCCCACCTTTATTATTTTATAAGTAACTCAATGTAGCAAATATATATAATACTCCTTCTTCCACCTATTTTCCCCACAACAACCCTGTGAGGTGGGTTAGGCTGAGACATAATGACTGGTCCAAAGTCACCCAGCTGTCTTTCATGCCTTAGGCAAAATTAGAGCACTCATTGTCTCCCAGTTTCTAATATTGTTAATATTAGTTTGTTGTATTTGTTCAATGCCTTTGTTCCTTTTGGCACTTTTCATGGGTTTTGTCATTCCTTTCTTTTCTATTTATGTTAATTTGTATTTTAATAGAGGGAGGGAGGGAGGGAGAGATGACTCTGAAATACTGAAATAATAAGAGTTTTTTTTTAATGGGGGAAGACTCTTGCAGTGATGCTGTCTAGGAGAAATCAGACCATTCAGGAAAAATTATATATTAAATAAAAATATTAATTTAATATTGATATTTAGAAACAATTCTTCTAACTAGCTGTTTCCAGGGATGAGTCACTAGGTGCAGATTTATAGTCCCAAGGGCAGAAACTGCCAAATTCAGCATCATGAATGAATGAAATCTTGTTTTCAATTTTCTCCACTCCTGTTCCTGATCTTATTTTTAGAAGGAGTGAGATGGGAAAAATTAAGAAACAGAAAAGAAAGATGAAGATGTGATGATAGAAGTGGAAATTTGGGGTTCAGTCCTAGCAGTGTTACTGTTTTTAAGATAATACAATTACAGGTAGTCCTCAACTTACAACCACAATTGAGCCCCCAAATTTATGTTGTTAAACAAGACAGTTAAGTGAGTTTTGTCGCATTTTACGACTGTTCTTGCCACAGTTGTTAAATGAATCATTTAGAATTTTTAGAATTTATTTGATTTGTCAATCGCTTACAAGATAATAGGTATAAGTATATACATAGTTATGAATACATGAAATGGGTACATATAAGAAAAATAAAAGAAACAATAGGACGGATGGTAGGTATGTTGGTGCACTTATGCACGCCCCCTATTATATATTATATATTGCAGTTGTTAACTTAGTAACACGATTGCTTAGTGAATCTGGCTTCTTCATTGACTTTCCTTGTCAGAAGGTTGCAAAATGGGATCACCTGACCTTAGGACACTGCAATCGTCATAAATATGAGTCAGTTGCCACGAAGTCTGAATTTTGATTGCATAACCATAAGGATGTTGCAATGGTTGTTAAGTGTGAAAAATGGTCATAGGTCAATTTTTTCAGTGCCATTGTAACTTGGATAGTCACTAAATGAACTGTTGTAAGTCGAGGACTACATGTGTAGATGGGAAGATACTATATATCAGCAGTGATCCACTAGCCAATAGCCCACCGTGAGCTCCCTGTACTACATTTCATGAAGCAGTTCACAATCTGTTGAAAGAGGGTGACGAAGCCAAACTATTTTCCTAGTTGCAAACTGTATCCATGCTCAGAAAGATATTTTAATCATTGCTGTGTAGAAGAAAAAGGGCTTTGCATTTGTTTTATTTATTTAACAAATTTATATAGGGGGCCCTACTTACATCTAGGTGTTGCTAGGCAGCTTACAAAAATTTTAAAAATCAAAGATATAATAAATATCTAATTAAAAAAAAAACACCTCACCTCCATAGCAGCAATATTACAATCAAAACTGCCATTTAATCAGTTCCCTCTCTATTTGTGGTCCCCAGAACTGCTGACAAAACCATGTTTTTAGGCCTTTCAGAAAAGGAACAGGGTAGGGAGAATGAGGTTCCATAGAGAAGGGGCCACCACTGAAAAGGACCTTTTTTTGATCCCACCAGATGTACATTTCTAATTGGGGTGATCCTGATGACCTGCGTGGACATAATAGGAAAGAGGCAGTTCTTCAAACAGCTTTTAAATCAGGGATGTCCAACCTTGGCAATTTTAAAACTTGTGGACTTCGACTTCCAGAATTCAGCATAGCTGGGTGGGGAATTCTGGGAGTTGAAGTCCACAAGTCTTAAAGTGGGACACTTACTTTGAATGAAGAAAGGCCCAGCGGATAGGGCCGACTCGTAGGCAAAGGATTACAGAGCTGTACCTGCCAATCCCGAAAACTGGCTAGTGGCATAATGTAGGAAAAAATCCCCCTCAAGGCTTCTGAGTAGGACTTCAGCCCGTGCCTTCAAGCGAGTATCCCGCATCTTTTTTGGAACAACGTCAGTCCGGAGCTTAGCTATATTGCTCTTAAATTCTGTGTCACATTGTAAGCAGGCCCAGATTCTGGTGGGAATCCATAGCAGGAAGAGCAGTGAAGAAAACCCTAGGCGCGGCATGACTGAATGTGAGCAAAAAGTACTAGAGGATTGCAAAGTTCTGCTGCTCATGACATCAGAATGGCATAAGCAGAACATTATATAGAGCCTCGGCAGCGCAGTGGTTAAAGTGCAGTACTGCAGGTTACTTCTGCTGACTGCCGGCTGCCTGCAATTTGGCAGTTCAAATCTCACCAGGCTCAAGGTTGACTCAGCCTTCCATCCTTCCGAGGTGGGTAAAATGAGGACCCAAATTCTTGTGGGCAAGAGGCTGACTCTGTAAACTGCTTAGAGAGGGCTGTAAAAGCACTATGAAGCGGTATATAAGACTAAGTGCTATTGCTATTACGGATAGTCCTTGACTTACCACCACAGTTGGGACCAGAATTTTCATTGCTAACCAAGGCAGTTGTTAAGTGAGCCAAACCCCAATTTCATAACTTCTTTTGCCATGGTCATTAAGTGAAACAGTGCAGTCGTTAAGTGAATCACACAGACTTTAAGCGAAACCAGCTTCCCCCACTGATGTTGCTTGTCAGAAGGAAAGGAAGGAAACAAGGGGTGATCACGAGACCTCGGGATGCTGCAACTATTGTGAATATATGCCCATCGCCAGGTACCTGAATTTCGATCACATGACCATGGGAATGCTGCAATGGTTGTTAAGGGTGAGGACCAGTTGTTAAGTCACTTTTTTCAGTGACATTGTAACTTCGAATAGTCACTAAACAAATACAGGATCCTCAACCTAAGACCACACTTGAGCCCAAAATTTATGTTGCTAAGTGAGAAATTTGTTAAATGAGTTTTGCCCAATTTTACGACTTTTCTTGCCACATTTATTAAGTGAATCATTACAGTTCTTAAATTAGTAAGGCGCTTGTTAGGTGAATCTGATTTACTCTTTGACTTTGCTTGTTAGAAGTGAATCAAAAGGGGATCCCATGACCCCAGGACATGCAACCATCATAAATGGGAATTAACTGACAAGCCTCTGAATGTAAATCATATGGCCACGGGGATGCTGCAACAGTCAAAAGTGTGAAAAATGGTCATAAGTCACTTTTTTCAGTGCCGTTGTAACTTCAAACTGTCGCTAAATGAATTGTTGTAAGTCAAGGACTAGCTTTACATTCCTTTTCAAGGAAAGAGCCTAGCAGCTATATATAAGCTCCCATCTGTAGATCAGCTTCTTCCATCTGTACATCAGTTCCCTGCACTGATTCTTTCCAGATGTTCTGGAACTGCAACTCCCAGAATTCCCTGGCAGCATGGGCTAGCTAAAGAATCTTTGATGTTGTTGTAGTCCCAACAAGTTTGGAAGGTATTAAACGGGAAAGCAGCTACATATTTTCCCAGTCATATTTTATAAACAAAGAGGTTATTCATTTTTAGTATCTATTAAGCTTGTGTTGTTTTTTCTTTCACTGCTAATATTTATATTTATAAAAGTTCTTAAAACACCTTTCCGAAATTAACAGTACGGCAATCCTTGCTCTCAGATTTATAATTTATAATTGAAGACAGAGGAAGGGAATTTTGGCGCTGGGGTCCACATTTAGAAATTTAAAAATGTTATTATTGTATAGGTAGGCAAAGCTAAACTTTAGGGGATTTTCTACTTGCTTAGAAATGTGTAAATGATCAAATATGGATTAGCCAGTGTGATTTTTGAAATTGTTTGTGTGAAATTGACTATGTAATCTTACTTGCATGTGTAGACAAGCCTTTTCTGCTTCAGATGCTCCAAAATTGTTCTTACAACACCATCTAAATTCCTCAATAGGCAGGAGTAGAGAGAAATATATAGGCAGCTGAGTCTAACATATTTGTAAGAAAATATGGGAATTGCTGGAATAAAACCGCACTTCATCACAATTCACACAATCTGTCCAGTTATATATTGTTCTAATCTAAGAGGCATTTTAACCCCAAATTGTGGTGGAAATATTTGCTGGAATGTATTGATAGCTTCTTCTGCTAGTCAACTGGATTGACCCTTCCCAGACTCAAAAATAACTTAGAAACTAACATTTGCTATGTAAACCACACGTCACATTGATTACCTCACTACACACCTTTAGGATAAACACTGATATTATTCACCATTAGTTAAATAATAGGTATTTGCTTTGCATCTCCATGTATTACCATTCTGCTTATGTAATTAGTACATCCTTATGCATTATATTGGAAATTGTGACTTTTGTGTAAAAACTGTATAAAGACCTCCCTGAAAGCTACAATCATTAACTGTAAATACTGTCCAACTGCCAAGAAACTAGCAAGGTTCACATACACTGTCCTAAGCCATGGCCTGATTAATAAATAATTATTCTCTACAATGAGCTACCCTTGAAAACCACTCAGAAATTTTAACTGGTTCAGAATGAAGTAGAATGAGCAATGGTGGGCTTATCTCCAAACGCCTACTTCACACTCTAACTTTATGAACTGCACTGGTTGCTAGTGGGTAGGTTTATAGGTGTAATTCAGGGTGCTGGTTATCAAATGTTTGTGGAGATTCTCAGTCATCCAGGTCATAGTTGTCTCAAAAGTGCTTTTTTCAAAAGGTGACTGGACTGTTTTTTTCTCTGAGGAAGAAGACATTTTGCTTCTCATCCAAGAAGCTTTATTGGTTCTGGCCCGACTTCTTGGATAAGCCAGAACTGATGAAGCTTCTTAGATGAGAAGCAAAATGTCTTCTTCCTCAGAGAAAAAACTGTCCTGTTACCTTTTGAAAAAGCACCTTTGAATGCTGGTTATTAACTATAAAATCCTATGATCCAGTTATTTGAGGGGCCACTTACCTTTCATGGTTTCTCCTGGCTACTATGAACCAACAGAGTGGGCATATTCCAGGTCCCTTTGATTAAACAGTGTCATCTTTCTGTCTTCTGGCATGAGGTCTTCTTGAAATCCAGATGGCTCCCAGCCTGACGACATTCCAGTAACTTTAAAGACATGGCTGTTCTCCCAGGCCTTGGGGTAAGGTGGTGGAAAGCTCTTCTTTGACATATGTTTGACATATGTTGTATAAGTTGTGGTTGGACGTCTGGATTTTCCATCTCGTTTATTTACTTTATATTGTATTTTATTTTCTTATTGTAGTTCTATCATTTGTTTTTTTTTATGTTGTAGGCTGTCCAGAGTCAGTTTGAAATTGAACAGTGCCAAAATTGAATAAATAATTTTTATTAGAGACTGGGACTAGCAATATAGAATTTTTACTCAGGGCAATTATTTCTTCTCTTAAATAGAAAATGCAAATAAAATTAACATTAATACTATGGAATGCATTTTAATAAGTTAATAACTACTACTGTCAGTCAAAGCAATTCAAATTTTTATTACAGGCGTAAGGGTTTTTGGCCTATTAGTTAAGATCAAGTACAGAACTATAATTAAAACTGTCTGACACACAAGACTAAAAGTTACATGGCTTGCTTACTTCCTTGTATTCCAAAGAAACATTATATTTTGGGAAATTGTTTGTGTGTGTGTGTGTAAAAGAGAGAGAGAGAGAGAGAGATAGAGAGACAGAGAGGGAGAGAGAGAGAAAACAACAATACATCTATCTCAGTAAAATTGTATGTCATGTTTGTCTTTTTGAATTCTCTGATATAATCATTGTTTTAGTCATTACTTTTTCAAGTCTCCTTGAGGTCTATGCTACATTAGCCTTTCCAAGCTTGATTTAGTTATGGATGAAGTTTCAGGAGTTAAAAAGAGAGAGCAAAGGAAAGAGAATTGGATGAATTATAGCAGTTTTTTCTAGGGAAGACTTAAACGAACTTTTAAGGGATGAAATGTATCTTTCTACAGCTTAAAATCTTGTTTACTCCCAGAATAGTTTACGAGTGTTTTGTAAGATGTAACTCATCTTCTTTCCTTTGACATGTTGACTGCGTCCTCCTCTTTTGAGGCCTGAGAAAGTTTCTACTTTCCTTTTTTCCCCTCATGAATGTTGAATGCAGCATCAACATATATAAATATAGCAAGAGTACCTCATCAGTCTGGTTGGGAAAACGATCACAGGCCAATTTGTTGAGTCACTTCAACCTCTAAAAGTAGCATGGGGAACCTTTCCTTTTCGGCCTTGCTCCAGCTACTTTCATTGATGATGGTTCTGTTTGGTCATCTCCTGTGGACTTTTGCTGCATCACAGCCAGTGTGACCTTGGTATGATGGAGTGGGACATTCATCTACCACTAGAGGGCAGAATAGCTCTGGCAAAAGGGAGAATGAAAGGAAAAAAAAAATCTGGTCTGTCAGAGTTTAAGGACTCAGATTTATTGCAGCATAAGCTTTTTTGCATCATACTCTATTTCAGATATATCTGACATTATGTTAGCGCATGCGTGTATGTGGAAGAGTGTGTGAAGGCTTGTTCCCATCACCTTGTGTTTTTTTTTTTTTTTTGCATGCATGCGTGCCTCAACTAATCTCTCTCAAATTGATGTGAGTCTTAGTGTGCCAAAGTTAAATTTTTGGCAACATTCGCTATTTCCTGCACATCCAGATGGATATTTGAACAAGGACCAAGAGTGGTGATGCCACTTATAAGCTTGAGCTTTCATCTGAGTTGGGAGTAGGGCAAGTAAGCCAAATGGTAACATGTCGATGAGTAAATCATACCACAACTTACACACTTGCATCTGACACGAAGACACAGATACACAAGATTGGCATTTATGTGATGAAACGAAGACACAGGTATGCAAGATTGGCATTTATGTGATGACATCAACACATCTATGTCATCATTTTGCTATCCTCCTGATACAATGCTGTAGATACTGCTGCATTTCACAGCTCCACTTTTGCCTGCAATTCACTTAGAGATGTAAACATGGGGCTAGTGGTAGGGAAATTGTACTTCTCACAGCCCTGCCTTGTGGGAAATGTCAGTTGATTCCTGTCCAGTTCTTAAGAAAAACAATCCTGTGGTAGTAGTGTTTGCTTAACAGCCCTTGAGGAAGGTTGGGCTGAGAGAGAGTGACTGGCCCAAGCTCACTCAAATGGCGTTTGTGCCTAAGGCGGGACTACAATTCAAAGTCTCCTGGCTTCTAGCCTGGTGCCTTAACCACTAGACCAAACTTGCTCTTTCAAGTAAATCTGGCAAATACTGTACATCAGAAAACAATGAACTGATAATATCTCCCATTAAACATTATTTAATTTAACAGCCATTAACATTAAAAGTAGAATTAAAGTAAGAATTGACGTCACCATATCACAAAGTTCTCCAGATCTAAAATACAAGAAAGCCAGATCATTAGACTTTCCAAAATGGTGGGGCCATTTGAATTTTTGAGAATAACATGTTTCAGAGAGAGGTATCACTCTTGTAAGAAGCCTGCTTGGAGATCCTGACTCTTTAACTTTTCCAGAAGAGTCTTCTTGGGTTGACTGAACTGGATGGGCAAATTCTATTCAGAAGAGATAATCCTGTAGATAGCCTGGATCCAAGAAATTTAAAATCAATAGATTGTAAAACCAGGATCTGAATTATATTCAGACATCTATTTCCAGCCAGTTCAGCACTCACAGTGTAGCTGGAGGGGGGCCTCACTAATTCAGTACAAGGAAGTTTGAAGAGTGGGGTCAAAACTTATGGCCTCAGCAATCCAATCATAACTCCTCCTGGTTTGTTTGTGTGCTATGTTTCTGGACTTTTAATGTACCATAGACTTTTTTTTTAGCAAATTGTCACATTGGCACGATTCTTGCTCAGGAGAAGTCCTGAGACTATGAACGATTGTGACTGCATTCACTCAAATTGCTAAACTAAAAGCTAAAAATAAAAAATAACACCTTCACAGAATGTTACGTCCCGGAACCAAAACGGAGTCACAATAGTTTGATTCATACAATACTCTGAAACAATGGCTGGTTTTCCCACAACATACTGGGCCACACATATCCAACCTATTAGCCCAGAGAGGTTGTTGCATGAACCCAACCTAGATGCTGTAATAGGAAGTCTCACTTGTAGCCAGTTTTTCTACTGACTTGGCTCTGGGAGACAGACTTAAAAAAAGTTTAAAGCATCACGATGTGGAATGACAGCCCGTCTGGTAAGAGAAGCCAATCAGCAAGAAAGAAAATCTCCAGCAGCGCTCATTCAGAGTTGCAACAAGCAGACTCCTCTGCACTCTGAAAGGAGCTTCCAGGTAACCTTGGATGATGTCATTCTTGCGCAGCTAGTTTTTTTCTCTTCCAAAGTACGAAGTTTGGAACTCTCTGATCCTGCGATTGAAGGAAGGGCTGATCGGAGGGAGGGAGCATCCTGATGGAGAGCTAGCGCTGGAAAAGAGAGAATGCATAGCTCCTGGTTTGCTTTTTCTCCCCCCTCTTCCCCTGAGGGTCTAGCCTCTGACGTCATCCTAGTTCCCCCCCTCCCCAGCAGACAATAGACCTCATTCATCCTTCCCCTCCCCCCTCCCGCCCTCTCCCCGAACTGTTACCACATAAAGAAGCCCATTCAGCTTCTCAAAGGGCCCCCTCCTCTCTGCTTCCTGTGGTTGGTGAACTCGTCTGTCAGTCAATTCCAGAGGGTTGTGTGGATCTGCCCTCCCAAGCCTCTCTTCTTGCAGTCAAAGATTCCCCCTTCAGAGCAGCATTGCGGCCACACCCTCTCCTCTCCGATTGGGCGGGGTGGGCGGGGTTACAGAAGCTTGGACTCCTCCCTTTAGCCATTGGCAGCTCAGTTGCGGCTGGGCCTTGGAGGTGTCGGGTTAGCGCTTGGCAATCTGGTAAGGTACCGTAAAGCTTATTCGTTATTTTCCCCTCCTTTTCTTTAATTTAAATTTTCTGTACGGCTGTCTGTTGGTTTTTTTCCCCCTTGAATGTGGCGAGTCTGCAGAAACGGCGAGAGTGGAGTCTCTGGATCCGCAAAAATCTGCCTTTACCGTATGAAAGGCTAAATTGCTGATGGATTGTGCAGAGGTGTGTCCTTTTCAGTTAATTGGGGTGAGCTTAATTAAATCCCTCAGAGGGCAGAAACGATGGCATTTAGCTTGCACCGGGTAAAGAAATCAGCACAGATGATTTTCTATTGCTTCCCCTGATTTAAAAAAAAACCCCAAATTCCTTATGATTTTCCCATCCACCTTATCTGAAAATGGGTCGAGTGAGAAAAGACCAGTCAGCTTGTATTCAGCCGCACTTATGTGGCCCATGATGGTGAAATTGGGCCCCTGCTTTCTTTTGCCTTCATTTATCTAACTAAATGCCTAGTTTTTATTCACCAATCTGTGCCTTTAGTTCCTTTTGTGACTCTGCTACCTGCTTATATCCACTTCACTATTCATCTGTCAAGTTTTCCCCAACCAGATATTCTCTAAATATGTACATTTCATCATCCTTAACTCTCTCAACCTGGTATCCTCTAGACATTTCAGATTGCAGCTTCCATGTTATCTGAAGATTATGGAAAAGCATCTGGAGGGAGGAGAATACATGGTTGAAGAAGACTTCATTATGCCCTTCCCAACTGCCAAATTTCTGCAGAGTCCTTTCTGAGCAAGCTCTCTCCTTCCTCCATCCCTGCTTAAATTTCCTTCTGAGCTTTGCTTCTTATGGATAGACATTCCTTTCTCTTCGTTCAGCCGGTGACTCTGTAATATAAAAATGCTACTGCTTTGTAGGGGTAGAAATTATTATGCTTGTCAGAGAGAACATACCTTTATGAGGCCATGCCTTTCTTTATAAAGTTTTTTTTTTTTCCTGAGTGGGTCATTGTATCTAATTATGAAGCTTGATTAATGAAAAGAGATATCGGCATAAAGTGAATTGGCATCACTGAAGGGGACTTCATTCAGAGGCATTTGGAAATGACAAAGGAGAATGTATTACAGCTGCTGTTATATTATCCATATTGCAGGACTTATGTCAAGAAGAGGCTTGGCCTAGCTGTGGAGGCCCAAGTAACTTAAGATAGGTTTCTGGGTTTCAGAGACTATTCTGCTATTCTTTGCAACATCCCTCCTCAATCTCATGACATTGCATGACTGTCTACATGTATATATCTACCATGTTCAGGCATGTAATAAGGAGACTATCCATGGACGAGTCATCCCATGGCAGCAAAGTGTGATGGGTGCACACATTCTTTAGATTTAAACAAAGCAGTTGGAATTTCTCTGTGTTGTTCTCAAAATAATACCAGCTATTCCAGGAATGTAGTTGTATTTTTCCAGAATGAGAAAAGGCGACATTCTTAAATTGAGGTTTTGAGGTTTTCTGCATGTGTCTAACCTCTAATTTAAAGCAGCTGGGAAAAAAATCTGAATGTAATTAAGCCAATTAGGTATTTTATTTGACTGTCCACCAAAATGAACAAATCAGATCTTGGAATGTTTAGCATTTGGAACTTGCCATGTCAACAGAATGGTGAATTCCAAAGGTGGGTAGCAATGTTAGTAAGAAAATAACAAAGTGTTCACTGGCTCTTAAAGAGAAATACTTTATATAGCATAGAGTTCTGTTATGAACTAGGGATAATTTCTGTAAATGGACGAACAAAAGAGTGGAAACTCTTGAACTCTGTGCTGGCCCTCAAAAGGAAAAGGGATGAAAATATGCAAAGGATTAAATTTGACAATGCTTGGATTTTTGAAGTGATCATTAAGCACCCTTTCTAAAACTAGATTTTTTTAAAATCATAGAAATGGTAAAGTAGAAATTAATTAAAACTAATTTGGTAAAATATTCATTTTCCTTTATATTTGCTACCATACTCAAATCAGATTTAAGTGCTGTTTAAGACATTTGCTGACTGTTTGAGTCCACATATTTGAAAGAACTGAATATTCTATTTTTGATTGGGAACGCATGTGTTTTAATGTTTCTGTGGCCGGAGATGCTGGCAGATATTTTATGGGAAAGGTGAAAGAACCAGCCACTTTAACAAGAAACATGCTGATTTAGCTTTTTTTTCCCCTCTGTGGGTTAGGTAATGGGCTACAAGAGTAGATTTTTTTTCTTTTTCTGAAGTGGGTTCTAAAAAATCTGGTTGAACGTGGCACTTGAGAAGAGAGCTAGTTGATTTTCTTCATTTCTCAAGGGTTTTTCCTATAGGCCTTGTTTATGCTGGACTTGAGTAGCAAACAGTTACGTTGTACGTTGTCGGCAATTGATATTTATAGCAGCAACTGGCATGCGAGTGCCATGAAAGCAGCCTGCTCCCCCCCCCCCCCCCAACCCTCCTGGATGGGAGGGAGAACTTGACAGAAAGCATTAGGGCCGCTGAGACTTTGTATGAACTGCCTGGGAAAACAATTAGTAGGCTTGTTGTAACCCCTCGGGAAAAGCGTAGGAGCCATGTGGGCAGGCTCAGAGGTTGTATACTCTCAGACATAAACCTGACACACACACACACACATGTCCTCGCAGCCAGTGACACACATTTGAGTTGGGTTTGTTATTTCAGCCTGTGACTGTGACAGCTATAAAGATAGTGACTGTCAGCCTAGAGAGCCTTCGAGTATTCCCAAGCCTGGCACCCAGCCACTTACTTTCCAAAAGTTGAACTTACTTTCCAAAAGTTGGTTCTGTTTGGCTCCTTGCTCTAAATCAGTTTTCCCAAACATTGTATGGAATCCTAGAATTCTCTGAAGTTCCATAAGATTCTAAGGAGGGGGTGTGTGTCAGTGAAAGGCAGCCAGTTTATAATAATTAGAATTTTATCTTTTGAGTGGGCGCTCTCAACAATCACATTTTTTTTTAAAAAAAAAACCAACTTTCCACAGCCTGAATAAATTTGAAACTTCCTGCCTTAATGCATTCAGTGCATATTACATTGTGTATTGCACAATCCCAAACTCAAAACTTATCCTTTTGTCATTTTCTCCTCTTTGTTGCTTTTTAAGAAGTCCTACAGCCTTATCTATAAGGAACAACCCCTTGCTACTAAAATCCTCTAATTTAGTTTTCTTTCATGAATGCTTCCCTGAGGAATTGCTAGCTGAGGAATTCTGGGAGTTGAAG
Organism: Bungarus multicinctus; assembly: GCA_023653725.1. Classification (NCBI taxonomy): domain Eukaryota; kingdom Metazoa; phylum Chordata; class Lepidosauria; order Squamata; family Elapidae; genus Bungarus; species Bungarus multicinctus. Next base: position 123,232,081 of record CM042840.1, on the reverse strand, counting down.
TCCACAAGTCTTAAAGTTGCTAAGGTTGGAGACCCGTGCTATAGATAACTTTTTGAGTAAAGCAGCCTTTCTGACTTCAGATTCCTGATGACTTAGGGGGGGAGGGACAGAGGGAGGGAAGAAGGAAGGAAAGAAAAGAACTGGGTATCCTTAGGGAGATATATGATGGAGATGTTGCTTTAAGGAAATTGAATATGTGTCGTCTCTACAGAGAGTATAGTGTGGGGCCTGTCTGGTTGTGGACTGGCATGGAGGATCAAATTAGTCCCATTTTATAGGCCTGACATGCATTCAGAAGGTTTCTAAAAGTGTTCATTGACTTTATTTGTAGCAGAACCATCAGCTTGACTTGAGTATACAATTGAATCTCACTGCCTTAATTGGATTTAGTGTGTTGAAATGGTCACACCTGGGGAGCCAGGTGTCATGTACCTGTTTGTGGCCATAAAGATGGAAGATAATCCCTCTGAGACTGGCTAAATGCTTATTTTTGAAATGGAAATATGAGTTTGCTGCTTAATTATTGAATGGAGCATTGGTACTTCCTATGGTGGCAGCTGATATTGTGCTGTATTATAGGAACAGAACCATGGCATAATTTAGTTATTGTTAGTTTGTCTGCAAGCAAATAATTTGAAAGTGAAATAATTGTACTGCAGTATGAAAATGCAGAGCTGTGCATATTGTATTTGTCTTTCAGCTCTCTCTCTCTCTCTCTTTTGCCTTCATCTAAAAGATAAAAAAAAGAAGAATAGGCTATAAGGTTCAAGAAAATCAGGATTGTGGCCTTATGTGCAGTGACAGATTATTTGATATGCTGGAGCAAAACCTGAGGAAGGATGACGCTCCCTATCTCTTTTCCAGGAATCTATCGTACATCAAATGCAAATGTGTTTTGTTATCGGTGCTACCTTTGGACCTGGAAGAGTGATAGCTGCCATAATAATAATAACTCTCTTGGTTGTCTTTCTTTAGCCTTCAAAGGTGTGTGTATGTAGTCCAGATCGGGAACAAGTCAAGAGTGCTGATACAGTAGGAGATGAGCAGGCTGAGCTGGAGGGCGGAGTTAAATGTGTCATCTATTTGGAATAATAGCGCAGCCACAGGAGACCCAAGTCCACCCCCTATGAATTCTGTTGACCCTTATCTAGTGCCAATTTAGCTTTGACCATTAGTTGACCGGATTCTTCTCTATAGGTAGCAATAATAAAATCTTCTGTTCTTTGAACTCAACAAATGCTCCTGGTTATTTGCACCTGGCAAAAGCAGTTGTTTGTGCCAGTCAAATGTGGTGGGGAAAATAGAATGCTATGGGCGCTTGCTTGCTCCATGGCAGTTGCTTCCTGCCATGGGTAGATAGGTTGGAGGCAGGGGGAGAGTGGTTCCAGACATTTCATAGTGTCATTGATGGAATGTGACATTCCACCTTATTGAAGGCGAATGCTCACTTATTTTTCTTTAATGACAAATTCAGTCTGCCTTGCTCACCAAAGTTTAAACAACGAATATTTACAGTCCTTAATCAATGGTAAAGGATGGAGTCATACAGGATACCTCTTGGGTTGATGGAGGTAAGATAACTGTGGAAGTCCTTGGGCTCTTGCTGGGTGAGGTAAGCTACTGTCCTAGATCCAAAAAGAGGCTCCTCAGCTGTTGCTCCTAAGTTCATTTGGAAATGGTGTATGTTAGCTGTGAGATGGATTGTTCCGAGATTCATTGCATTCAAGCAAGCCGAGTGTGCAATTCAGGCCACCACTTTCTAGAAGTTAAGGCAATAGGAGAAGCAGCCCCCGCCAAAAAATATTCCAGTCATCCCAAGCAAAACAAACTCCTGTGGTTAACTGAACTAACAATTATAGCAAAGCTTCAGTCCCCAAGATGTCGGTTCCTGTTCTTAACCCACTCAAGTCTGTCCTTTCAACTTTTGATCTGCTACCATCTTCTCCTGGCCAAGAGAACTCAGCAGTCCTGGCACCCAACCTCTCTCTCTGTTTGAATACTGGGCACCACTCCCTTCTGACTCCTCATCTTTGAAGATGTGATATTTCAACTGGCACCTCTGCCCAGATCTGTGTTTTTTTGCCTTTTTACCCACACCACACCCCAGAAAGAGACGCATTTGGAACCAATTACCCCTGGGCATGGTGCCATACCTTGTGGCTTCCTTTTGGAAGATGCAGGCTAGATCAGCTCCCTAGGCCTAATAGCTCTGTATTTTTCAGTATAATGCAAATGTCCCAAAGGTTTATGTTATCCCTTTCCCTCTCTCTCATTTCCTTCTCCTTCATCCAAGACCGCCCATCTGCATTTTTTACTTTGTCCATTTGGTGCCTGGAAGGCGAGGGCTTGAAGCTATCCTTGCTGATCAGGTTGCTGTGTTTGCCAGTGCCAGCTGGGTTGTGGGTTTTTCAAGGGCATTCTTCTGATTCCATTGCGGGCACTGCCAGTCTTAGGGCACCATTGACCGTAGTGGGGCATTGACAAGCAGCTTGTAGGGGGCAGGCCAGAGAGGAGGGACTACCCTATAGGTGCTTGCATTGATCAGTCTGCAGGACTGATGGACAAAGATAATGAGGGTACATTTATAGGAAAGTATGTTGATCAGCACATTTGCACATAGCTTCATTTGCATGGGTTCAACTCCAGAGTTCGTTATGAGCTATAGGTCATCCAACAGTTTGGATTTCATTTCCTGTCAGGCTCAGCCAACATGGCCAACGGCAAGGGATTATAGGAGCTGTAGTATCAAAACATTCAAAGAGCATTAGGTTATCTTTAAAAGGATTCGGATTATATCAGCTTTATATCAAGCTAAGTACTGAATTGGAGCTCCTATTCCTTACAGATAGTTCTTGACTTACAACCATTCATTTAATGATTCTTTGAAGTTATAACAGCACTGAAAAAAGTGACATGACTGTTTTTCACACTTAGGACGTAACACCTCCCTGGTCACATGATCAAAATTTGATTGCTCTATATTTATGACGGTTGCAGTGTCCCAGGGTCATGTGATCACATTTTGTGACAAACAAACTCAGTGGGGAAGCCACACTCACTTAACAACTGTGTTACTAGTGTCATGGTTCCAAGTAGTAAATCCATAGCAAGTAAGACTCCGAGGCATGTAGATTCCCCAAAGAATACTTTTATTTGGAATTATCATATGGGCACATATCTGGAGAAAACCGACCCTAAGATCTCCCACGATTTTCACCTAATTAAAAGTAAAAGTTTTCCCACTTTATTTATTTTTATTTGATTTATTTGATTTGTCAATCGCTTTACAAGATAATAGGTATAAGTATAAACTTGAGTAAGAATACAGGAAATAAGTACGAATAAATGGGGACAATAGGACAGGGACGGGAGGCATGATAGTGCACTTATGCACGCCCCTTAGATTAACAATCAGTAACAACCAGTCACATGGTCCAATCACAGGACAGGCTGGCAGCCACGTGACATCACTCTGCCTTCTTCCAACCAGGTTGTGAGAATGTCCTTGGTTCCCAAGATAATATGTTCCCCTCTATCTCAATTCCCCCTCCCTACCGCTCAGCTCCAGTGTGTCAACACTGAAGCGGTCAAAAAATGGCTCCAGTCAAGTCAGCTTCAGGTTTGACAACTAGTTTAACAACTACAGTGATTCACTTAACAACTGTGGCAAGAAAGGTCGTAAAATGGGACAAAGCTCACCTAATAATTGTCTTGCTTCGCAGTGGAAATTCTGGGCTCAATTGTGGTCGTAAGTCGAGGACTACCTGTATCTACTGGGGCTTCTTTTGCAAAAAATTGCTTAGTTCCAATCTCAGTTTTTAGTAGAATTACACTCCAGACGCTGACAAACCACAGTGTCCCAGCATCACCCTTAGTATGGACTGCTGGGAAATGTAATTCTGCAGCACTTGGAAAGCCAGATTGGAGGAGTATCTCCTCAAATCCCAAAGTTCCTTCCATTTCTCTCAGCTGCTCGCTAGTGGGATGGTCTTTCCTTTTTTTACAAAGTCTGATTTCTAGGAAGGGGTATTGTCAAGCAAGGGACTCCTCCATTAATTCCCCATGAGGATTTGAGGCAATTATTTGTCACCACTTAATGGCCTCGCCCTGGGAATGCCTATCAAATTAATGAGCCAAAGAGAGCATTGCCGGTTTGTTAGTGCCAGGTTTGTTAGTGCCACTCGATTGGGCATTGTTGGGCAGGTCTCGGAGTAGCTTGGCGCCTGTCTCGCCTCTGACTCGTTTGGCTAGGTCTTGTCCAATCCCCAGAGGTGGGGTGGGAGTGTGACCTAGTGGGAGGCAGCTTGGAATGTGCTGGGAGCTGGGAGGAGAAGGAAGTTGGCGTGTGAATGAGCGCATAAAGGAGGCTCGTCTCAGGACTCTGGGTTTGTTTAGGAAGGGATTTGGCTTGGCATCTTTGGATTCACAACTGCTTCGAGCACAAAGGCCGGGCCCAAATGCAGGGGTGGCTTACCTCATGAACTGGTAATTGTGGTGTAAAGACAATGCGTTCCTACCCATCATTCTTGCACAGTTTTTTTTTTTTGGGGGGGGGGGGGGAGGAGGGAGGTAAACAAGTTTATCAAATGCAGTAATCCAAACCTTTGGGATTTTCAAAGGAAAAGTTGGGAGTTCCTCTGGAATCATAGAAGGCCAGGAAAGATAGTGGAAATGGAGCAATCTTGCAGAAATGTTGGAACTAAATTTCCCATACAATACTTGAGTAACTTGGTTGTTATATTCACAGCTCTCCCTCCTCCTTTTTTTTTTTCCATAACCACAACCCTGTGAGGTGGTTTTGGCTGAGAGATAGGGACCTGCCCAAAACCACTCAGTGAGCTTGGGTGGCTGAGGGTAGACTTGAATTCAAGTCTCCCTACTCCTAGTTCAACCCCTAAATCCCTACTATCCAACACTGACTTTCATAAGGCACCAACCTGAGGAAAGCTGATATTAAAATAAAGTTGATTGTCTAAGGGAAAAAGGGATATAAAAAGAAGATCTAAAAGACGTAGGAACTGGGCCATTGCACAATGTCATGTGTGGGTCAAAATTCTAGTAGGTTTAGAAAGCGAATGACCACCAATATTTGCCAATGGAGATTCTCAGTCATCCAGGTCAAGGTTGTCCAAAAGATGCTTTTTCAAGAGGCACCCGACTTCCTTGTTACCCTCCGAAGACGTTTCACTTGTTAATCTAAAAAGCTTCTTCAGCTCTGACTGAAGAATTTAGCCCCACCATCCAGTCAGAGCTGAAGAAGCTTCTTGGATGAGAAGCAAAATGTCTTCAATGGATAACAAGAAAGTCCGGTTGCCTCTTGAAAAAAGCACCTTTGGGGCACCAATGTTTGACTTTTTGGTAAGCATTTGGGAACATGGAAAGCAATAAATCCCAGGTAAATGCAAGCGAACCTTTCTGTGGAGTAGAAGATATACTGGTTGGGGAATAAGTTACAGTGATTTCAGAGCTTCCTGGCAGAGCTGTGGGAGGCCGTTTGTGGGTAATAGAGAATTAACCGCTGTGTAAAATGGCAGGTATGGTTTCTTAAGAGCCCAGTGTTAACCAGAAAGCAGGTAGTAGTTATTGGGTTCTGGGTAGGGGTGTGGCAGCCTCAGCAGGTGGTTGCCTGGTGCAGGAACATTCAACGTTGCACCTGTCTTGGTTGGAAGCCAAAGGGTGTCACTTACCGCCCTTTGGTCTTCTGGGAATAACTGGAGCCATTTTCCATAACTCTGGCTTGTTTAGCCGTTTGCTGATTCTCTTCCTCCCTTTTTTATCCTGGGACTGTTTAATTTGTGCTGTCCACTTATGTACACCCACCTTTCCTGTTACTTGAAGCCTCTTCCGTAAAAACAAAGTATTGGGAGATCAGAAGGGAGGCAGATCAAAGAGAATCTGTAATTTATTTGTTGTTGTTTTTTTTTGAAGTCCATGTTATCTTCTGGTCTGGAATTCAAAGGATGGGACCTGGGCCAGATTTCAGGAGAAGGTAGTGATGCGTTGTCTGAAGACTTTCCTCTTATATCATAACCTTCTCCTCCTCTTCCTCCTCCTGCCAAGATCCTCCTGAAATGACCCACACTGGAGGTTGGGAATGACAGCTTTAATTTACTGTAATATAAGGTTGGGGCATTTGGGGAAATACAGGTAGTCCTCAACTTACAACAGTTTGTTTAGTGACCAAAGTCACAACAGCACTGAAAATGTGACATAACAATTTGTCACACTTACAACCAATGCAGCATCCCCATGGTCACGTGATCACAATTCAGCCGCCTGGCAACTGACTCGTATTTATGACCGTTGCAGTGTCCTGGGGTCATGTGGTCGCCTTTTGCAAACTTCTGATCACCAAAGCCAATAGGGAAGCCGGATTCACTTAATAACCGTGGCAAGAAAGGTCATAAAATGGGACAAAATGCGCTTAACAACTGTTTCACTTCACGACAGAAATTCCTAAAAACTCTAGCAAAAAAAGGTTGTAAAATGGAGTGCAACTCATTTAACAACGGCCTTGCTCAGCAAGGGAAATTTGGGTCTCAATTGTGGTCATAAGTCGAGGACTATCTGTAGAGATGGTAGCTGTGGCTCAAGGATGCTGTGCACCGAAGCCTTCTCAAGGGTATAATAGGTATCTCCTTTTAAGACACTGACCAAACTCTAGCTTAGGAAATAATTTCTTTAATTTCTTCTGAAGGTTTTTAGGACGGACTCCTGGAGGTTTTGTTCCTGTATCCTTCGTGTTTAGATTTGCTACGGAGCAGAAAAATTAGGCAAGTTTGGTAGCACTTTTTCTGACAAATGATTTTTGTTTAAAAGGCATGTGAGTTACAGCTTAATGCTTTTTAGTCGCTTTTTAATTAGCCTCTGTAATTATCTCTGCAGCATAAGAGAAGGCATTAAGGAGCTGGGTGGCTTGGAGCTTACACAGAGTGCTTTTCCATTCCTGCAGAGTAACTAATATGAGCTCCCACACATCTGATGTTTATGCTCCCAGTGTTTTTTCTGAGTCTCAACACGCCCGCTTTGGACTCTGGGCAGACAGACAATCAGCAGATTTAAGAGCGTTGCAATAGGTGTTGAAGGTGTTGAGTTGGAAGCTTGCTTTGATTGAGCAGAGACAATCAAAGAGACCTTCTCACTTTTCTGCTTCTCCAAGTAAAGAAAAAACAAAGCTCTGGTCATAGAAAGACCAACCACCCCCATGTTCTACCAAACAAGCATGTCTGGCTTTAGCGACATGAGGCAGGCAAGATTGCTGCTTAGCCATAAAGCTCAGCAGGGTTCTGGAAAGGGTGGGAGTTGGTGGGAGAGCGCTGGAAAATCTTGCTCATCAACTGAGATTGGTTGCCAGGCCTGAGGGGAGAGCAATGTGGATTTTTAGGAAGGAGAAAGTAGACTCCTAGGTACTCAGAAAGGCAGCATTGGGGCCTCTATTGGTCTCTCCTTGTGTCCCTGGCCAAGTTGAATTATTCAGCTACATTTGGAGCCTGCGTTTTTCTGGTGTTGCTTCTTAACTCTATTTCCATTTTCCTGGTTAAGTCCCCTGAGAGGAGTTTGGCTAATTGTGGCTAGAACACAGAGCTGGAAAAAGATTTAGCTTCTTCCACTGGCAGGAACAAAAAAAGTTAGAGGGGTCTGGGACAGGGATAAGGAGAAAGATACTGCTTACTTGTCTGAACCTTTGGAACATTCTTAACTATTGGAAAGATTAAATATTTTCTTCCTGCGTTTGCTCTGTTGTTATTTCTGCCACGAAGTACAGTTGATTTTGTACGGAAGGATGATGGCCTACTCCATGCGGTCTCATCAACCAGGAAGCAAACCATGATTTTCACTGTGGGTTTGAATGCACATGCGGAATGGATTTTGCCTATTTTGTGTACATAACTAAATGGTTAGGAGGGTGCTTATCATCATCTAGAATTCTTCTGATTTTCACAAATTCTGCTCTAGCCTAGAACGGCATACAAAATTAGGATCTTGTCTTCTAAAACATGTAAATTTTATTTTGCACAGTTTTTCCTTGTATTTCATGGGAAACGAAGGACAAGTGACACTGAAAAAGGACTACAATTAGTCCTCGACTTACAGCAGTTCCTTTATTGACTTCAAAGTTACAATAGAACTGAAAAGAGTGATTTATGACTGTTTTTCATACTTACGACCATTGTAACATCCCCTCTGAGAAGCAAAATCAATGGGGAAACCAGAGTCACTTAACAACTGGGTTACTTACTAACTGCAGTGATTCACTTAACAACTGTGGCAAGAAAGGTCATAAAATAGGGCAAAATTCACTTAAAAATGTCTCAATTAAATTTTGGGCTCAATTGTGGTTGTAAGTCCAGAACTACCTATTCAGGAAAATCTGTTATGGGTAGTCCTTGACTTACAACCACAGTTGAGCCCAAATTCTCCCTTGCTTAACAAGGCCATTATTAAGTGAGTTGCGCTCCATTTTACAACCTTTTATTGCCTCTGTTGTTAAGTAAATTGTTGCAACTGTTAAGTGAATCATTAAGGGAAGCTAGTTTCCCCATTGAGTTTGCTTGTTGGAAGCCAGATTAGCAATGGTGATCACATGACCCTAGCAACTGTCATAAATACATGCTAAGTGCCCGAATTTTGATCATGTGACCATGGGGATGCTACAATGGTCATGAGTGTGAAAAATAGTCACGAGGTCACTTTTTCCACTGTAACTTGGAGCAGTCATTAAATGGACTACCTGTACTTAGGATTGTCTCCCAGCCAGGGCAGGTAGTGGAAGAAGAAATAGAAAATAATCTGTTCTTTGCACTGGATTCAGAATACACTGGAATTAGACAGCTCTTGACTCCATACACCTTTTATTGCAAAGGGAGCATGTATGACGACTTTTAAGACTTGTGTACTTCAACTCCCAGAATTCCTGAGCCAACTAGCTCAGGAATTCTGGGAGTTAAAGTCCATGGGTCATAAAGTCGCCATATTTGCCCAGCCTTGTTTTGCTGCCTTCGTCTCCACCTCCTCTCAACCCTCTTTCTAGTCATTATTTTGTAAATACATTCTGTTGGCATGAAAATGTTTATACAAGAAGTCTGAAGGTTTGGGACAGGTTTATATTCTGAAGTCAAGTAAAAGCTACAAATATTCCACTTCCATCTCAAGAGGAGGAGGAGGAATTTCATGCTGCTTTTCTCTTGTACCAATCCAATTTTTCTGTCCATTGCGTTCCTGAGTTTGGGGAAAGCAACAGAAAATATAAAAATGGCTGAAGCCATTAAAAAAGGGTTATAGCATAGATGGTTGTTTTCTGGGGATATTCTGTTACGATGAGGTTAAAATAAAAGGTACACTCACTGTCTAGAATCCCTCTGTGAGAGAGATGGGCAGTTTTAACATTTGATAAATTAATAAGTAAGAGGTAGGGAATAGTCTGTAGAGAACTGTCAGATTTAAGGGACATGGAGAATTTAGCATTATGTACTAGATCTGAGTCTCCATCCGTGCCTAACTTTTCCTGGACTTTTCCCCTCTCTTTTTCAGCCATGGCTGTCCGGACCCCTGTACAACGGGGCGACGCCACCGCCGAGAGATACCTGTTTGTGGACCGGAACCACGTAGGCAATCCAGCCTCACAAGCTGATTGGACAGCCAAACGCCTAGTGTGGGTCCCATCCGAACGTCATGGCTTTGAGGCGGCTGGGCTGCGTGAAGAACGGGGAGATGAGATGTTGGTGGAACTTACCGAGAATGGGCGTCAGATGCTGGTGGCCAAAGACGACATTCAGAAGATGAACCCACCCAAATTTACCAAGGTGGAAGACATGGCAGAGCTGACCTGCCTCAATGAAGCCTCGGTGTTGCATAATCTGAAGGACCGCTACTACTCGGGTCTTATCTATGTGAGTTGGCTTATGGGGTGGTCACTGGTTTAGTTCCATGCCCCATCTCCCTTTCCCTCTCTCTCTCTCTCTCCCTTTCTCCCTCCCTCCCTCCCTCCCTCCCTCCCTCCTTCTCCCTTCCCTCCCCCCTCCCCCCTCTCTCCCTCTCCCTCCCCCTCTCTCTCCCTCTCCCTCCCCCTCCCTCTCTCTCTCCCTCCCTCTCCCTCCCTCCCCCTCTCTCTCCCTCTCTGTCTCCCTCTGTCTCCCCCTCCCTCTCTCTCCCTCCCTTCCTCTCTCCCTCTCCCTCCCTCCCTTTCTCTCTCTCCCTTCCTCTCTGTCTCCCCCTCCCTCCTTCTTTCTCCCTCTCTCCCTTTCAGTCTCACTCTCTTCCTGTCTCTCACACTTTTTTTAATCATTTGCATCTTCCTCATGACATAAACTTAGGGATCTGTAGTACTTCTACTTAATACAATTCTTGCCCCTGTTTAATTCCAAACGTAATCCAGAAATTCCGGTTTGCAGCAGCCGTGTGTGTGTGTGTCTCTCTCTCAGCTCAGAAATACACTGGCCAATATTCCAGATGGTTAGGACTTCAACAATTAGCCAGCATGACCAGTTGCAAGTCATGATGGGAATTATGTGGTCCAAACCTTTTGATATCCATCAGGACATCTTAAGACGAAAACTTCCAGATTTTAAACAGTGACGCGCTGGACTGTTTCCCCTGCTTGAGTGGAATGCAGCCTTGGTTAGATGCCAAGCTATTCCTCCTGAGCAGACGTCAGGACTGGGAGAGAAGAGCTGATTTGGGACAGAAAGTTGGTTTTTTTCCCCCAGCTTGTGAAGTATCTCTGTGTTTCTGCGCAACAATGCTCGAAAAGGGCGAGGTTGGACCTACTTCACCTCATCATGCAGAGCTGCTTTCAAAGGGAAGGAACAGGGGACACGTATTTCTCCTGCCCTGCTCGTTTCCCTGGCACCCAAGTGGGCACAAAAGGCTACCCTGGGAAGGCATTGGGCCAAAGCATTCCCTCCACGGTACGTCATCTCTGACTCGCAGTGCCCATCCTCCCCCCCCCCTTGCTGGCTCTGATGATCTCCACCCTGTAGCTGGGTATCGGGGTGGGGAACGGACTAGACCTGTTCAGCCAGAACAGTAGTCGTCAGGGTGTGAAATGAATTCTCCCAAGGGCGCCGCCATCAACCGCGGCAACAACACACCACTTCTTAGAAGCAGGAAACGGCACTCTTGCCTTCTCCTAACAGGCAGCCTACATCTGTGTGATTCAGCCCCATGGAACCCATCTTTAAGATAAAAGAAAATAATCTTCTTTTTAAAAAAAAAAAAACAACTGAAAAGGGGATTCTTCAGCCTTCCCAGACAGTTCCTTTAATAACAGCGTTGGTGTTTCTCATGTAAATCGGCTTCTCCCTACCCTGGTGTCACTCCAGCCAGTTGTTTTTGCAGTTTGATCTCCAGGCTGCTCTTTCCCAGGTATTCCAGCCTGTAGCAAAAAAAGGCATTTTTAGCCTCACCCTCAGCAATCTTTCCCCTACTTTCTGAGCTCCTGATGCATTCAGTTCCTAAGATCCTCGGGCAAGGTGGTTAACAGAATAATGGGAGGTTACATTCCAATGAACCTGAAAACACTCCAGGTTAGGGAAGGTCATTTCTGCATATTTCCCTTATTGTCAGCCAAGGTCGATGGTATCCAGTGACTTAGGTCAAGTGGACAAAATTCGTCTGTTGGCATGGTGCTAGAAACCTGTTTGGAAAGTAGGTAGGCTAGCAATAGTATGCCAAAAGCAAAACTGCACGCTTGGATTCAAGTTAGGGAAACCCAGAGGCATTGGTGCATGGAAGCTTTTTTGAAATCAGTTTTTATTAGGTGGTTGAGCAATGCCCCTTGATCCTTTTTTATGCCTCCTATAACCCACTCATTCCTTAATACCCAATGTTGGTTTTCCACTGCCCCGAAGTAGGAAATTTTAGGAAAATCATAATATAGTTTTAGGTACATTCATTATTTGTAAAAAAAAATAATAAAGATGGGATACAAATAAATAAATGTTGCTTAATGTCTGTGGAGATTCTCATCCATCCACGTCATGGTTGCTTCAAAGGTGCTTTTTTCAAGAGGCCACTGGACTTTCTGGTTTTTCTTTGAAGACATTTCACTTCTCATCCAAGAAGCTTCTTTAGCTTTAGATCAGATTATAGATTAACAGAGTTGGAAGGGACCTTGTAGGTCATCTAGTCCAGCCCCCCACCCAAGCAGGAGATCCTAAACCATTTCTGACAAATGGCAGTCCAGTCTCTTCTTGAAAGTCTCAAGTCATGTTTGAAGTATCTTCAGGGCTACCACAGCTATGCTGGCTGGAGCTGTGGGAACAAGAGCGGGGAATAGAGATAGCTGGGTACTTGTAGCCAAACCAAAATTCTTTCTCCTGGGAACCAAGGACGTTTTCACCAGGTGTTGGGGCGTCGTCGACTGAAATCAACTGGGGTTGGGACCAGATTGGACCATGTGATAAACATGTGGACTGGCAGAAAAAACTTTGATCTTTAATTTGGTTGCGGAAAACTGCAGGACCTTCAGAGTCGGTTTTTCACCAGATGTGCCAATATGACATTCCTAATAAATCTGTACTTTGAGGAATACCTAGGCTTCAGAGCAGAGGTGGGATTCTACCAGTTCGCACCTATTCGCTAGAACCGGTTGTTAACATTCTAAGCAGTTCGGAGAACCGATTGTTAGAAGAAATTACTGGCCTAAACCTGTAAGGAAGGCAGGAAAGAAACATTCTGGTGTTGCTTACAGAAATTGCTTCTCCCTTAATCCTTATTACATTCTTGGCAGGACTAGACTTTCTGTCTCTGGAACTTCTCTGGAGTTTTTAATCCTCTTTTGCTGGTACTTTGCTTATGTGGAGTGACCATTCAAAGTTACAATGGCACTGAAAAAAGTGACTTATGACCGTTTTTCACACTTATGACTGCTGGAGCATCCCCACAGTCATGAGAGGTCAAGGGAGAAGATGCCTGCCTTGATGTGAGTGATGTTAAGTTGGCCACGCCCAGCCAGTCACATGACCACCAAGCCATGCCCACCAACTAAGCCACGCCCACAGAACGGGTTGTTAAAAAATTTGAATCCCACCCCTGCCTCAGAGGTTTGATTGCTTTCGGTCTGTTACTTGGAAGTCCTGACACTTTGGATGGCGGGGCTGAATTCTTCAGTCAGAGCTGAAGAAGCTTCTTGGATGAGAAGCTAAACATCTTCAAAGAATAACCACAAAGTCCAGTTGCCTCTTGAAAAGCCACTTTTGGCACAGAAACGATGCTTACAGGATGCAGCAGGATAAAGCTAAAAAGAACGAAGGAAACATATATTACGTCCCCTTGAAAAACTTTAATGACAGCCCATCCCCCACTCTCCAACAATCATTTTGCAATCTGCCCAGATGACTTTGGCTCCTCTTTGGGCACCAGGAGATGGCATGTACCTTCTTTCATGGGATGTTGGCAAACAATTTTCTTATGCCAGCAATTTTTTCAAAGGTAAATTACATTCTGAGGGCTTTACCAAGAAGAGGCAAATGAAAGGTTTTGTTTTGGGAGGGTGAATTCTAGACGAGATGATATTTTTTGGCCTCCATTCTTGGGATTGCAAAAAAAGGAGCAGTCTCTCTGGTTTCTGTGCTGGGACATCCTTCAGATGTGCAAATCACTTTCCAAGGTTTCCAAGCCAGCGCTGTACTTCAGAAAGCAGCCAGGATTGGGAAAGAAAAAAAAGAAAGGAATCCCTGCGGATTTTATCCTGCTAGTTGTTGCCGATTACAGTAATAATTTCTGTTGAGTCAGCGTTGTCCAAACACATTTCCACAATCATGTGGCCAGCATGACATTGCGGAGCGCTGTTTCCTCCTCACTGAAATGGTATTTATTTATCTATTTATCCACTCACATTTGCACGCTTTTGAACTGCTAGGTGAACAGGAGCTAAGTGGAGGTCGGTGCTCACTCCGTTACGCGATGCTTGGGTCTCCAACCAAGCCATCTTAATCACTGAGCCATCACTTCTAAACTACTGAGCCATTGGGCCTTCCCAGGGTTGGGAAAGCTGATCAAAAAGTATCCCATTGATTTTTCGTTTCAACGGTAGGAAAAACTTCTCAAGGTTGGAACCACTGTTTTTTTCTAAGCAGACATTCCCTTTTCTTGCCTGCAAAATACAAGAAATTGGGCACTAGGTGTTGTTTCTAACAATCATCTCCCTGCCTGTCTGGGATCACACATCACGTTAAGCTTTTGTTTGTGAAAAGTTCGAAGGCCTTAATCCACACATAATGCTTAGCTCTAAGCCATGGATTAATAGCCCCAAAAGTCTGGGTTCATGTAAAGATGAACCCAAACAAATGACATGTCTGGCTTAATATTTTGTGTGAATTAGGTCATTGTCATGCTTTAGAGTTAAAAATAGCAGGCAGTGAACTTGGCTCCTCTTTATTTTCTGATATTTTTTTCCCAGGTTTTTCCTGAAGCAGAAAGAAACGTATGTTTTTGAATACTTTTTTTTTTAAGCAGCAACTTTAGAAGGGAGAGTGTTTGATGGTAAGCTGTAAGACCCAGGAAGGTGTGCAATTGTGTGTACAAAAAGGAACTGCAGTCACATTGGGGAGGCTGTTTGATGTGACTTTCTGTCTTCCCTCTCCAAATGGCAGACATACTCAGGGCTCTTCTGTGTGGTCATCAACCCGTACAAGAATTTGCCCATCTACACAGAACAGATTGTGGAGATGTATCGGGGCAAGAAACGTCATGAGATGCCGCCTCACATTTATGCCATTTCTGAGACTGCCTACCGAAGCATGCTGCAAGGTACACACTGGAAGACTCACAAAGGGGTGTGTGTCGGGTGTATGTGATAAGGGGGGCTTTACTACATGTCAAGTGTGGACAAAGTTCGGCCCTGGAGACTCAGGGGGCTGGGCCTGATTCTATCGCGACCCTCAAAAGCTTTCTGAGCCACAGTGGCGCAGTGGTCAGAATGCAGTACTGCAGGCTACTTCTGCTGACAATTTGGCAGTTCGAATCCCACCAGGCTGAAGGTTGATTCAGCCTTCCATCCTTCTGAGGTGGGTAAAATGGTGACCCAAAATTGTTGGGAGCAATATGCTGACTCTGTAAACCGCTTAGAAAGGGCTGTAAAGCACTGTGAAGCGGTATAAGTGCTATTGGTACTGCTATTCTGCGATGCTTCACTCCAAGTCTTAACATGTGCTATGAGAGAAAAAGGAGACTAAGAGAGAGGATTTGAGTGGGTCTGATAAAAGAAAAGTTAAATGGCCCTTTCAATTTTTTGTTTCAGGCCCTGCCCCCTCTTCATTTTACCTTCTTGCTCTCTAGGAAGTACATCTACTTGATTAAAATTAGGTACCCACATGGCTGTGAGAAATAAAGGAGGCAGGGGACGTAAAGGTTTAAACAGTTACCCATTCCAGACTGAAGCAGAAAGGAGAAGAATGTGTACTTTTAGGGTGTATAGAGTGGATAGAGTGGGCAGATGGCTAGAGATAGGGAGCTGATGAAGTCTAGCATTTTGCAGCTGGTGGATGGACGATTGCATGTGTGTTTCTGATGCCCCCTTGCGGAGGGAAATGGTCTTCAGGAAATGGGAACAAACAATTTTGATCTCATTCTTTTCTCTTTCTGGCCCCCAGATCGAGAGGATCAGTCGATCTTATGCACGTGAGTATTGCTCGCAGTGGGAAGGGGCTGTAGAAGGAGATGCTCAGAGGAGAGAGAGAGAGTGAAAATAGTTCTGTATGGGTGTTACCAGAATTTGGTAGCCCAGAGCACTAGCCTTTCATTGCATTTCATGCAATTGTACTTAGAAGAGAAGCAGTCAGTTGTTTTAGTCCTGTAGGAAATATTGTACAAAAGCTGGCTTAAACAATCCTGCAATCTCAAAAAAGTCATTGCCAAATACCAGCTTTATTCCTGTTCCCTTCAGACTGGAAATAAGTGATTTGTCCCGTTCCCACCCCCCCACCCCGTGTAACCTGCTATGGAAGCTGTGAAGTTGAGCTCATTGAAAATGAGTCAATAATTAAGCAAAAATCATGTATAGCTGCCTTCTACTTTCAGCAACTTAGAGCCCTCCAAATGTGCTGGGATTAAAATTCCCTGATTGCATAATTAGAAAAGGCTGTTTAGAGTGCCAAAATCCCTTCTCATATTTTACTCAGCAGTCTTTATAAACACACCTTTAAGAGGGATGACAAATCTTTAAAATTGCTTTTTTATTCCATTTGCTCCCATGGAAAAAGATTTTTTTTTCTTACCCTTTTCTAAGTTAGAGAAGTTGAATAACTTTGCCTAGACAAAGGTTACCCTAGATCAAGACTATCCATATTCTATACCCAGACACTTTTGACAACAGTTTCCGTGGTAGTTTTTAGTGTTATTACTGTAATAGTTTTCCTAGTGCGTTTAGGACCATGATGGAATTGGAGCCAAGTACCTTCTGGTTCCCATCCATACTTTTTGATAGGATGCTGCTGATGGGACAGGGTCAGAAAGCAAACATTCAGAATTCAGAAAGTAAAATACTGAACTCTTGTGTGGAAACCACCGTTCTAAGCTCGGTCCTGAGAAGGAGAGGTGTGAGTGGGATTCATTTGTTTTCTCATTTGATGTCTGTTCTCTGCAGAGGTGAGTCAGGTGCTGGCAAAACAGAGAACACGAAGAAAGTGATCCAGTATTTAGCACATGTGGCTTCATCTCATAAAGCCCGGAAGGACCATAATGTGCCGGTGAGTGTGGGGCCACGTCCAGTTTCAGCCACAGCAGCAGTCGCCTGCTCTCCCTTGCGGTGCTGACCCAGAAAGGGCATGGCAGACTGGATGGTAGGACCCATTGGCCAACTCTGGTTTTGCATTCCTGAAGCGGAGCCAATGAGCTCCCCCATCTGATGCCTAGGATGTAACCCAGCATCTAATTTGAACCGGGGCCAGTCTGGAAGCTCTTCCAAATACCAGCGGATGGCCCTGGCATGTGTGAAAAGGTGATCCCCTGAAGAGCCTTTCAAAAGCATGCAAAAGTGCTTTCTTCTGTTCACTTAACACACCCTCAAATCTGCCCGTATGGAATTTGGCTACCAAGCCTGTGGCACCCACCCAGGCAGGATTGAGAGCCAGTGTTGGGTTTGAATTAGTGTCGTCATGTCCTTCGTTGAAGGAAATGAGTCCTTGCTTGGCCTTTTCACGTCATTCCTCTCAATCAGTAGGTCAGCCATTTATTATATTTTTCTTCACCTGTATAGTTTTGGGGCCCTTTTGGTTGCTTCCTCTCAATCTTAAGAGTTCAACTGCAGGGGCCTAGCAGATCTCCTAGGATACCTGAGTGATCTTCTCTTGAATATTCTTGCATCTTGTGGACACAACCCTAGAGGAAGAACTTAGGTAAAGGTAAAGGTTCCCCTCGCACATATATACTAGTCATTTCCGGCTCTAGGGGGTGGTGCTCATCTCCATTACAAAGCCGAAGAGCCAGCGCTGTCCGAAGATGTCTCTGTGGTCATGTGGCCGGCATGACTAAACACCAAAGGCGCATGGAACACTGTTACCTTCCCATCAAAGGGGTCCCTGTTTTCTACTTGCATTTTTACATGCTTTCGAACTGCTAGGTTGGCAGAAGCTGGGATAAGTAATGGGAGGTCACTCTCTTACGCGTGATGGCAAACCTATGGCACGTGTGCCACAGGTAGCACACAGAGCCATTTGTGCCGGCACACAAGCTGCAGGCAAACTTACCTCACTGCGCATGTGTGCGCCTCAGCTAATTTTAGGCCTCCCAAAGGCTTGAGGAAGGCTTCTGCAGGCTTTGCAGGCTGAAAGCTAGCCCCATTTCTTCACTTCCTGTTTTTCTGAAAATACCGGAAGTGACGAAACAGGGCTAGTTTTCGGCCTGCAAAGCCTGCAGAAGCCTTCCTCAAGCCTCTGGGAGGCCGAAAAAGGCCTCAAACTGGCCGAAAATCAGCTGTGAGGCACAGTGCAGATAAGGGGGTGGCGGGAGTGGGGATTGCGTGTGCATGTGTATGGGGTGTGGGGGGCGCGCATTGCCTTCTGGGTGCTGGCACGTGAGCGTGAGCATGCAAGCGCGCGCACAGGAACCTAAAAAGGTTAGCCACCACTGCTTTAGAGGAAGAACTTAGGCTCCAGCAATTCTAGCCATCTCCTTTCAAAGGAGATTATTATCTGAGTCCAGCGGGAATCATGAAGGGTTTCTTTCTCCCTGTCTTTTCGCAAAGATGCCCCAAAGGAACTGTTGGCCAACCTGAACTCCTCTCCTCTCTGTGTTGGGGCTTAAAACTGTCTGACATTCAGTCCTGGAACTTCCTGCGTGCAATGTGTTGCTTCTTCATTTTTCCCTTTGATGCTTCCCTTCTCTGATTGCATGAAAAGCCATCTCCTCCGCCCCCCCCTCTCCCCCCCCCGTATCTGTGTCTAATTTTACAGTCTTGGTGGAGGTTCTATGAGTGTGTGTGTGTGTGTGTTTGTTTCCATATGGAAGATGATATTAATACCCCCTCTGTTGTCTTGCTGCCTCAGCTGGAGTTCCTCAATGAAACCAAACAGGCAAGAAAGTCGAATGCATGCTGCTGACATGCCAGCTTCCCTACCTCTCCACTCCTCACCCCCATCCTCCAGTGCTGATTGTGGGTTGCTACCACTGGCTTCTGCTCCTAGTCCCACCTACACTTAGAATTGCTCTTCAAATGCTTTTCTCATCAATTGCACAATTTGCTTGTCGCCGGATGCATTTGCAGGGGGAGGGGAGGGCATGGTTAAGTGGGTTTCAGGGGAGGGGCTGGGAAAGAAAGCCAGGTGTTGGGGATCTCCTACTCCTCCCTTTTTCTGTTGTGCTGGTCCTCAGTTTATGTCCTTACATTATTGTGGTTGCGTTCTCATTGTGTTGTTCATCGTCTAATTTAACCCTTTGATTTTTTGTTTTTGTTTCCCCTGTCTTGCTCCCTGCTCTGCCTTCCCATTGTATTTTTTTGTGATGTCATCCCCATCCCAACTTCCATAGACTTCCAGCCCTGCTTCCTACGTGAGTAATTTTTGGAAACAGCTTCCCCCTGGCTGACCCTGGAGTTTCTCTAAGCACTTCCTCGGCCCAAAAGCTTTGCGAGGCCAGAGGCCTGCATAGGTTGCTGCTAACCCCTTTTCCCTCCTCCCTCCTCCCTTTTCCTTCATCTAGGGAGAACTGGAGCATCAGCTACTGCAAGCCAACCCTATCTTGGAGGCCTTCGGCAATGCAAAAACGGTGAAAAACGACAATTCCTCACGATTCGTAAGTCTTGTGGATGGAGAAATCCCCTCCCACCAAGTCATCTACCTCAGAAATCTATGGAATAAGGATCCTGTTTAGCAGCTTCCAATTTCAGACCAACTGAGCCCTGGATTTGAGATAGAAGATAGCATCTTCCTTAGCAGTGGAAAATATTTTCAGATCTGGGATATCAAATCCCAGTTCTAACACAGTGCTTCTTAGCCTTGGCAACTTTAAGATGGGTGGACTTGAATTCTCAGAGCTGAAGTCCATCCATCTTAAAAGTTGCCAAAGTTGGGAAACACTGTTCTACTGGGTGGTTTGTACCCTTCTTAAATGAATTATTCTGTCACCTTATATGTGTGTGTGGTCTCCCTATCTTCAGGCTAAGATTGCTTCCCACACAACTATAGCAGGTGGCAATAGCTGCCAAATTGTTACAAGGATATATTTTCTTGTAAGATAATCTCTCCTGTTGAAATCTGTTAAGCTGCTTCACTCTTCCTCTATTTCAAATGTGTTGGAACACAATTCCAACAATTCCCTAGCTGGCTGGGAATTGAAATATTGTCCAACACACCCACAAGGCATCAAAGAGGAGAAAGTTTGTATACAGCAGTGTGTTTCTAAGTAGGCAAGCTGAAGATGGCGTGGACTCCCAACTTCCCAGAATTCCCCAGCCAACATGGAGAATGCATTGCAGAAATGGGAGCTGTGATACAAGACATTTGTCAGCGTTCCAAGTAATAAACCCATAGAAATTAGAATTCCGAGGCAGGCAGGTTCCTCAAAGAACTGTTTTATCAGGTAGATCCTATTGGCATAACTGGTGAAAGCTGATTGTAAAAGTTCCCGTGGCTTTCATCTAATTAAAAGTAAAAGTTTTCCCTTTCCCCCCAAATCACTGGGTCACGGAACTGACTGGTTACTTCGCCCCTCCTCTGGCCAGCTACCTGTGAGAATGTCCTTAGATTCCCACAGGAAAGTTTTATTGTTTTGGCTACAAACCCCATCTAATTCTTTCCCTTCTCCCTCTACTGTATGGCAGTGTCAGCTCAGTGTAAGTCATTTTGGAGCATCAACAGGGCGGCCACAGCAAGGCCAGGAAAAGGAGAGCGGAGATAGATATGGCTGGGGATGTGTAGCCAAAATAAAATTCTTTCTCCTGAGAATCAAGATCGTTCTCACCAGGTGTTGGGAAGACATGGACTGAAACCAGCTGCAGGTGAGACGGTGACCTGGTTGGACTATGAGATGGACATCTGACCTGGGGGCATGGACTTTGCAGTTAGTTTGGGTGAGGAAAACCTCGGGTCCTTCAAAGTTGGGTTTTCACCAGCTGTGCCAATATGACATTCCTAATAAATTCGTACTTTGAGGAAACTCCAGGCCTCAGAATTTTGATTGCGTTGGGCTTGTTACTTGGAACCCTAACAGGCCTGAAGACTCCAAGATGGCCTCAGCCAAATCAGGAGGCTGTGAATTTGATCGTAGATAGAGGCTAATGTTTGGAATAGACTCTCCTGCTCGAGTAGAGAGTTGGACTAGATGACCTCCAAGGTCCCTTCCAACTCTATGTTCTATGATCACTTCAGGGTTGACAGCGTTCAGTTGGGGTGTTATTAAGTAAAAGGCCCTCCTTCCCACTGAATTAAAAAAAAAACTAGTTACAGAAATTTGCCAAAAGGATTCTAAGTTTAAAAGTAGATCATCTCATGTTGGTAAATCTCTATTTTTTAAAAAAAATCATCTTTCTGTTTCGGAAAAAAATGAAAAGTTAAGCTGTGCAGCCACTTTGTTGAAAGAGGCAGTCTGGCTTGCTGATGAGGAGATCTGAAGGACAGGAAGCAGGCCAAGAACTGTTCTTTTGTTTGGCTTGGCCATTGGCTTCCAGCAACTCCTCCTCATAAACATAAATTAAGAATGGGTTGCCCAGTTACAATGTTGGACTAGCCTTCGACCTAAAGGCTTCACTTGGTCATGACTGTAAGGGATATGACCGTGTATAATGATAGCATTCAAGAGGATGGAGTAACTTTATTTTTGCATTGTCATGGCTTTCAAGGGGTAAAATGGGGCTTTGGTACGAATTGGGACCAGAAATTCCCTTTCTAAGCAACATAGGCGAAAGGTGTGACATCATGTGACTGCCCCAACTTACGATGGCAGTTCTGGCAATCCCAGTTGCCATGGTTAGATGAGTCATGTGTGATCACAATATCCCACAATCACGTGATCACTATTTGCAACCTCCTGCTGACTTCCCCGCTGACTTTGCTAGTTGGAAGCCACCAGTGAAGGTTGCAAACTGACAGTCATGTGACCATGGGATACTGCAACATCATAATTGCAGTCTGGCTGCTAAATATCCCAATCACAATAGTGACCAAGGAATGCTACGTTGGCTGCAACTTCAAGGACCAGTTATAAGTACCCTTAGCTCTGTACCACTGTACCTTCAAACAGTCACTGAATGCATTAAATGAGAACTATTTGTGTTGCACTCATTTTCACCCTTTGCCCACCGGTGAAAAACTGCTCTGATATTTTGGGATGAAAATTTAATGGTGCATTGGGCAGCTTTAGCTTTGCTCCTTTAAATACTTCAGAGAACAAAAAAAAGAGCCTTGAAAGGTTATGCATGCAACCCCTTTTAAATATAGCCTTAAACTTTAATGTACCATTTCTTTGATTCCACTCTTTAGAAAGGACAAAATATATAAATCCCTTTTTGAAATCCTATGCCAACAAACTCCATACGCTTCCTTTGGAAGAAAAACCAGTTTTGTTAGGTGAAAGTCTTTTTTTTTTTTTTCAGCTTCCTTTTGTATTTTTTGAGAAAGGCTTTTGGTTTTTAGCCACTCCTTTGAAAAGAAAGAAAAATACAAAGGTTTTCTCTTCCTCATAGATGAAAGGCAGAAGATTGGGCTTCACATTCCACTGTATTATTACTTTCTGTTAGCTTTTCTTGTTTTTGTGGTTTCTACTCTATTTAGAAAAGATTCATTGCTAACTGAATTGACCAGAGGAATCTGTTAACAGCTTCTGCTGTTCACTGGCAACTAAAAAAAATATTTAAAATACCGAACAATTTTTCTGTATCAGCCACACCATTCTTCTTATCTCTGTCTCATTTGCCTGTCTCTTTTTCTACCCACAGGGTAAATTTATTCGGATTAATTTTGATGTAGCCGGCTACATTGTTGGAGCCAATATAGAGACATGTATCCTTGTTTGTTAGAGAATAGAAGTTGTAAGTTTGGGCCACGGGAGACCCGCAGTCAGATGGAATTTGAGTTTGAGTGGGGGCATCCGATCCTCAGCAGATCCTGATGGCTGAAATATCAGGTGTCTGATCCAAAGTATTAGAAGTCCCCCAGGGGCAGAAGGATCCAGGTGGGATGATTGACAAGCCTTGATGGCCCTGGGTGTCTAAAGAGAAAGAAATAGCCCATACATGCCACCCTTAACTTAGAATGCCCCAGATCTTTTGGAGAAGTCCCGTGCCATTCGCCAGGCCAAGGATGAACGAACTTTCCATGTTTTTTATCAACTCTTAGTAGGTGCTGGTGAACACACAAGAGGTGAGTTTCCCCCTTTCATTTTCAAAGCGTCATTGAAATCCTTACCTTCATCCTGTGGCTTAGTATCCTGCACTTAAAAGACTAGCAATAAAGCTGATAGACAGTGAACTGATTGGTGCTAACAAGAACAATGCTCAGAACTTTTTGACTAATCTGAGTGGAAAGAACTCACTAGAAAGGAAGTCTTCACCAATGAAAACAAGTGACGGCAGTAAGTTGTAATATTAGAAGTGTAAAAACAGAAGTGGCCCACCACTGTCCCTTTGGGTGGAACCAAACATTTTGTGCATGGGGTGATGGTTGTTCAAAAAGTGAAAAGGGAGTCTTAAGACTTACAGAAATCTAAAGCACTCAGGCTGATCTTTAAACCTCCTGAATCTTGGTCTGTCAAAGCAGATTCTAGTCCGCTCAAATTTTGTGTCCATCTGATGATTCCTAGTAATGTACCTGCACCTTGGAGAACAATGTAACTGAAAAAGTGTCACCAATGCTTTTGTTGCCTCCTGTTGAATTACTGCAATGACTCGGAGCTGTCCTTGAAAACTATCCAGAACTATAACTGGTCTAAAATGAAACAGTGTGCAATTTTGGATGCTCTACACCAAGGGTAGAGCAGGGACCATCAAACTCATAATTTTAAATCCCACGGACCACTAATATGAATTTTGAATGACGGTGGCTGTTGACGTTGGTAGGAGAGAGAGAGAGCGAGAGAGAGAGACCTGATCTAATCTAGGAAGGCTGGAGGTGATGTTTCTCTCTCTCTCTCTCTCTCACATACACACACACACACACACACACACACACACACACACACACACACACCCTCCAAGGCAGCCACATTCCTAACCTACTTTTCAGCTCCGTTCTCGGGGGGCGGGGGGACCTCACACACACACACCCTCCAAGGCAGCCACATTCCTAACCTACTTTTCAGCTCCGTTCTTGGGGGCAGGGGGGAGACAGTATCCTGTGATCCCAAATAAAGAACAATCAATCAGTAGGAAAATGGGCTGGGGGATTTTCCTACAGACTTTCTTTGGGATTTTCCCAAGGTCTCTGCAGAAAAAGCAGAAACAACCTGGATTAATTGCTTTGTGGGGTGCTTTGGGGGTGACATTTCTCTGTGGACCACCAAAATTTTCTTGCAGACCACCAGTGTTCCCCGGCCCACCGGTTCGGGACCACTGCTGTACACTTCACTCATAAAACACCCACTGCTGTGTGAGCTGCGCTGCTTCCAGTTGTTTTCTGGGTGCAGTTCCAAGGTTTTATCACTTTTAAAACCCTACATTGCACAGGGTTAGGTTATCTGTGGGGTCATCTTGCCCAATTACTTTGCCCAATTATACAGGTTTTAGCACCCTCCAGATCTCCCTTCTCAAATGTTGCCATTTTGAGGGCCTTCTTTTTTTTCTTTTTTTTTAAAATATTTTTTTATTACATATAGAAACATCAAACACAGCGTGACTATTCTGGTGTTTTCCTCCACCATACACACTAAAATATAGAACAAATAGCATATATACTATTTATACACTGCTAATTTTGTACAGTTATTATTGACCAATATGTCCATTCCAGCTCTTTGGATCATATTCCCGCATGAGATCAGAGGGATCCCGATTCTTTTTAGCTTTCCAGAGGCCGTGAAGCCCTGGTTGAGCTGTGCTCTAGCACCTGGCGGGAAGGCACTTTTGCTTTTAACTATCTTTTATGGGTTGTTGTGCGCCATCTAGAGGCATTGTATGAGATAGGCAGGCAAATAAGTGCTATAAATTTTATTCAATTTGTATGCCACTTTCTGGGGGCCCATGAAATAAACTTTGTTTCATGCCCCTGTAGGAGAGCTGCTGCTGGAGCCTTTCAATCAGTATCGCTTCCTGTCGAATGGATACCTGCCCATCCCTGGACAGCAGGATAAGGAGATCTTCCACGAAACTATGGAATCCATGCGTATCATGGGCTTTTCACATGAAGAGATACATTGTGAGTCACTCTGAATGCATGTCTGCCGCATCCTGGTTGCAATTAAAGAAGTATCTGACTTAACATTCCATTTATGGTCATGGACATAATTTTATTTATGATGTCCTTTCAATTAATAATAATAATAATAATAATAATAATAATAATAATAATAATAATAATAATAATAAATATTTATTTATATACCGCTCCTCTCCCGAAGGACTCAGTATAGACTTAGAATAAAATATTTGGTTCAAAAATAATACAGGGAGTCCTTGAATTACAACTACAATTGATTCCAAAATTTCTGTCATTAAGTGAGACAGTTGTCAAGTGAGTTTTGCCCCATTTTACGACCTTTCTTGCCATGGTTGTTAAGGGAATCACTGCAGTCAATAAGGGAGTAACCCAGTTGTTTAAGTGAATCTGGCTTCCCCATTGAGGTTATTGTCAAAAGGTTGCAGAACGGGAATCACATGACCTTGGGACACAGCAACGGTCTTAAATATGAGCTTACATGTTTTTCTTATGTGTAATATTCTTAAAGTATTGTAGAAGGCTATTTCCGCAATAAGAAGTTTTAGCATTGCTTTTAACTCCATAGTTCCATTTTAAGGAATGTTTTACACCAGAAGTCTCCAAAACATGGCAACTTTAAGACTTGTGGACTTCAACTATGCTGGCTGGAGAATTCTGAGAGTTGAAGTCAACAAGTCTTAAAGTTACAAAGTTTGGGGACCCCTATTTTACACTATGGTGAATGTTGTGATTTGTTTTTTTATTGTAATTCCAATAATGCTCCTTTAAGTAGTGAAGGAGAAGAGAGAGAAACCAAGCGAGAGACTTGAAGGGACATCTGAAATAAAAAAATATGTCCCACAATTTCTTTCTTGCACAGAAACTTTAGAGGATTGTGATTTCTCTTACTATTTTTATATAATATTAAAACAATTAATGTAATATTAAAACAGTAAGAGAAATGAGAATGTTGCAAAATGGCTCTTAAGATGATCCTTGGGTTTGAAATGTTTTGAATGCTGCTAGTTAGTTGATGCAATCCCAGCCTGCTGCAATGAATGTCAAGCCTTATATGTTTCATCAATCCAAAAATTCAAATTATTTAAAATTATGAGGGCAGTGGAGAAAGATAACATAACAAAATGTGGTTTTGATAAGGGTCATCCTTCCATACAGGTATGCTGCGAATGGTCTCAGCTGTGCTGCAGTTTGGCAATATTGTCTTCCGTAAAGAGAGGAATACAGATCAGGCTTCCATGCCGGATAACACAGGTATTTCAGAAGTAACAAAGCACTGACTTTTCAGAAATGCTAGAAAGTACAGGTATTCCTCATCTTATGACTGCAATTGAGCCTGGAATGATGGTCGTAAGTCATGACAGTGGTGGGATTCAAAATTTTTACTACCGGTTCTGTGGGTGTGGCATGGCTTGGTGGGCATGGCAGGGGAAGGATACTGTAAAATCTCCATTTCCTTCCCACTCCTGGGGGAAGGTTACTGCAAAATTCCCATTCCCTCCCCATCCCACTAATCTTTCCAGCTCCGTTCTTCTGTGCAGGGCAACAAATGAAGACCCGCCTATCAGCTAGGACTCGGGGAGGCAAAGAATAGATGGGGGCAGGGCCAGTCAGAGGTGGTATTTGCCGGTTCTCTGAACTACTCAAAATTTCCACCACCGGTTCTCCAGAACTGGCCAGAACCTGCTGAATACCAACTCTGCATGGCAATCATTAAGCTGATGGGGGGAGATGCAGTCTCGGAAATCCAGAATTGGATTATAAATAGTTCTGGGAATGTCTGTTAGAACTTTGAACAATCACTATGCAACTGGTTGTTAAACAAGGACTGACTATAAACACATGGCTGTGATCAGAGCTCATACCACCTTTTTATTTAAGAGTCAGCTGTAGAAGATATAACCCTGTTAAAGACAATGCAAGTGCATGGGGAACATTTTTTGTTTTATTATTATAAGATATTGATTTCCACTTCGGCTCTAAGAAATAGTATTTCCAATTTAAGTTTCATAATAATCACCGTATTGAACTTCAGCCTTCTGTCTAACATTCCTGTGAGCTAGGAACTGCTTTTTGAAAGGGAGAAGGGAGTGGGATATGGAATTGAAAAGAAAGCTGGTGGAAATGTTTTGACGAAGGGATCTTATTGGTCTCTTCTGTGCCTTTGCAGCTGCTCAAAAACTCTGCCACCTCCTGGGCATGAACGTCACGGAGTTCACCCGTGCTATCCTTACCCCACGCATCAAGGTCGGCCGAGACTATGTGCAGAAGGCACAGACGAAAGAACAGGTCAGTGGTGCTGATGACTATGTCTGACATGTTGGAGGGTGGTCCTGAAGAACTCTTGAAGGAGGGTTTGCCAAGATAAATAATAGGTTTGTATGGAATATATGGGCCAAGATGAGCCTGTTTTGATCTCGCCCTTCCCTTCCTTTCCTAGGCTGACTTTGCCGTGGAAGCATTGGCCAAAGCCACCTATGAGCGGCTTTTCCGCTGGCTTGTGCATCGAATCAACCGTGCATTGGATCGTACCAAGCGCCAGGGGGCGTCTTTCATCGGCATTTTGGATATTGCTGGTTTTGAAATATTTCAGGTAAGGGAATCAAGTGTGGTTCCTCTTCTTTTTTCACTACCCAATGAATATGGTACATCTGCAGAGCTGCTTTCAATCCTTTCCTTCAAATTATGTTGTCAATCTTCTCTTTTAACTATAACCCGTAAGTTTCAGCAGAACCACTTTTCCTGTTTCAGAGCTATAGTTCTTCCCAACAGAGACTCTAGAATCTAGACTAATAGTCTTCATGTTCTGCAAGGGAACCTTGAATGTTCTTGGAGAAGGCATGTTGGATTTATTGTGTCATGTTACAGTTCTCAACCAATATGGGCAGTGCATGCTGGAAGCTATAGCTCACCAACCTCTGGAAGACCACCGTTTTCTCATTTTTTACTATCATAAACACTGGAAGAACCTATGCCTGGGTACCATCTCTTATATGGAATATGAACAGATTGAGAATAAGGGGGTCACAATGTAGGAAGAACTTGAAAACATGGGGCTGTATCCAGGGGTGGGATTCTACCAGTTCGCACCTATTCGCTAGAACCGGTTGTTAACATTCTAAGCAGTTCGGAGAACCGGTTGTTAGAAGAAATTACCTAATCCTGTAAGGGAGGCAGGAAGGAAACATTCTGGTGTTGCTTACAGAAACTGCCTCTCTGTTAACACTTATTACATTCTTGGCAGGACTAGACTTCCTGTCTCAGAAACGTCTCTGGAGTTTTTTCCCCTCCTTTGTTGGTACTTTGCTTGTGTGGAGTGACCATTCAAAGTTACAATGGCACTGAAAAAAGTGACATGACCATTTTTCACACTTGCAGCATCCCCACAGTCATGAGAGGTCAGGCGAGGAGATGCATGCCTCGATGTGAGTGATATTGAGTTGGCCACACCCAGCCAATAACATGACCACCAAGCCACGCCCACCAACTTAGCCACGCCCACAGAACCAGTTGTTAAAAATTTGAATCCCACCCCTGGCTGTATCACAGGAAATGGGCACTGTGGATGTGGGGAACTGCAGAATCCTGCCACAAATTTTATGGATCATGTGTGCAATGGACAATTTGTTCCTGGCCAATGAAAAAGTTATTCAGACTACTATTTTCTGGGCTTAAAATGCTATATAATGTCATGTATGTGTCTTAAATTTATTCTGTGTTTTATTTTTTTCTACTCCTTATATAGTTATTGAAAGTTTTCTTTATTTAGATTATTATATTAATTTTAAATATCATATTTTCTCTCTTTAATGTAAGATGTTCTGGACTTGGAAAATAAAAATAAATCATAAGCACTAAGTCTCTTCATACAAAAAATAATTCTATATCAGTATCCTCCCTTCTTATAATAGTTCACAAGCCTTAAGTGCATCTTGCTATCTAGAAAGATGCTAAAATAGTTTTGTAGTACTAATAAATATAAATCAGTTTTCTCCAACATGATGCCCTTGAGTTGACTTGAATTCTCATAAGACAACTAAAGGGCATTAGATTATGGAAAGAAGATATAAACAGCAAATTCATCGGACAGAAGGTCCTTGGTGAAGGCTCTCAACTAGTTTTGGTGCAGAGTTCACCAGATGTAACTTTGGTTGGAAAGAAGAACATGTGGGCAATTGATGTGGCCATACCAAGGAATAGGAGAAGAGAAGACAAAGAATCGGAGAATATTATCAAGATCTGAAAATCAGAATTGAAAATTAGGGCAGTGTTGATCCCAGAGGTTACTGGCACACTGGGTGTCATATCAAAACATCTTGGATAACACTTAGAACATTTGCACTTTAATAAACATTTCCATCTTGTCAATTTTTTAGCTGGATTTACACATACACCATTCTAACGCATTACGGCATTCTAAGTTCTTGGGAAGAATTCTATGCAAATGAAAGCCAACATCAGCTAAAGAAATGGCAGCTATGATTTCATACTTTTGTGCATATAATAAAAAATTAAACTTGAATGTTGCCTGATTCTTGGCGAGCTCTAGCCAGGGAAGGAAAGGATTAATGTCAGTATTGCAAAAAGCAAGAAATAAGTAGATTTTAAAGCAGAATTATAATAATTCAGTATCAACTGTCATTAGGGAATTTTCTACTTTTCTGCAGCTTCCTTGATATCCTTATTCTGGGCATTGTCACCCAGTAAACTTTAGCTAACAATGTGAACCACAAAGAGGTTTATCTTGACCTGTCAGTAGATTCAGAGGGAGAAAACACAATAAAATGCATCACATATTGAACCCCCTATGAATGTTTTCCTTTCTCCTACTCTTTCCATTCTGCAGCTGAACTCCTTTGAACAACTCTGCATCAACTACACCAATGAAAAGCTCCAGCAGCTCTTCAACCACACCATGTTTGTGCTAGAGCAGGAAGAATATCAACGAGAAGGCATTGAGTGGAATTTCATTGACTTTGGCTTGGACCTTCAACCCTGCATCGATCTCATTGAGAGACCAGTGAGTGACCTGGAATGCTGTGTAGTTGTTACATGTGGAGGGCCAAGAAAAGATGGCCTCTAGCTAGCTCTTCGGAGAATCTTCTCCTCTTCAGTGGTTGTTGCACCTTGTTCTTGCATTTGTTCCTGCTGGTGGGGTGGTCTTTTTTGACAATTCTTCAGGGTGAGAGTCAAGATCAGATCTTTAACTTGGATCGTAAACTTCTATTTGATCTCTAAATAATCCACCGTGGAAGACGATCGTTTGCGTAACATCTCGGTTGTGATGCAATTGTTGTTCCTTTTGTAACCCATTTTCTCCCACGCCCTGACCAAGTTACCTACAGCTCTTGGAATGTTGCTAATGGTTTGGGTCTATCTCGCTTTCTCCCAGGCAAACCCTCCAGGGCTGTTGGCTCTACTAGATGAAGAGTGCTGGTTCCCTAAAGCCACCGATAAGAGCTTTGTGGAAAAAGTTTCCCAGGAGCAAGGGTCCCATCCCAAATTCCAGAAACCCCGGCAGCTGCGGGATAAAGCTGACTTCTGCATCATCCATTATGCTGGCAGGGTAAATTGCAACTTCTCTTGTCTCTCTTCCCTTTTTACTGGCACATCCATGTTTACTGCCTTTCCCAAACTGGAACCTTTCAGAGGTCATGAATTATGATCTGTTATTATCTCAAAGGAGCAGCCACAGGTTATCATGAGAGAATTTCAATTTTGGGTCCTCAGCTCTAATGTTGGCAACTAAGGAAAATGCTGATAAGTTACTATGGTAGCTGAGACTTTCAAATTAAATTTCCACTCAAAGAATCTGAGCAGCTATTTTGGAGAAAGCATGGTTTTCTTATCAGTTTTTCTTCCATTCATTTGCCCAGTTGTTGTTGTTTTCTTTTTGGAATTTGTCCTGCTGGATTGCAGGATGGATCCATTTAGTTGTGCATTGTGCTTGCCTAGTTCACACAGCAAAGTTACCAGTACTGATGTGACGAGAGGTTTTATCTTTCAGCCAGGCTGTGAACAGAGTTTGTTGCTGATTAGGGCTGAGAGGGAGTGACTGATTTGAGGTCATCCATTGGCTTTCATGCTTAAGAGAAGACTAAAAACTGTTTCTCTTGCACCTTATACCACTCTGGATTGTTCTTAATTCCTGAAGCCTTTGAAATTCTAGGACATGGAATCCCAACACTTTTGAACAATATTAACTGAAGAAGGATGGAGTAGACAGTACAAACAGCCCTCAACTTATAATCACAGTTCAGACCAAAACTTCCATTGCTAAGTCAAGTGGCCAATAACTCATTTGCGCCCAAACTGCTGATTTTTTTTTTGTCATGGTGATTTGATTAGATTAACAGAGCTGGAAGGGACCTTGTAGGTCATCTAGTCCAAACCTCCTCCCTAGCAGGAGATTAAGCAAACCCCCATGGTAATTAAGTGAATCATGCAATTGTTAAGCAATTCTAGCTTCCTCCATTGACTTTTCTTGTTGG
Organism: Bungarus multicinctus; assembly: GCA_023653725.1. Lineage (NCBI taxonomy): Eukaryota > Metazoa > Chordata > Lepidosauria > Squamata > Elapidae > Bungarus > Bungarus multicinctus. The sequence continues at coordinate 123,200,790 of CM042840.1, read as the reverse complement.
GAAGGTTACAAATGATGATCAGGTGACTCTGGAACACGGCAACCATTATTCCAAGTGCCCAAACTTTGATCATGTGACCTCAGATATCGTAAGTGCGAGGACCGATTGTTAGGTCGCTTTTTTCAGTACTGTCATAAGTTCAAATGGTTGCTAAACCAACAATTGCAAGTTGCAGACTACAGTACAAGACCAGATTATTATTATTTATTATTATTTATTAAACTTTTATACTGCCCCCTCTCTCAAATTGGGACTCGGGGCGGTGTACAGCCTAAATAAAAACAATACAATCAAATAGAAAAATTTAAAATAGATTTAAAAGATTTAAATTGGTAGCTGAGGTTAAAATTACGATAGAATAATAAAAAAGGTAAAAAGTAAAAAAGTTAGAAAAATTAAAAACCCTCCAATGATACTAGGCCAGACCGGCCTGTTGGAAAAGGTGGGTCTTCAGTGCGTGTCGGAAGGTTCGCAGGTCAGTGATGGCTCGCATCTCTGGGGGTAGTTCATTCCAGAGGGAGGGTGCTCCCGCAGAGAAGGCCCGCACCCTCGGAGCCACCAGCCGGTATCGCCCAGCTGATGGCACCCCGAGGAGGCCCACCCTGTGGGAGCGCAATGGCTGGCGGGAGGCCGATGGTGGCAGCAGGCGGTCCCGTAAGTACCCGGGGCCCAAGCCATGGAGCGCTTTAAAGGTGACCACCAACACCTTGAATTGTACCCGGAAGGCCACCGGAAGCCAATGCAGCTCGCGCAGGAGCGGTGTAACATGGGAGCTCCGAGAAGCTCCGAGATGGATTTGCTACGAAGCTCCGAGATGGATTTGCTACAAACAGTTCTGATGTCATTTGACCTTTTGATCCTTTCTCATCTTCCTTCCCCCTCCCCGTTTTCACTGAAAGGTTGACTACAAAGCGGATGAGTGGCTCATGAAAAATATGGACCCCTTGAACGATAATGTGGCCACTCTTCTTCATCAGAGCACAGACAAGTTTACTGCTGAACTGTGGAAAGATGGTAAGAGGGTTGAAATCCTGCTGCTCAGCTTCATAGTATTTGTTGCCTGTTAATAAGGATAGCTTGCTGATTGTATTGTATGTGAACGTGACTTCTCGTGCATGAAAATTTCTGTCACTGCTGATACTAACCACTCTGCTATTTGCTGTTTCTCTTTTCTTCTTTCTTGTTCCACTTCTTGTGTCCTGTAATGGATGATCTTGTGAAACCTTATCCTTCCCTTCTCTCCACTTGCCTCTTCTGTCCTGTCCTGTCGCCAGAGATCCAGAATATACAGAAGGTTTATTTCTTTGACAGCTATGCCGTGGCATCTCAGGTTCCAGCTGAAAGTAGGTTTCTTCCTTTCAACATGCAAGACATGCCTGCATGTAGTCAGAAAGGTGACAGGTCTCTCCTGGGAAACAGTGAGACATGCATCAGTTCGTCTTACTTTGGGATTTGATTTGCTAAATAAATACTAAATCCCATTTACTTAAATAGGGATGAACCTCAAGTTAAGGGGTTTTAGAAAGGCCATTTAAAAGTTGTCAATGAACTTGAGAATTTAAATTCCAAATCTTTCTCCATTTCTTTTCTTTTGACTGAGCTGTTTGGTTAAAGTACCCTCGCCTCTCTTTATTCAAAACTCTGTTTCCTGCAGTTTTTAAAGTCACTTTTAGATGAGGATATTTTGTGACATTCCCATGGATATTTAAATATATTTTATCATTGATTTGTACAAGCAGTCCTTGACTTACGAGTATATATGGGACCAGAATTTCCATTGCTAAAACAAGGCAGTTGTTAAGTGAATTGCACCTGATTTTACAACTTTTTTTGTCACAGTTGTTACATGAATCAAACAGTTGTTAAGTGAGTTGTTAAATGGACATTAAATAAACCCAGCTTCCCCCATTAACTTTGCTTGTTAGAAGTTCACTGGGAAAGTCACAAATGACAATTCCATGACCCTGGGACAATCATAAACATATGCCAGTTGTCAAGTGCCTGAATTTGGATCATGTGATCATGGAAATGCTACAAAGGTTGTAAGTGTGAACTTGTAAATCGCTTTTTTTCAATGCCTTGATAACTCTGGTCATTAAGCAAATGGTCGTAAGTCAAAGACTATCTTCAATCTTACCATGTTTCCCAATGTTTATTCCTTGTTTTTCCTACTGGAGAAAGTTTGATCATGTAATTCAATATGTACAGTTTCTTAAATTATGTGGCAAGGTTTTCTCTATTCATTGCTATTTTGGTAAGTCATAAACACAAAAAAATATCAATATCCCCTAACCTGCTAATGTGGAATGAAAATAACAATTCTGCATGCAGTGTATAGTGGAAGATTAATGACTTATTAATACTAAGAACCAGGTACTACTGAGAGAAAGCAATTCTTTATTGCCAAATAATATTTACAACATATTAGTTTCCATGCTGCTTACAATTTAAATTGAGTAGCTTCAAACAGGTAAGTAAATGTCTGTCCAAAATCTTAAAGGAGCTTGCTTGGGAATCTTACTGGACTGGACTGTCTCAATGCCATACCTTAAAAAAAAAGTCCCTAAAAGAAAGAGCGTGCAACTAGGAATGTTATGATATCACCAAAATGGGTGGCATCAATATTTTTGGCCAAAAGATTAGATGCTTATGGGGTGCCTGATGCTTTAAGTCAGGGTTTCCCACCCTTGGCAACTTTAAGATGTGTGGACTTCAACTCCCAGAATTCCCCAGCCACCAAAACTGGCTGAGGAATTCCAGGAGTTGAAGTCTACATATCTTAAACTTGCCATAACATTTTGGCCATTTGGCTAAGATCAAGTGTACTGTTCTTAAAGTTGCCAATGTTGAAAAACACTGCTTTAAACTCTCTAATCTCTTCATTCAGTCTGGAAATTGCAAAGGAGTACAGGGAAAGTTTGATGTGGTCATGTTGCCCTCCCCACCCATCCAAATTATTTGCATCTCCTATCTGGAGGTTCAATATGGGGAATAGGATGGAGAGATCAAAAGCCTTTTCTCCTTCTCCCTAGTGGATCGGATTGTGGGTCTGGACCAAGTAAGCGGGATGGGAGACCTGGCCTTTGGCGCCTCCTACAAGACAAAGAAAGGAATGTTCCGGACTGTGGGACAGCTGTATAAGGAGTCGCTCTCCAAACTTATGTCAACCTTGCGCAACACCAATCCCAACTTTGTGCGGTGCATCATACCAAACCATGAGAAAAGAGTGAGTGGGAACTTTGGGGCCTGGGATTCATCCATTCATTGACTGAAGGAAGCCATGAAATATGTTGACCATTCCTTCTTAGACCTATCAAAAAATCTTACAATCTCCCCTGTTGCACAAACATGTGAAGTATTTTTCTTGATTAAGATACAGAATAACAGAGTTACAAGGATCTTGAAGGTCTTCCAGTTCAACCTCCAACACTCCCATAGGCAGGAGAGACCCTATACCATGTCAGACAGTCCCTTCTTAAAAATCTCCAGGGATGGAGCACCCAGAACTTCTGAAGGCACTGATTGATTGTTCTAATTGTCACATTTTTTTCCCTTATTTTTAGGTTGAATTTTTGTTAGTTTCCATCCATTGCTTCTTGTCCTACCTTCTCTGGAGCTCTGGTACTCTGGAGAATAGATTGATCCTCTCTTCTTTGTGGCGGCCCCTTAGATATTGAAAGATTACTATCTTGTCATCTATAGTGACCTCATACACCCCAAGACTAGAGTAGAGTAGAATAGAATAGAACAGAACAGAACAGAACTGGAAGGGACCTTGGAGGTCTTCTAGTCCAGCCCTCTGCTCAAGCAGGAGAACCTATACTATTTCAGATAAGTGACTGTCTAGTATCTTCTTTAAAACCTCCAGTGATGGAGCGACCACGTTTTCTGAAGGCAAGCTATTCCATTGGAGTGTTTTGGACTAACAGTATTGTTAGTAGCTAACACAGACCTGGGCATTTTATGGCAGTCCCTGTTCTGCCCATGTAAATTGCTTTTACTTTGAAGGTGACTTCATTTTTTTCAGTTTAGATATCTGTGTGATTGCATGCCTATGCACATTCACAGCCCTATTGGTCTGGCCCTCTAGAACAGTCCCAGTTTCTCATGTGACCCTTGGAAAATTAATTGCCCACCCCTGAGCTAACAACACCATATCTTAACCAAGAAAAAACTTCACATATCTATATAACAGGGGAGTATAGGTAATCCTTGACTTAGAATCATAATGGCGCCTGCCCATCATGGTTGTAAATCTTGATAACCATAAAACAGACCACCCAAATGATGGACACAATTTCTGACCTTTTTGGGGTTGATGTTAAGTGAATGTAGTGTTAAGCTAGCCAATGGTATGTTAAGGGGCAGTTTTGCTGCAAATAGGAAATAACTGCTGGATTTTGGAAAACTGTTATAAAATGTGAGTCATGTGATCTCAGAATAAGGCAAAAGGCCGTAAATGCAGGCTTGTTGCTGAGTACTTGAGATGCAGTCATATGACCATCAGAGAGGTCGGCTGTTGGAACTGGATTGTAAGTGCCTCACCTCCACCCCAGGAAGCCTGTTGTAACTTCAGTCACTAAATACCTGTCATAAGTTGAACACTACCTATACTCAGCCCTTGGTAGTACTCTTTCTCGTGAGAAAAATATCTTGAAGGTGAAATAATTAGTCAGCCTGATTGTATGAAGAAAATTATGAGGAAGTTAAGTATGTTTCGTATTGGAAACTATTGCATGTGTGTCCTTTGAGTGTAAAAGAATGTAGGTGATATAGTATGAGGATATTGAATTTGAATCAAAGGAAGCCTAGGGCCGAATTCTCACTCAGCCATGCCATTCTACAGAATTAATCAGCCGTGTATCTTCAGCCTCATTTATCTCACAAAATTGTTGTGAATGTGAGCAGCATGCCTTGAGCTATCTGCAAAAAAGTTGACAATAAAGGTGAAAAAGAAATAAGAAAAATAAGAAGGGATATTGTTAGTGGCTGACTTTAGAATGCTGAGGAATTTCCATCCAGATTCTTCAGGAACAGACCCTGTTGTGCCTCCTGTGGCCTTTTCTCACACATCCTTCCCTTTGGCACCCATTAACAGGCTGGAAAATTGGAACCACATCTTGTACTGGACCAGCTGCGTTGCAACGGAGTCCTTGAGGGAATTCGCATCTGCCGCCAGGGATTCCCCAATCGCATTATCTTTCAGGAATTCCGCCAAAGGTACGCCATTTTGATGATGGATCTTCAGCAAAAGAGGACATATGCAGGAAGACCAAAACAGTTCTTGGAAATAACCAAGGATTTGATCTTCAGCCTTAATGCTCTTAGATTTTGGAGATATTGCTTATGAAATTCCAGTGGATACTCAGGCTTGTAGTTCATATTTTGCTGTGTGCCAGAGTAGAGTGTTAAAATGTTGGATTTGGACCAGGGAGAGATAGACTGAAGTCCAACATCACTAACTTTTGTCTCTCAGCCCAATGATGGTAGCTATTAATGGCTGTTAAAATGGACGACAAACACTTCAACTGACTTTGTGTGGAAAAAATGAAATAAAAACCAAAGGAATAGAAATGAATTGTATGTAGTGTGACTAAATGTCACTTTTAAACTTCTTGGTTTCCCCAAATTCCTCAACAGGTACGAGATCCTGACACCAAATGCCATTCCCAAAGGCTTCATGGATGGAAAACAGGCCTGTGAGCGTATGGTACGTATGGGGTTTGCTGGCTAGAACAGTCAAGACAACCTGGGCTAAAACGAGTTCACTCCCAGAGTGGTTTGAGTGGATCCCTCATCCTCTTCTGTTCTTCTGGCTCTTTTGTCATTCCAGATCAAGGCTTTGGAGCTGGACCCTAATCTCTACCGCATTGGCCAGAGTAAGATCTTCTTCCGGGCTGGCGTTTTGGCTCACCTAGAAGAGGAACGAGATCTGAAAATTACAGATATAATTGTGTCTTTCCAGGCAGCGGCCAGGGGATACCTAGCTCGCAAGTGAGCACTGAACAGGGACTGGTTGAATTATGACCTGGATCTAAAAGCATGTACAGAATTATTTAAAATAGACTTCCCTATGTTGATGGATTCGAATTTTCAGATTATGATTCTTCTCCCTACTTTGTTACTTGATTATCTTTTAAATAGGAGACTGAACTAGGAGCATCATAGGCGTGAAGCAGGGGGAGGGGAGGGGAGAAGCTCTAACCATTGGCAATGCCTATTAAGCTGCTATATTTGAAGTTTGAATGATTGTAAGCTGCCTAGAGTTGCCTCTGGTGAGATGGGTAGCATATAAGTTTAATAAATAAATGTATAAATTTGGTAGCATCTGAAGACCCACAGTTTCCTGATTCCACAAAGAAGACATGATAGAATTGTTCCCTAAAAGATAACATTCTCTTTTGCAATAGTCCATAATTGATAACTTAACAGATTTACAGGTAGCTCTTCGCAACTGGTCACTTAGTGAATGTTTGAAGTTACAACAGACCTCCCTAGGGCTAATTACAATCTGGTTCCAAAGTTCTGATGGCCACACCCCCTTGGTCATATGACTACACGTTAATGCTCAGCAACCGGCCCACATTTCGGCCATTTGCAGCATTCAATGATCACATGACCATGTTTTATGATTTTTTTGAAGAAAACCAGCATTTACTTCTGGTTTTCAGCAAAATTGGACCATACTTAACAATGGGAGTGGGAGTGGGTGGGAGCTCACTTAACAACCATTACAAAAAAGATCATAAAATAGAGTCTTCATATGGGTGATGCGACTTACAACCGTCACAACTTATAATCGTGACAGGCAGTCATGTCAAGCATTACTCGTAGTAGATTTAATTCTCCCTATAACCCAAGGGTTTTCAAACTTGGCAACTTTAAGACTTCTGGACTTCAGCTGCTAGAATTCCTGAGCTAACATGACTGGAGGAGGAATTCTGGGAGTTGAAGTCCACAAGTCTTAAAGCTATCAAGTTTGAAGACCCCTGCTATAACCCATCCCATTGGCTTTCTTCTCCCCTTTTTTAAAATCTTCAGTCTATATAAAATGTAAATTATATGGACTTTTTCATTTGGTATAGGAGAGGAGAAAGGTATGTTGTAGTCCCAGCACAGGCACATTTAGCTCCCTGAACATAGTTGTCAGTGTGGTAATCATGAGACTCATGGATGGTCTTCCTCTCACCCTACCCCCTTCATCTCCTAGAGCTTTCATGAAAAAGCAGCAGCAGATGAGTGCTCTCAAAGTTATGCAACGCAACTGTGCAGCCTACCTCAAACTGCGCCATTGGCAGTGGTGGCGTCTGTTTACCAAGGTGAGTCAAGATGGTTAGATCTGCAAAAAGACATCGGTAACTAGCAGGGGTGGGATTCTACAGTTCGCTCCTATTCGCTAGAACCGGTTGTTAACATTCTAAGCAGTTCGGAGAACCGGTTGTTAGAAGAAATTACTGGCCTAATCCTGTAAGGAAGGCAGGAAGGAAACATTCCGGTGTTGCTTACAGAAACTGCCTCTCCGTTAACACTTATTACATTCTTGGCATGACTGGACTTCCTGTCTCAGGAACATCTCTGGAGTTTTTTTCCTCTCCTTTACTGGTACTTTGCTTATGTGGAGTGACCATTCAAAGTTACAATGGCACTGAAAAAAGTGACTTTTGACCATTTTTCACACTTAACGACTGTTGCAGCATCCCCACAGTCATGAGAGGCCAGGCGAGGAGATGGTGCCTCGATGTGAGTGATATTGAGTTGGCCACATCCAGCCAATAGCATGACCACGCCCACAGAACCAGTTGTTAAAAAAATTGAATCCCATCCCTGGTTACTAGACAGGAGACCGTATCATTGCAAGATCAGTTGGTGAACAGTGGGAAAGCAGACAGGAATGACTAGATTTCTAAAAAGCGTCGTGAGTGGGGACAAAAGGAAGGAAGATGGCTAGCTATTTCACTTCTACTAAACTGAAGCAGATTCAACATCTCACTGATTTATAGAGCCACAAGTCTTCCCCCCCCCCCCCACCCCAAATGTAAGGTTCCTGGGACAGGACTATTTTTTCCTTTCACAGATTGTATAGAAGGGAATATTTTTAATAACGATGCTAGACTAGGAAGTTAGAAAAAAAATTCTCAGAAGGAGGCAGTGGAAACCCAGTTTGAGTGGAAGCCAATATCCTTGGAAAAGCCATGGTGTAAAAGCACAGTTCCCTGCTCTTCTGCCACTTCCCTGACCCCTTCTGGTCATGAAATTTAATAGAAAGGAAATAGCATGGGATAGCATGATGATGATGATGATGATATCGATATCCATTTAGTCACCTCTGACTCTTGGCAATTGTATGGGCCAGTTTTCTCCACATCTTCTGATATTGCACTACTATTTTGAGTTTTTCTATACTCTGGCTGGTGTCAGCTTTGATGGGATAGCATACAAGACTGAAATTTTGCACAATTTCACTCATTTTGGTTCCTCAACACCTACTGTATATTTTTCCCCCCAGGTGAAGCCTCTGTTGCAGGTGACACGCCAGGATGAGGTGATGCAAGCGAAGGCAGTAGAACTACAGAAAGTCCAAGAGAAGCATACAAAAACCCAACTGGACCTTAAGGAACTAGAAAATAAATACCAACAGGTAAATAGGAATAATTGAGAACCAGCCATACTCCAGCACATGGTTGCTGTCTTCCTACAGTTGGAGCTCTTATCCATTCCTTTGTCAGTTTTCTTCTTGGATCTGTGACATCGTTCTTCTTATGTCCTTCTCTCCTTCTTTTTCTCAATTTACTGAGGTGTTCTAAGCTTCTTTTGGCTTGCCAGGAAACTTCTCTCTAGATTCTAGTAGCATTCTCCATTGAACTTCTGCTCCATTCTGCTGGTTACTTTAATTATCCCTGATCTTGTTTGCTCACTTAACTGTTTTCTCAAAGAAGCCCTCATCATTGGAGAGTTATGTTCCATTTTCTCAGCCTCTCTCTGTCCCAGTGCCTGTACTTCAAAGACTCTTTCCAGCATCTTTGGAAAGGGCTCTCTAGGATGGTAGCAGCACACTAGCTTGATTTTCCATGCACCATTTCCAGTTTACATGTAGCCCTTGACTTATGTCCACAACAGAGCCTGCCTATCATGTTGTAAGTCATGATAGGGGTCAAAACATGACCAACCTTATTTTACAACCTTTTTTTGTGAAGGTTGTTAATCGAACCAGTAGTTTCGTACAGAGGTAGTCTCACAAAAAACTGAAAGTAAGTACCGGTTTTGGCAAACTGTTTTAAAACATGATCACGTGACTGCAGGACACTGCAAACCGCTGTAAATGTGGCGGTGACGCCGAGCACCTGAAGTTTGGTTACATGACTATGTGGGAGGCAACCATTGGAACTTCGAATTCGATATCTTAAGTAGCTCCGAGGTGGGTCTTCACCAGTTCAAATTGTTGCTAAGTAACCGGTCATAAGTCGAAGGAAAACCTATAAAAGAACCTCAGGAAGTGAGGTGGAGGAAGACCTTCACCCAAGATACTTACATCACAGAGCAGCTTCATCCATCATGGTGCTCTGAAGTAGTGCTTTCATGAATCTCATGCTTGGTTCTCCTGATCCTATTTATATATCCTATTTATTTATACAGAGGAATTATTGAGTCTGTCATCTGCACCTCTATAACTGTCTGGTTTGGCTCTGCAGCCAAACAAGACAGACACAGACTTCAACTACAGAAAAAAACAATTTCTAGCAATCTGCCTTACATTGAGAACCTGTATACTTCACGAGTCAAAAAGAGGGCTGTGAAAATATCTACAGAGCCCTCACATCCTGGACATAAATTGTTTCAACTTCTACCCTCAAAATGACATTATAAGGCACTGCACACCAGAGATACAAGGACAGTTTTTTCCCGAATGCAATCACACTGCTAATTCCCACAACACTTATCAAACTATTTACTAAGACCGTATTACTATTATTCTTATCATCCTTCCTAGTACCTATCTCTTTCTACTTATGACTATAACCTTGTTGCTTGTATCTGTACAATTTATATTGTTTTATTTAGTTTCCTAGTATGATTGGACTGCTTATTTAGTAACCTATGACTATCACTAAGTGTTGTATCTTACGATTCTTGATGAATGTACTTTTGTTATGTACTGTGAGAGCATATGCACCAAAGACAAATTCCTTGTGTGTCCAGTCACACTTGGCCAATCAAGAATTCTATTCTGTTCCATTTTTGTGGCAGCTCTCAGAGGAGAAGGCCATTCTGGCTGAGCAACTGCAAGCTGAGACAGAGTTGTTTGCTGAAGCCGAGGAGATGCGGGCCCGGCTGGCAGCGCGGAAGCAAGAACTGGAGGACATCTTGCATGAGTTGGAATCACGGGTGGAAGAGGAGGAGGAGCGATGCCAGCAGCTACAGGGAGACAAGAAGAAGATGCAACAGCATGTTCAGGTATGGAAACCATGTTGGCTAAAAAGAGGTGATCCTACCCTAAGGCAAGAAAATACTGGAAGAAAATAAGGAAATAGTTATAAGAAATTACTGGTCTCCAAATAGAACTTAGGCTGAAATGTTTCTTTTAGGGATAATCAGAGAGGTATTTAAGTAAGAAATTAAATACACTGCTCAAAAAAATAAAGGGAATACTTAAACAACACAATATAGCTCCAAGTCAATCACACTTCTGTGAAAGCAAACTGTCCACTTAGGTAGCAACACTGATTGACAATCAATTGCACATGCTGTTGTGCAAATGGAATAGACAACAGGTGGAAAGCATAGGCAGTTAGCAAGACATCCCCAATAAAGGAGTGGTTCTGCAAGTTTGGTCACTTTTGAATGCTAGTGGTGCTTTCATTCTAGTGATAGCATGAGATGGAGTCTACAATCCACACAAGTGGCTCAGGTAGTGCAGCTCATCCAGGATGGCACGTCAATGCGAGCTGTGGCAAGAAGGTTTGCTGTGTCTGTCAGCGTAGTGTCCAGAGCATGGAGGCACTACCAGGAGATAGGCCAGTACATCAGGAGACATGGAGGAGGCTATAGGAGGGCAACAACCCAACATCAGGACCGCTACCTCCACCCTTGTGCAAGGAGGGACAGGAGGAGCACTGCCAGAGCCCTGCAAAATGACCTCCAGCTGGCCACAAATGTACATGTAGCTGCTCAAACGGTCAGAAACAGACTCCATGAGGGTGGTATGAGGGCCCGAGGTCCACAGGTGGGGGTTGTGCTTACAACCCAACACCGTACAGGACGTTTGGCATTTGCCAGAGAACACCAAGTTTGGCAAATTCGCTACTGGCGCCCTGTGCTCTTCACAGATGAAAGCAGGTGTGTTCACAGTGAGCACATGTGACAGATGTGACAGGGTCTGGAGACGCTGTGGAGAATGTTCTGCTGTCTGCAACATCCTCCAGCATGACCGGTTTAGCAATGGGTCAGTAATGGTGTGGGGTGGCATTTCTTTAGGGGGCCACACAGCCCTCCATGTGCTCGCCAGAGGTAGCCTGACTGCCATTAGGTACCAAGATGAGATACTCAGACCCCTTGTGAGACCACATGCTGGTGCGGTTGGCCCTGGGTTCCTCCTAATGCAAGACAATGCTAGACCTCATGTGGCTGGAGTGTGTCAGCAGTTCCTGCAAGACGAAGTCCATTAATGCTATGGACTGGCCTGCCCATTCCTGAATCCAACTGAGCACATCTGGGACATCATTTCTCACTCCATCCACCAACACCACGTTGCATCAAAGACTGTCCAGGAGTTGGGGATGCTTTAGTCCAGGTGTGGGAGGAGATCCCTCAGGAGACCATCCACCATCTTATCAGGATCATGCCCAGGCGTTGTAGAGAGGACATATAGGCACGTGGAGGCCACATGCACTACTGAGCCTCATTTTGACTTGTTTTAAGGACATTACATCAAAGTTGGATCAGCCTGTAGTATTTTTTTTCCACTTTAATTTTGAGTGTAACTCCAAATCCAGACCTCCATGGGTTGCTAAATTTGATTTCCATTGATAATTTTTGTGTGATTTTATTGTCAGCACATTCAACTATGTAATGAACAAAGTATTTAATAAGAATATTTCATTCATTCAGATCTAGGATGTCTTCTTTTTGTGTTCCTTTTATTTTTTTGAGCAGTGTATATCATAATACATGTACTAACAGCGGCAAGAATAACCTACGCACAAACTAGGTAGCATCCCCACAGATAGCATGATAATAAAGAAAATAATGGATTGCGCAGAAATGATCACACTAGAATTGCAAGATAGAGAAGACATGGAATGCTATATAGTCTGGGAAAAATGGTACAATTGGTTAGACTGTACGAATAAAAAATAAGGTAAATATGTATATATTGATTTAATTGGAATAGTTGATGTCACATCACTGCGAAGATGGTATATGTGTTGCAGTTATATGTTGTTTTTTAATTGTGAAAATATTTAATAACAATTATTATTAAAAAAAGAGGTGGTCATAGAAGATGCTAGTCTTGTCTGGTTTTGTAAGTTTTATTCAGAAGTCAACCTTCCAGTGGCAAAACAAACAGCACATACAACCATAATCTTATATAAATTATTCATTACATAACGTAGGGATTTTTTTTCATGCTGGCATTGGGCATTTGAAACTTTCTTTCTAGAAAGTTTTGTTTGGTTCAGGGCCTTTTCTGAGAAGGTGACAAAAAGTATTTGTTTAGATAAGCTTTGTGGGATAGAAATGCCATTTTCTCCCAAAACACATGATGAAGTTCATAGCTTATCTGCTATATCTTCACAAGCAATATGAGGTTAGACAAAAAACCTATTTCAGAATTACCAATTGAATTTAGGAGTAAGCAAGATTTTAAACCAGATCTTGTCCTTATACTCTAACCCAGCTGTAATAAACTCCAACAGTCCTCAGCTAATATGGCCAATAACCATGTTGGCCAGAGGATTTTAAAAATGTTAATCAAACACATTTGGAGGGCGTCCATTGACAAGAGGCTGTAACACCACGTTTTTCTAGCTCTTCAATGAAATAAATACCCCCACGAGTTTAGAAAGTTCTACTATGCTTGCTGTTTATCTAGAAAAACCCAGTACTAGATTCAGAAGTGTTGCCATCCCTTTGACACATTGGGTATCTCATGGCTTCTTTAGGACCTTGAAGAGCAGCTGGAGGAAGAAGAGGCTGCCCGACAAAAGCTGCAATTGGAGAAGGTCAGCACAGAAGCCAAGCTGAAAAAGATGGAAGAAGATCTGCTGGTGCTCGAAGACCAAAATTCAAAGTTGCATAAGGTGAGTGTGGAGATTCCATTTTGCCATGAAGGGAAATAAATATGTGCTAGAGTGTACTTTCTGTTATGTGGGCTCTCTTCATAAATATGAGGCCTATTTTTGGTCATCCAAACTGTGTGTGCTAGAAAAGGAAGGTAATTTACCGGTATTGTTTGTTTGTTTGTTTGTTTGTTTATTTATTTCTATTTTATTTTGCTTCTGCTTTCACATCTAGAAGAAGCCAGAGCAGTTTATAAGAGAAGGTGGAAAAAAATCTTAATGAAAACCACAACAGACATTAAAAAAATAAATTCATGATTTTAATGGATGAGTAAGAAAAACAAAATAAATCAATGACAATATTAAGGGCAGCCTTGTCCTAGAATAATTCTTAACGTCTAAATGCCTAAACCATAAATAAAAGAAGCTCTCCTTTGGTTGAGCTCAGCTTCTGATGACTTCATGGACACATCTGTGTCATTTCCTTGGCAACATGCAGAGATGGTTTGCCATGAGCACCTTCTGGGATTCTTTTTTAAAACTTCCCAAGCTGGCCTATATCTTTGGAATTTCTTGATGGCCTGTCATTCCAAATGCTAACAAGAAATATTCCTATTTGACTTTCCTAGGTCAGAAAGAGTTGGTTAGTTACTGCTTCCTAGCTCGGTGTTTGAAGAAACAGGGTTATTTTCAATTGTTTTATGAGAAAAGATCATCTCATGAACATCTCTCTGGGAGTAGATTCCATAACGGGAGTACTATCATGAAAAGGTCTTACTCCAGGCCATTGTGCTATGAACCAGACTACCGGTGGGACCACAGACATGGTTTCCAAGCTGATCTGAAATCAGGAGTGGGATGATATTGGAGAAAGCAGTCTTTAAAGTGCCTGAACCTTAAGCCATCACAACTAGTGCAGAATGGTATGCCCTGGAGACAACAAGTTCCTTAACTCTTGTGCACTTTCAAACATAATAGACTACAATTGTCATAATTGCTAGATATGATAGCCAGCGGGTAAAACTTCTGTATAGTTGTTGAAGGCCCTGCAAGGGAGATGAAAGCTGCATTCAAGAAGTGGAGACCAATAAAGAGCCTGGACATTGACCAATAGGATGCATGATAGACTACCCAGATTTAGTTTTCCAGGTGCCCAACCTCGTATATTCTCTTTCTGATTATTGCCTCCACTAGGAGAGGAAGCTGACCGAGGAACGCCTATCTGAGTTCTCTTCTCACATGGCAGAAGAGGAAGAGAAGGTGAAGAGCCTGAGTAAACTGCGCAATAAATATGAAGCTGTCATTGCCGACATGGAAGGTATGCCAGATCATATTTAGTATGGATTTTTGGTCTGGCAAAGTAGACATTGCCCATTCCCCATCCCTTGGCATCTAAGCCATATCTCATGACTTGCATGTAAAGTATTCCTAGTTTAGTTCTAGACTATAGCATCTATGGTAGGCAGATAAAGAATAAGATCCTAGAGGGGCCATTTCCCATTGAAATAGAGCAATTCTGGGCCCAGGCAAACAAGTGCTTTGATCCATTTAATGTTCCTAGGCAGGTGATTCTGAGCCAAAATACAGTGAGTCCTTTCTCTTGTCTGATTTTTCCCATTTCTCTTTCCTCCCATCCTTCCAGATCGGCTCAAGAAAGAAGAAAAGGGCCGCCAGGAGCTGGAGAAACTGAAACGGAAGCTGGACGGGGAGGCAGGCGACCTGCAAGAGCAGGTGGTAGAGCTGCAACAGCAGCTGGAGGAGCTCCGCCAAGCATTGGCAAAGAAAGAGGCTGAGCTGCAGGCAGCTTTAGCCAGGTAAGCATTTTCCTTCTTTCTCCTGGAGGAAATGTCACACCGAGAAGCAACCCAGCAACCCAACCATTTCCCAATCTTAGTCTTTTTTTAAAGTTATGTGGACTTCAATTATAAGAATTCCCCAGCTGTGCTGTCCTGCCCAGACACACACACATATAACTGTAGTTTAATGGTTTTATTAATATTCCCACCAACTCCCTTCACCAAAACCTCAGAACTGTCCCAATTGGTCTGCAAGCAGACCAATGCTAGTTGGTCACAGAGCAATGGCCAATGAGTCCAAAATGCACTTGAAAGTTTCCCAATCAAAATAAACCCATCAGGAAAAATTAAATCCACAATACAAGTTTATTCACGGGGCAAGAAAAGTCCAGAGTTCACAAGGCACAGTGGCAGTCCAAAGCAAAGCAAGAATCACAGTGACCAGAAAAAACACAGCTAAGAAATGAACATGTTGCTCCCAGCATCACTTCCATCTGTCTGCTGTGCTAAATAGCCAGTTTCTGATGCAGCCCATCAAGAAGAGCAAGGCTTTCTCCTCGCAAGTAATCTGGCTGACCTTCTCTGAAGAAACTCAGAAAGTAATATTCAAGGAAGCTATGCCTCAATAAATTCTTTATAAATTGTAAATTCTTTGTAAATTCTTTATAAATTCTTTTGAAGTTTCCAAGATATGATATTCACACCAGGACTAGCATTAAAGATATAAGAAATCTCTGTAGATCTTGTTTTCTTCAATCTTGCTTTCTCTGTTCCTGCTTTTTCTCTGCCCTGCTAGTTCTTGGATCAGGTGCAGAAGGCAGTTCCTCTTCCTCATTACTGCCTGGCTGCAGTTGCATTCTTTCTCCAACCTGATGCTTCAGGGGCTGTCTTGCTGCAGCTGTACATCAGTCTTTGCGCAACATACCATACCGTGTGGAAGAAGGCTCTGCTTTTCAAACTGATTCACATCATCCCCTGCAAAATCCTCTATCATCTAATAAACAACATGCATAGTGATAGATCCTTGCAGATCATTATGGGGGACAACTCTGAACAGGATCCGTACCCAACATGGTGTCTGCCAGGACTCATTGTTTAAATGAGGTCTCGACTCTATCCCTCAGTGTGACTGGGGTGCTCCTCGACAAAATATGCATCACATTGTGTCTGAATGTCCATCAAGAGTTTACACCAGGTCAATGTCTGATTTTTTTCAACATAGACCACTCTGTCCTTGAATGGCTGGGTGGACTGAACATTAATATTTGAACTACTATAAGTCCATGTATTAAATGAATAAATAAATTTGCGTCAGCCAAATCCCTCTTAGATGGCTGCTTGGAGTCATTGACCAACTCCCCTCCAAACTGCCTGAAAACTGATTCCTCCTCCTCCGAGGTGAGAGGTATCTGGGGGAGTCATCACACCAACCAGCTTTGCTGGGAGTTGAGTCTGCACATCTTAAAATGTCCAAAGTTGGGAAACACTACCCCACAAGGACCATATTTTTTTCTATTTGAAATGTGTGACATGCTGATAATAATTTAATGTGTTTTGTGTAGCTTCTGTTGAGATGAAATCAATGCAGGACTTTCTTCAAGTCATACTATAAATATCCAGAAGGCACATCTCAAGGCTAAGGACCAAAATAGATACAGCAACATTCAAGCCATTTGGAATATACATGAATGGCTTTTGAAGAAGCAATTGGCAAGGGAGATGGAGAAAGGGAAGGAAGGGAAACCCCATCCAGATTTCCCTCTAAATCTATATATTTCCAAAAGAGAAACTCATTCAATTGTAGTGAATATATTGAGAATATTTTTTTCTGTGCTGCCAGAAGAGATTGTGTGATTATGTGAATTCTCAGAATAACCATCAACAGAACTTTGTTGATAGCAATAATATAGTATATTATACAGTATACAGTAATAATATACTAACAATATACAACATGGTATTACAGAAAATAGAGTGCATTTATAGCAATTAACTATATAACTTGCCTTTATTTCTTTTTATAGCAGTGGGTACTAATCTGAAGAGTAACAAATGGCAGCTATTATAAATTATTATTAGATTTTATGCTCCCTTTTTTATATGAACCTCAAGGCGATAGACATACCTAATATGTTTCCCTCCCGTTTTCCCCACAATAACAACCCAGTAAAGTGGACTGGGCTGAGAGGGAGTACCTGGCCAGCTGGCTCTCATGTCTATGGTGGGACTAGAATTCTGTCTCCTGGTTTCTGGGCCAGTACCATAACCATTACACTAAACTGACTCTTTTATTCATTCTTCTCCATGTGATTCTGATCTAGTTTAAATGCTATTGTATCTTCAATTCACTTTTTTAAAAGCCAGTTGTGCAACAATTAATTATATACTGTAAAAGGCATCTCCTGCTTTTTATTTAATCAATTATGGGTCTGCTAGTGTGTCTATTTGAGAATCTTCCTGCATTCTCCTTATTGGTATTTCCTAGAGTTCTGGGCCAATGCAGAAAGCAACAGCATGATATCAAGATTATGAAAGTGAATTAATTAAATCAAGAGCCTGAAGATTTCCACATAGGAAATTGAGGGAGAGGAGAAAACTAAAAAATTCCAAGCTGAACCTTGTCTCAGATATATATCTAAAATAATGTTTTTTAAAACTTGGCAACTTTAAGATCTGTGGATTTTAACTTCCAGCATGCTAGCTGGGGAATTCTAAGAGTTGAAGTCCACACATCTTAAACTTGCCAAGTTTGAAAAACATTGATCTAAGCAATTGTGAGAGGTTGTGGGGAAGCTGAGGATGTGCCAAAAGGGAAATTAGTAACAAGCAATTAAAAGGCAGGAGTTTATTGATAGCTTATCTTATAAATGGCAACTTGGGAGGAAACTCAGAAAGTAATATTCAAGGAACCTATGCCTCAATAAATTCTTTATAAATTGTAAACTCTTTATAAATTCTTTTGAAATTTCCAAGATTTGATATTCACACCAGGACTAGCATTAAAGATACATGAAATTTCTGTAGGTCTTGTTTTCTTTGATCTTGCCAAACTATGCAGTATTTGATAGTTACAATACCCTTTTTCTCTTTCTTCCTAGCTGGGGTAAGCTTTCTTCTTATCATCTACAATGCCTACAGGGGCTCATATAAGAGGCTCCAATACTTTGAATGTTCCCTTTTCTGACATGGGAAATGGTGACCAAAAGAAAAGTGACTTATTTTTACCAAAATCATCTAGGCATTTAACAATAATCACAGAATATGTTGATAGAATAAACAAAATGTCTGAAGATAATTTTCACGTAGGCTAGAAGGAGGACTTAATGTTGCCAAAGATTGGAATTCTCTGCAGTGGTATTTTTCAACATTGGCAACTTGTGTGGATTTCAACTCCCAGAATTCCTCAGCCAGCCACCTGACTGGGGAATTCTGGGAGTTGAAGTCTAGATGTCCTAAAGTTATCAGGATGAGAAATACTGCTCTGGATTAAAAAAAAAAAAAGGAAAGAAAGCTGTTGATTATCAGCGATACAGAAAATTATGAAATGTATTGCCTGAATTCTAGGACTGAACACTTGTAAGAAACCTACCCTCCAATCCTTAAGTGATGTCATGACTTCTCCCTGAGAATTTTAGGAACTTAGGAACTGGTGGTTTGACTATGTGGGGAAGGCGGTCTTTGGCGGTGCTGTCCTTCTCCCTGGATCCTTGGTGCTACTAATCCCCACTTCCCAAATCCTTGGGTGCCCTCTGACCATTCTTACTCACCATGCAGAGTGGAAGAAGAATCATCCCAGAAGAACGCTGTGCTCAAGTCCCTGCGTGAGCTCCAAGCACAAATATCAGAACTGCAGGAGGACCTGGAGTCGGAGAAGATGGCCCGTGCCAAAGCTGAGAAACAACGGCGCGATTTGGGGGAGGAATTGGAAGCTCTAAAGACGGAACTGGAGGACACCCTGGATTCCACGGCCGCACAGCAGGAGCTACGGTAAAAGACGGGCAGGGTCAGAGGGGTCTACCTGACTCACAGGCAGCTGCTGCACCTGGATGCAGAAAATGGCCTCTCTCCTCACCAATAGGTCCACTAATGCCACGGAAGCAGGTGGTCTCCCTTTGCTAATCTATCTGTTCTCTTCCTCTCTCAGGTCGAAACGAGAACTAGAGGTGACAGAGCTCAAGAAGACCATTGAGGATGAGATCAAGGCACACGAAGCACAGGTAGTAGACATGCGCCAGCGCCACACCAGTGCCCTGGAGGAGCTGTCAGAGCAGCTGGAGCAGTCACGACGGGTAAGTTGCCGGAAGTGCAGCCTGCTAGGTGTCCTGGAATGAAGTTTGAAAGGGAGATCTGAGGACTTGATGGGTTATGACTGTAACTTTGTCGCTTGTATCCTTAGGATTTTCATTGACTGTTTCCTAGTATGATTTGATTGCTTATTGTACCCTATGACTATTATTAAGTGCTGATGATTCTCGATGAATGTATCTTTTCTTTTATGTACACTGGGAGCTTATGCGCCAAAGACAAATTCCTTGTGTGTCCAATCACACTTGGCCAATAAAGAATTCTATTAGCTTTGGTAGTTCCGATAGTACAAACTTGTCTACTCTATTTACTGCCTAGATGTAAAGCTGTAGTAATTTTGTACAGCTAGTCCTCAACTTACGAACACAATTGAACCCAAAATTTCTGTTTCTAAGCAAGACACCTGTTAAGTGAGTTTTTGCCCCATTTTATAAACTTTCCTGACACATTTGTTAAGTGAATTACTGCAATTGTGAAGTTAGTAACAAACAGTTGTTAAGTGAATCGGGCCTCCCCATTGACTTCGATTGTCATATGGTTGTCAAGGTGATCACATGATCTACTGCCATCCTAAATACGTGCCAGGTGTCAAGCATCCAAATTTCGATCCCTTGACCATGGGGATGCTGCAATGGTTATAGGTGTCATAAGTCACTTTTTTCAGTGCCATTATAACTTTGAATGGTCACTAAACGAATAGTTGTGAGTCAAGGACTACTTGTAAAGTATGGAAATGCAATTTGAAACTTACTCAGAATCCAGTGTGTGTCCTTTAGAAATTGTATAAATTGTAGTGCCAGAGAGCAGGAGAGGAGAGAAATGGATCACCAGCTTACTTCTGTTATCACTCTAGTTCAAAACTACCCTGGAGAAAGCAAAGCAAGCCTTGGAAGGGGAAAATGTAGAGATGCAAAAGGAAGTGAAGATCCTTCAAGGAGCCAGACTGGAATCTGAGCAGCGGCGCAAGAAGCTAGAGAGTCAAGTCCAGGAACTGCAACTCCGGGCAGCTGAAAGTGAGAGAGTCAAATCTGAACTAACTGACAGGCTGGTGAAGCTGCAGGTGCGTAAGGCCACACATGAGCGAGTCTGCCTTTTGGGAAAAAAAATTATTTTATATTTTATAACAATTCCATTTCATTTCAATCGTGTATCGATATATGGGTACATATATCTTGTGCTTACAGTTATATTCAACACATTTCTTATTCATGTAACAAGAATCACATTTTCTTATATCCATTATTTAATATATCTATTTTTAACAATCTTATCTTATTGCTTTATATATTCATCTAGTCCATTTTAATTTATTTTATTTTCCAACCATTGATAAAATAAATCCCATTCCATATAATATTCCATTTCTTCTTTTTCTTTGATTACCAATGTTAACTTACTCATTTCTGCACATTCAAATATTTTAATCAATTACAAAAAACTGAATTTTGAATGGCTGTATTCTGCTCCAAAGTATTTATACCCACTAAGCATTTCCTAGATCCTTGGACCTTTGAATCAATCTCCAGCCTGACCATTTCAGCTGACAGTTAAAGAAACTGAATCAGGAGGGCACTAGGTTGCAGAAGGTTGCCATGGGAATCATCTTCCTAGGTTTATTTAAAGCTCTTATATGTCCCTAAATGTTCTCATGTGCCTTGCTGATTTTCTGCCATGCAACCCACAGAATTCTATGTTTAGGTTTCATTATGCAAGAATTTTTTTCTTTGCATAATTTTGCTTAAGATGATCAAGGAAATGCTGATTAGCTGATTGATGTTTAATGAGAGACACTTGAGGATGAGCACAGAATTGATGAGAGCAGTTGGACCAAGTAGAGAGCAAGTGAGTGGCAGACAATGGGTGGAAACGGGTTCCCGGGGATCATCCCTGACTTGGGCCTGACTGAAAGCTGTGAAACCATGGCTACTGTTTTCTCTGCTTTCGAGTCTTCAGCAATCATGGTTAGTTTGATTGTTCAGGTTTTTCTGCAGAATCATGGGAACTAGAAATGTTCATGCTTCAAACCTAAGTTTCTCAAAATGTCATCTTCTGAGCCAGATACCATGTCCTTGTATGTTCAGTTGAATGAATGTTATATGAAGCTCTGCCTTTATCCTTAGCTTTTCATTTGTGAAAATTTGATGATGTTCTATAATGCATTTTCATTTTTTCTATTGGTTTTTTTTTTCCTTATCTGCCTCGGCTTTTTATCTCATGGAATCAGAATGAGCTTGATGGAGTCTCCGGTACCTTGGGAAGTGCAGAATCCAAGACAATAAAACTTGCCAAGGATCTGGCTAGTGTTGAATCCCATCTGCAGGATACTCAGGTATATAGGAAAGGTGGGAGTAAAAGAAACTCAGCAGCTGGTGGAAAATGTTTGTTTAAGAATCAGGGATGTAAACATAAACATACCCTGATTCTTGGTGAATTTTCAAAGGGGTCCTGGAAGTTTAGAAGGAGAGTGGAGGAGGAAAATATCAACGGGGACTTAAATTAATAAGCAGATACCTGTTTGTGTAGTTATGAGACATTGAAATTTACCCATTGGCATAGTTACTCCAGGAGTTTCATTGACTGTCATGAGCTTCCAGATCTAACTCAAGCTGCTGCTGGTCACTTGTATGGCCATTCATGTCCCAGGACCTAGAGACATAGAAAATATCTCTTGGGATTGAATCTGCCCGCCCAGTGAGATTGGAAAGAGAGGGATTGCTGAGGGCCTCTTTTGGGGGGCAATGCTCTCTACAAGCACTTTTGGGGTGAGCCTTCCGAAGAAATCCAGTCCTTCTTTTGATTTCTGAAGGGCCATAATGGCCTGACTGATAAGGAGAACATTTTGAGTATACTGAGGTTCGATCTCTTCCCACAGGATAGTTTGGGGGCTTTTATATGTTGGAATTATTTTATTATCCTTGTGGTGGTCTTTAAGTCTCTTACAGCCCATGGGAATTTAGTGGCATAGAAGCCTTTGCAAATAAGGAAATAAATAAATGTATTTATTAATATATTTATTTATCATAGAGAACACACCTCATAGAGAGCAACCCTGGGCAGTGTACAGATAGACATAAAAACAAAAGCTATATATAAATACCATAATTAAAACAATTAAAAGCAATGTGGTCATAAAAGTGATTGTAATATTAGTAGTTCTTAATTAGTTGTAAAAGAGCTATGAAGAGGTCTGGGATGAAAGTGCAAAATATGATTTGGATCCTGCATGCAGCACTTGTTGGGAATCCTTAAAAGCAGCTATGTCTTTTCCTTAGATGATGCATCATTGTGCAAGTCCCCAGCTAGTTCAAAAAGTTCCCAAGAGATGTTGCATGTATTCTTACTCATTTTGCTTTCTAATCAAGGTTTCCATATAGTCCTAGGTTCAAAGCAATAGCACTTAGATTTATATACCGCTTCATAGTGCTTTTACAGCCCTCCCTAAGCGGTTTACAGAGTCAGCCTATTGCCCCCAACAATCTGGGTCCTCATTTTGCCCACCTCGGAAGGATAGAAGGCTGAGTCCACCTTTAACATGGAAACATTATTTAAAGCTTGCTAAAGAGAAGCTACTTTGGAATTTTGTAGATGTTCTTGAGCATGGCTACCTCAGGAATTCTGGGAGTTTGTCCATAGGTTGTAAAGGGGTCACACTTGCCTACCCCTGTTCTAGTAGTTAAGGCACTGTGCTAGAAAGCAGGATGCCATGAATTCAAATCCTACTTTAGCCATGAAAGCCAGCTGGGTGACTTTGGGCCAGATGCTCTCTCTCAGGCCAACCCAATTCACAGGTTTGTTGTTGCAGGGAAAATAAGAGGAGGAAAGTATGTTGGATATGTTAACCACCTTGAATTATTTGTAAAATAATTTAATTATTAGGAAGGGAGGGAGCGATGGGTGGATGGACAGATAGAAAGACAGGGAGAGGAGGAGATAATCTTATTCCTATGAGGAAGATCTTATATCCAAGGGGAAGAGGATGGGTCCAGTGTCTTATCCACACCTCTCCTATCTTCCAACCCAGGAATTGCTCCAAGAGGAGACGAGGCAGAAGCTAAATCTGAGCTCCCGAGTCCGGCAACTGGAAGAGGAGAAAGGAGCTCTCCTGGAACAGCTGGAGGAGGAAGAAGCTGCCAAGGCTAACTTCAGTCGCCAGATCCAGAGTCTGCAGCAACAGGTGGGGTAGCATGAAAAAGGAATGGCCACAAAAGGAAACACAACCCAAGCAAAAACTTAGCAAAGGAAAAAAAAAGTTGATTAATTTAATGAGAAAACATTAAATAATGCATTTTTTGTGTCAGTTTTGTATATTTAATATGGTCAATTGGCTTAATCAGTAAAGTCTTCTTCTCCTCCACCCTTCTCCTCCCTTCTTCCTCCTCCTGGAATGAGATTTTAATGATTCGGGCCAGTTTGGGTGAACTGGATGTTAAATTTACATCTGGTTCACCGAACCGGTAGTTGAACCAACCAGCTGGCCCCACCCACCCCTCCCCTCCCAGGAGTCTCCACACCACCCGTTTTGGATGCAGGTAAGTGCAGGGTCCACGCCAGAGGTGGGATTCAGCCGGCTCTGACCAGTTCTGGAGAAACGGTAGCGGAAATTTTGAGTAGTTCGGAGAACCGGCTAATCCCACCTCTGATTGGATATCTTACAGTCTCCTTCCCCTGCCACGCCCACCAAGCCACGCCCACAGAACCGGTAGTAAGGAAATTTGAATCCCACCACTGGTCCACGTGGAGGTTCTGGGAGGGCGAAAAAATAGCCAAACCGGAAGTTACGGAAGTCCAGAAATGGGCCTGTTTCTGGCTTCCGGAGGCCCTCCAGAGCCCAGGGGAGGCCATTTTCATCCTCCCAGAGGCCTGAGGGAAGCCTCCAGACTCTGGGGAAAGTAAAAAACGGCCCTCCCGGAAGTTCCGGTAGGCCATGCCTACCATGGCGACACCTACCCAGCAGCCGGGCAGCGAACCAGTTGCTGGGATATTCGAATCTCACCCCTGCCCTCCTCCTCCTCCTTCCTCTTTTCTCCTCAATCAGGACTTACTCTTCTCTCCTCAGGGGTTTGATTAGGAAAATATGGTTCCAGGCCCAGTTCTGCCAAACCTGCCAAGAACCTCTCGATAAAACACCCTAAGCCTATATTTTTAAACAGTTCTCTGAGGACGTCGTAGGGAGACACACCATGAAGGCTATGGAGGAGAGGAGTGGATTTTTATGTTCTCCAAGAAGCTTCTCAGCATCTTTAGTAGTAGAGATGGATAGAGTAGGTGTGATTTTTCTTGGTTCTTTTTATCAGGTGATGGAAACCAAGAAGAAACTGGAGGAAGATGCTGGAATAGCCGAATCAATTGAGGAAGCTCGGCGCCGGGCAACCAAGGAATTGGAGGCCCTGACCTTGCGCTACGATGAACGGGTTCAGGCCTGTGACAAGTTGGAGAAAGGGCGAACCCGCCTGCAGCAGGAACTGGATGATGTCATTGTGGCCCTTGACCAACAGCGCCAGGTGGTCTCTGCCCTTGAGAAGAAGCAGAAGAAATTTGACCAGGTGAGGCCCTTGTGTCATCCATCAGGTCTCTCCCGATAGCTAGGTTCCTTCACTTTATCCATGGTGTAGCTGTGTCCCTCAATGGTTGGGTGTTGCCTTGAATTCTTAAATACTTCGTTCTCTCTAAAATGAAAAGTCTGAATCCGCATAAACTAAGCCATTCACTCCCTTGTAACAGATGCCCTCTGTATCCTCTCAGAGACCTCCATCTCTATCATCCTCATTCCCAAATTGCCTCTTCAGGCCAGGTAGCTTTGCTGCCTATCTGCTTATTTGAGGAAATTGTTAAACTTGGGGCCGGGGGGGGTGGGGGGAAATACCAACCCTCCCCAAATTTGATTTGGGAATTTTGGATTCTTACACACACACTTCCTTGAAGTACAGGAAACTAAGGTTGGTTTACTTGAGTTTGTTTTATTTGATTTTGCCTTTTTATTTGAACAAACAGCACATTAAAAAAAATACTGAGCCTAGTTACAAAGGGAAAAAAAAAAGTAACACAAAAACAAATGTGAGAAAAACAACAATGAAAAAAATTGCCCAAACCATTTGTACAGGTAGTACTCCTTTAGAAATCAATCGCTTAGCAACCAAAGTTACGAAGAACTCCAAAAAGTTACTTACAACTTGCCCTCAAGGTTGTGACTGCGGTGCTACACCATCCCTCCTCCATGGTCATGTGATCAAATTTTGGGCATCTGCGATCCCATGACCGTGTGACTGCAATTTGTGCCTTTTTTGCCAGTTTCTGGCAGCTTTTTCTGGCTTCTCACAAAAAACACCCATTTGGAAACATGGATTTGCTTAACGCATGGGTGGGCTTCAAAAATTTTAGCAATGAGTTATCTGCCCGGTTGCTGGGTGAGTGTGACCATGGTGGGTATGGCCTAGTTGGCCTCCTGCACCACTAGTGTGGTGGAGGGCATTTTTGTCCTCCCTGGGCTCTGGAAGCTTTCTTCGAGCATCCAGGAGAGCAAAAACTGCTTCCCTGGACTCCAGAGGCTCTCTGGAAGCTGGAAACAGGCCCATTTCTGGCCTTCCTGAACTTCTGGGGTGCCTGTTTTTCACCCTCCCTGAGCTTCCGCAAGTGCCATGCACTTACCTCCATCCAAAATGGGCTGTGTGGGGACTCTGGGGAGGGGAGGGGTGGGCAGGGCCAGCTAGGAGTGGGATTTGGGGGGTTCTCCGAACCGCACAGAATCTTAGCTTGGGGCTCTTGCGAACCCCCGCGAAGCAGCTCATCCCTGGCTTAACAGAGGTGTCAAACTCGATCCTATTGTGGGCTGTATTAGGATTTTGTTTGCCCTTGAGGGGCCAGGGTGCCCGTCGTCTGGGCATAGCCAACTGGGTGGGTGTGGCCAGTGGGCTAGGGCAGCACGGACCGGTCCCTCATGCCAGATAGACCCATGGGGCAATTCTGGCACTATTGTGGACCAAATCCAACCCGTGAGCCAACTATGTGTTTGATACATTTGCATTACAAGCTTCGCTTAATGACCATGTGATTCACTTAATTATCATGGTTATTTGCTTTACAAGTGTCATAAAAATGGTTGTAAAACTCAGTCAGTTCAGATAATGATTGCTTAACCAACTGCAAGTATTTACAGCCCAGCTTAATTGTGGTCATTAAGACTCTCTGCACAAACTTAAGCTTCAGTAATAGAACTAGAAAAAGTGGTTCCAAACTTGAATGAAATAATTAAAGATAAAATTGATCTAGAGAAAGTTGTAATTTGGTGTTCTAAAGTTTTGCAACAGTATCAAATAGTAAAACAGCATGAATTTCTTACGTAGCGACAGTTGAGAGGTACAGTTGGTACACATATATATTTTTAGTGAAGAATATGTACTAAGTAAGTCATGTTTGGACTTCTGTAAGATGTTGGCTGAGGAGAAGCTGATCTCAGCCCGCCATGCTGAAGAAAGGGACCGCGCAGAAGCTGATGCCCGTGAGAAGGAGACCAAGGTGTTGTCATTGAGCCGTGCCTTGGAAGAGGCTCTAGAAATAAGGGAGGAGCTAGAGAGGCAGAACAAGCAGCTGCGAGCAGAAATGGATGACCTGGTCAGCTCCAAGGATGATGTTGGCAAAAATGTAAGTTTATTTATTTATAACCAGTTTGATCCAGCACTTTAGCCCTGGGGTAGAAACAAGGGACTGAGACTTCTAATTCCGCCTTAGGCATAAAAGCTGGTTGTTTGACATTGGACCAATCACCGGGAGACTGAGAGTTCTAGTCCTGCCTTAGTCATGAAACTGACTGGGTGACTTTGGGCCATTCTTTCTCAGTCAAGCTCGCCTCATAGGGTTGTTGTTGTGGGGAAGTTAGGAGGACGAAGAAGTATTACGTAGGTTTACTGCTTGAGTTATTTATAAAAACAATAAGAAATATGGGGTGTAAATAAATAAATTTAATCTTCCTGTTTCCCGATTTCATCAGAGAAGCAGTGGCTTAGGATTAAAAATTAGAAGCAAAATGGGATTGATGAAATGGGAAAGATGTTCTCCTTCTCTGAATCCTGTTTTGAGGGGGTAGGATAAAGCAGATAAAATCTAGAGCTGTAATCCTGTTAAATAGGCTTGTTTTTAATTTACTTTAACCCTGGTATAATTGGTTCTTCTGAGAAAGACAAGTTTCTGCAGTTGGTGGATGGGACATGTAGATATTGTACAATAGTCATGAAAGAGAGATTTCTCCCAGTACTCTGACACTGAAGAAGAACACCCCAACAGTTTTATGAGGTAGACCAGAGATAATTTGTCTCTTACCAAGAGATTTTTATCTTTTTAGAATTCTTGATATTTTGCTCATTCAGGAATGTTGTGGTTTCCAGACCATCAGCCTCTGCAGCTAATGGCATTGTGATGGCACAATATTTCAACATTCTATTGGTCAACCTACCCACCCCTATCCACTTTTATATGTTTCTGTAAGAACACATGTCGTTCTTCTGTCTCTGATTCTTCTGCTTTGGAATCAGGTGCATGAGCTGGAGCGTTCCAAGCGGGCCTTGGAACAGCAAGTGCAAGAGATGCGAACACAACTGGAGGAACTGGAAGATGAGCTGCAGGCTGCAGAGGATGGGAAGCTGCGCCTGGAGGTCAATATGCAGGCCTTGAAGGCACAGCACGAGAGGGAGCTGCAGAACCGGGATGATGCCAATGATGACAAGAAGAAACTGCTCAGCAAGCAGGTAGGAAAGAGGAGGTTCTCCACATTGGCGGCTGTACGATGTATGGACTTCAACTCCCAGAATTCCCTGGGAATTGAAGTCCACACATCTTACATAACGTGGAGAATCTGCCAGTGTGGAGAAGCACTTGATGCTCATTCAAAGTAAAGTGTTCCTTGACCGTATTTCTGTCAATCTCAAACTTCTATCCATTCAGCTGGCTTTTTACAATTTCCTAGAGAAGGTTGAACCAAACTACATCTGTTTTTCCTATGCTACTTGTTAGCATTTTGACATCTTCATTGAGCAGCTAATCTGCTGGGATTTTTTTTTCTTTTCCTTTTATTTAACTTATTTAGAGGACCCCTTTTTCTTATTCTTAACATCCTTTGCTAACTTTAGCTCATCCTGAACTCCTTCATGACAGGTCTATAGTTCCAAGCTCCTCTCCTCTCCTCTCCTCTCCTCTCCTCCCTCTCTCTCTCTCTCTCTCTCTCTCTCTCCCTACACATGCACAGGCATCATCATCATAACCTTTCCCATTTCTTATTCTTTGTATCCTTTTTTATTTTTAGACCATCGCTAAACTTTTTATGAAGAAGCCTTGGCATCTTCTGTGGTTCTCCATTTTTATCTTCCTATTTTTATTTTGGTAGGATCTTCCTTTTTAGGATCTCTCACTTATCCTTTTCTCTAAAGCTTCTCCTTTCCACTAGATCCTATTTATAATTGTTTAGGCTTATTAATCCCTGTTTTTTAAATGAATTAATACTTGACCACACCCATACCTAGATCCCTGAAAATTAAAACATGGTTACTTCCCAAGTTCTTACTCATATAACATCCTTTACTAAATATTCCCTATTGATTAATATCAGTGTAGGCTGGTTGGTCTTCTTGTACCTTTCTTTACTTTGTGAAAAAGAAAATTGCGAGCAAGATAAAGGAATTGCTTGTGTTTTACAAAGTTTGTATGTCAATAGATGAAGAGATTATTAACCTTAAAGAGCCCTTTGTTGCTCTTTAAATCATCTGTGAATTCAGTTAAGTTCATTTGACAGTATTTCTAGCTCACATCAATTCTGAAGGATTTGGGGAAGATATAACTGATGTCTTTTCCTTAGTTGAGCAAGCAATGGTGACCCAGCTGGGTTTCCCAACTTTGTTAATTTCCAAGCCTATAGATTTCAGCTCCCAAAGTTCCACAGCCAGCATTGACATTCTGAGAATTTTGAGAATTAAAGTTCACTCACCTTCAATTTGCCAGGGCTGGTCAGCTTTACTATTATTCATTCCATGTATCTTAATACAGATTTTTTTCAACAAGATTCTCAAATGCATTCATTTGGAATTCTCAGCAGGAATGGGTATTTTTAACCTACAGTGCTACTCCTTCCTTTTTTTTGTTTCTATTCTATTTGTAGAAATCTTATCCTTCAGTTTCTGTTTTGCACTTAGGACAGCCATGATTTAGTCCTGCCACCCACTCACCTCCTTGACTGGACAATTTCTGAGAGATATAAACCCTTCTGCAAAAGACAGAAAGCAGCATCCTTAATTTATAATGCCCTTTTTAGGATTGCTTTCACTGCAGTCCTAAAGTGATCTTGCTGCTCTGTCAAAGCATGCCTTGTTCCTTCCCAGAAGACCTCTGCATCTTTTATTCCACTTCTAAGATGCAGAAGGATAGTGAAATTTCAGAGTACGACATAACCTTCAATGCAGATCAAAATGGCAGCTTTCTGCTGATTCTTTCTCCCTTGCAGGTGCGAGAGTTGGAGGCGGAACTGGATGCTGAGAGAAAGCAAAGGGCCCAAGCACTTGCTGCCCGGAAGAAGTTGGAGATGGATCTTCAGGAAGCCCAGACACAATTGGATGCAACCACCAAAGGAAGGGACGAAGCTTTGAAACAGCTACGGAAGCTGCAGGTATCTTTCGTTGTCAATGTAGGCAACCAGGGAGAGAGATCCTAAGGTTTT
Source organism: Bungarus multicinctus (assembly GCA_023653725.1). Classification (NCBI taxonomy): domain Eukaryota; kingdom Metazoa; phylum Chordata; class Lepidosauria; order Squamata; family Elapidae; genus Bungarus; species Bungarus multicinctus. Next base: position 123,170,716 of record CM042840.1, on the reverse strand, counting down.
TTTTTTTTAAAGGGCTATTGCATATTCAGTTTTAACTTTCATTGTATAAGAAGTTGTGTTTCTGTTCCAAAGAGCTTCCAAGTAAATGTTGGCATAGGGGATCTTTAAATAAGTAAAAAGGGGAATGTGGTGGAATGTAATCTGGATTCCCAAGAGGGAGGGGCCTTGTTCCAGCGGACCAAGAGGCAGCGAAATTTAGATAATTTGATTGGAAGAAAAAGTGTTAAGATAGCTCCACCCTAGAAGTTCTCAGTAATGATGCAAGGAGTTGCTTTGCTTTGGCGAGGTTTCAGTCTACAAGTGAGGAACTATAAAAGAAACCGCTTAGAAATCACTCTGTGTGTCTTTCTTGGTTTTTGGAGCCTGACAGAGAAGAACATACAAGTAGTCCTCATTTAGTGACCATAATTCAGACTGGTTACTGGTCACTAAGCAAAGCGTTTGCTAAATGAAACTGTGACTATGCTTATGATCTTAATTCAGCTTTGCTTTATAGACCAGTGAAGATTGTAAATGAGAGGATGGATACATACATACATACATACATACATACATACATACATACATACGTAAGCTTAGATTCAACAGGTTATTCATCAATGTTGTACCTAGCCTTTCCCATAAGATGCAGCCCCCCCCCACCCAAAAAAACAAAAACAAAACTGATAACTTCGTGCTGCTTTCATTTTTCTCTTAATTACAGGTCCAGATGAAGGAACTCTGGCGAGAGGTTGAGGAAGCCCGGGCAGCTCGTGAGGAGATTTTTATTCAGTCTCGTGAGAGTGAAAAGAAGCTGAAAAATCTGGAGGCAGAGCTGCTGCAGCTTCAGGAGGTGAGCAGGAGGTTCTGTAGTGTGTGATGTTGAACAGGAATATGAGTCCAGGAGAGGTGTCAACTTTAACTCTTAGAGAGTTCTAGAGTAGATATGCACAGTATATATACTAATTCAGTCTGAGCCTCCAAAATACATTATTTAACAAAATAGGATCTCTTAGCTGCTGATAAGTGTAAGACGGAAATCTCTGCTGTGTTGGCAGAAGGTTCTGAATAAGGAGGCAGTGAGAAGTATCCTGATTGATCCAGAATTCTTCCAAGAAGCTATGTCTCATTTTCATCCAGGTCACTCCATATGTTGCTACATGTTTTCCATTACTTGTAGGAACTGGCAGCGTCAGAGCGAGCTAAGAGGCAGGCACAACAGGAGCGTGATGACCTGGCAGATGAGCTGGCCAATGGAAACAGTGGCAAGTGAGTGCAAGGGAACCTTAACCCCACTTTCTGAGCTCCATTTTCACCCTTTTGTGTGGAATGGGTTGCTCATAATTAATCTGACCCTGGATTGATTAACAGCCTCTATTCTACAAGTAGTACTTAACTTGCGACTACAATTGAGGCTGGAATTGGGGTCATTGAGCAAAGCAGTGGTTAAGCAGCAGGTACAAAGAAGCAGGCAGACAAGGATTTTAGTGTGCTTTATTTAGCATGCAGGCAAGGAACATGTTAAAATCCTTTTTGCTGTAGTTTTCAACCTTCCTTTCACCCTTCCCCATTGACTTCTTGGGAAACCTGACAGAGAAGATTGCAGTGGTGATCACATGATTGCAGAGCATAAAGCATCCTTTCCAAGGTCGTTGTTAATTTAAACAGTCATTCATTTGAACAGTCCTTATGCGAGAACAATCTACAATGATTAATTCTACAACTGCCATAATGTGTTACTGATTTTTAGAGAGAATTCATAGATGACTACTGACAGTCTTTCACCCTGTTGTGTTCTCATCCATTTTTGTGGCTGCTATTAAAAATGACAACATGCAGTTGTCAGTAACAGGCTCAGTCTGTATTGCCAAGGCTAGCCAAATGTTCAGCAAAGAAAATATGCTGGTAGAACCACAATTAGGGGCTTGTTGAAATGCTGCCATACCGCACAGGAGGCAATTAGAGGATAAAGCCAATGAAAGAGATCTTTGCTAAATGTGGTCATTGAAATGAATATGCTAGGAGAGTTTTAGTCATTTGATGGCCATTTTGTCTGACACAGAGCCATGGTATAGCAACTTCTCTTTTAAGGTTGTGTCCATTGGATTGCAGATAAGCAATGACTCAGTGGAGCTAAAAACTAACAGTGTAGATTGTAGAAGCAGCCTCAATGCTCTTCTTGAGGATCCCCTCTTGGTTTCCTGCCAGGCACAAAGCCCTAATTCAACACTGTTATTTTAATCTCCATTTCAGGTCTGCTCTTCTAGATGAAAAACGCCACTTGGAGGCAAGAATTGCACAGCTGGAAGAGGAACTGGATGAAGAGCAAAGCAACATGGAACTCATGAATGACCGCTACCGTAAGCTCAGCATGCAGGTAAGGTGGCTGCTTCTAAGTGGGTGGAATCTGAACTGTTAAATTTAGCCAATGCTGAAACCTCCTCCTGATTTCTCTCTCATTCTGTCCTCTGTGCAGGTGGAAACTATCACCACTGAATTGGCAGGGGAGCGCAGCTTTTCTCAGAAGACTGAAAATGCCCGGCAACAGCTGGAGCGCCAGAACAAAGACTTGAGGGCCAAGTTAGGCGAGATGGACTCATCTGTGAAGTCCAAGTACAAATTGGCCATTGCAACTCTGGAGTCCAAGGTAGCCCAGCTAGAAGAACAGCTGGAACAGGAGTCCAGGTGAGGCAATGACAGCAACATTGCCAGGAATTGAATTCTGGGCTCTGAAGATGGCTTGGCAGAATGGTTAGAAAGCCATGAGAATAAGATCCTACATCTCAGGGTTCGGTCCTTTGGAGGGCCAAGTGTCACTCTGAGTATTGTTGGGGTGGTGGTGGAATCCAGGGTCTATTGATTCAGAGTAGGTGGGCCACGTCTTGTAAATGACCAGGACTGCGGTTTTCTTTCCTTCCTCACTTTGTGGGAGGGAGTGTTAATTTTTAAAAGTATTTAAAAAGGCTTACCTATCAGTATCATACTTTCTGTCTCATGATGGCGACCAAAAAGGTCTTAGAAAGGAAAACAGAGACCACATGTTATCCACCCATGTTCTATGTTTTCATTGTATGATAAAGAATAACACGTGGTGTGTATTTGATCCTCCTCCTATATTATAGGGCAGTGTTGTCCAACCTTGGCTACTTTAAGATCTGTGAACTTCAACTCCCAGAATTCCCCAGGCTACCATCAAGTTCACAGGTCTTAAAGTTGCCAAGTTGGAGAACTATAGAAATATACTCATGAGTGGTGGCTGGAAGGACAAGGAGGATTCATTGATTGTATTCATATTGTTGAAATAAGCCCATTTAATTCATTGGAACAGTAAACTACTTGTGACTCTCATAAATCCATTTGATTTCAATGGCTCTGCTCTAAATAATGAATGTGTTAAGCATCCAGATTTGTCCATGGTAATCAATCACTCCAAGACAAGTATAATCTCCAACTGATTTATTAGGAACAGCTCTGGTACTTCTAAGGCATTTCCAAAAGTGAAAGTCATTTTCAGTGCATTTCATAAAATCTGCCTTCTCCCTTCCCACTTCTTACACTTCATTAATCATGAGAACCAATTAACTGCAGCTGGAATTTTTTAATGCCATGAAATAACCTTGAACTTTCTAACTCCTCCACACACACACCCTTGCATTCCTTATAACAATCTCGGCAGCTGAATCTCAAAGCTGACAGAATGGTTCAGTATGGGTTCATCCATTCCTTCTTAAATTTATCTCTCCTTTCTTAGAGAGAGGATGCTATCAGGAAAACTTGTGAGGAGGGCAGAGAAGAAACTCAAGGAAGTGCTTCTGCAGGTTGATGAAGAGAGGAGAAATGCTGACCAGTATAAAGATCAGGTATGTTGTAAATGTGCTAACCCCATGTTTTTCAAACTTGACCACTTTAATATGTGTGCACCAACTCCCAGAATTACATTTTAAAAGTGGTCATGCTTGAAAAACTCTGGGCTAACCTATTCTTATTTTTTCATCCGGGACAATGGGATCAGGGTTCAGCTATTGGAAAGGATGAAAAAGTAAAAAGGGTAAAACTTATTTTTCAAAAGTGCCATGCAAATATCTGTTTTCCTACCATATTTCCCCCCCCCATGCCTTTATTTTGCATTCTTTTAAGCATTAAAAATAAAATAACCACGCTATGCCATAAAGAAAGCTAAGACTGTACATGTAGAGATAAGTCTTGCTAAGAATTATTTAAAGCAATTACCAGATGTTTCTAGGGAATCTTTTTTTCATTTTTAAAACTTTCAATACAAAAATGGTGAGGCCCCTTTGTGTTGAACTTGCAGGGAATTATGCTGTAAGTTTCCTCATCTCAGGAGCAGAGATTTAGGTTTCCCTTCTGTGACTGTATTTGGGCAGGTTGAAAAGGGCCACCTGCGGCTGAAACAGCTGAAGCGTCAGCTGGAGGAGGCGGAAGAAGAGGTCTCGCGGGCCAACGCCAGCCGCCGTCGCATGCAGCGTGAACTTGAGGATGTCACCGAATCAGCAGAATCCATGAATCGTGAAGTCACCAGCCTGCGCAATCGCCTCAGGTGAGTAGTGTCGTGTGGTCGGGTCTCAGCAGCACAGATAGTTCTCGCTTAACAATGGCAAATCAGACTGGAATATATCGTGTAACATGTCCCATGACCCATGGCACTTAACAGTGGAAGTTCTGGCACTTCTGGTTGCTGTTATTCTGCAACTCATGGCAGATCATTAAGCAAGGATGTCATGTGGTTGCCATTAACAACCTCCTGCCGGCTTCCTCATTGGTGTGCTTATAGGAAGCCAGCAAAGATGACTGCGAATGGCGATCATATGACTGCAGGGACACTGCAGCGGACCTAAGTGCTTGAACTGGTGTAACTACCATTCATTCAGCACTGTTGTAAGTTTGATTGGTCTCTGAATAAGGACCACCTTTAATTTGGTTAAAAAGCAGTATGCTTCTCTATAATGTTTTCAGCCCAAACCTAGTCTAGGAAAGATTGTCCGACTAATCTCTCTCCGTGTGTCAACATGCTTGTGGACACTGTGTATTTTTGTCCCTGTCCTTCCTCTTTTTGCTGTGTTCATTATTTCTGCCATCCCTAGTCTATTTGTAAATATGCTACAGCAAGGATGGACAACTTGGTTCTGCCAGATGTTTTGGATTACAAGTTCCCTCACCCTTATGCAAATCCAAACCATCTGGAAGGCACCTACATCTGGACTATAGAATATTAATTCAGTGCCAGAAGGAGAGAGAGAGAGAAAGAGAAGGAGGGAGGGAGAGAGAGAGAGAGAGGGAGAATGGCTAGGAAATCCTGGGAGATGTAAGTTAACATCTAGAAGTTGCCCACACAGGTTCAGCACATGGCCTCAGAACATTTAGTTAAAAATAAGAAGCTGCAGCCAGATGCAGTGTGGCCTTTTAATAGAGAAAACGTGAGAGCGGAACAGTCTGAGAGCAGCAGTGCCACCAGAGAATTGAATTGTTCGGTGTAGTATTTTCTGTTTCTGTGTCTACAACAGGAGTGAATTATTTTTTACAGGTAATCCTCAACGTACAACCACAATTGAGCCCAACATTTATGTTGCTAAGTGAGAAATTTTTTAAATGAGTTTTGCCCCATTTTCTCACAACATTTGTTAAGTGAACCATTGCAGTTGATAAGTGAGTAACCCAGTTGATAAATGAAACTGGTTTCCCCATTGACTTGGCTTGTTGGAAGGTCGCAAAAGGGGATCACATGACCCCGGAGCTCTGCAACTGTCATAAATGTGAGTCAGTTGTCAACCATCCAAATGTAAATCACATGACCATGGGGAAGCTGCAACGGTCATAAGTGAGAAAAATGGTCATATCACTTTTTTTCAGTGTCGTTGTAACTTTGAACGGTCACTAAGTGAACTGTTGTAAGTCGAGGACTTCCTGTATTATATTTTCGCTTAGTGTGTCTATCTGGAAGAATTCCATGAACCATGTGGGATGTGTAGAATATTTGTAACAGCTTTCTTCAACCTGTTTCTCTCCAGAAATGTTGGAGCTTAGTTCCCATAAATTCTTCCAGTATAGAATTTTAGCTTTCTTGAAGAATTCTACTGAGAATGTAAGATCTAAAACAGTGGTGGGAAACTATGGCAACTTTACGACCTGCGGACTTCAACTCCCATAATTTCTGAGCCAACCATGTTGTCCATAGATTATAAAATTGTCCTAGTTGCTCACCTTGATCTAAAAGGTTTTCCCTTTTATCTATAGAAGGGACAACAACAGTCATATGCTTATTGTTAGGGAGCTGAAATATATTTTGATGTGACAGTAGCTTTATACGGGTCAGTGGTATTCTGCTATTTCTCCAAGAAGAAGTCTGTGAGGTGAGCCATCGTGACAAGATTAAGGTCAGTCACTCAGATTTATCGCTCAGTGCTTGATTTGAATTTAGACCTCTCAAGTCAAATTCAGCACTCTGTATTGGCAACCTAGTTCTGTAGATGTAAAGCAAGTACGGGTAGTTCTCACCTTATGACTGGCCATTTAGCAGCTGTTTAAGGTTACAATGCACCTATCTTGGGGCTACTTATGATTCTTCTGTCCAAAAACCTGAATTGCCTACCTCACACCCCTCTTGTTTCCTTTTCAATGCTTCTGCTCTTCTTTCAAAGTGGAGTTCTTTCCAGATCATGTGTTCATGTTGGCATCTTTTCTTTTTTTTTCCCCTTTCTTCCATTTCACCCTTTTCTCGACTCAACAGCAAGTTAGAGCGACGTCAACGGAAGTATGTTCTCACCCTCCCCGCTCACCCTCCCCATGTTCTGCATGTGTGTGTTGTGTAGTTTTGAGGTGGGATTGTATATGCGTGGGTGTGCACTTGCAACACAAAAACTCTCAGCTTCCCTGTTCCCAGTTAAAGTTAAACCAGACTTGAAAGCAGAGACCCATGATTTCCTGGCTTCCTGTTCTTATTTTTTAGCACAAAATGTGGCCGTAGGACACTCCCAGTTTATGACTGGAGGAAGGGGTGCTTAATTCTTTCCCTCATGTAAAGAAAATGTCTCATGTAAGACGAGTTATTTGTCTAATCCAGTTTTCTCAGGCTGTGAATGTAGAATCTGAGGAGATAAATTATCTTTTTTTAATTGTAGAAGAATTAATTTGGGACTTTCTGTACTGTATCACTGAGTTGCAGTCCATAATGTTTACATGCACGTGTACATAACACATGCACTCAGATTCACAAACATTATTAAACTGCAACTCTGGGAGATCAGGTGACATCCACATGATACTTCCAATATTTTCCAACCTTCTGCTTATTTGCTTTCTGGCCCATTCTTTAAGAAAATGGGAAAGGCATGCATAGATTTTTTATTTGTCTCACACTGCTTTAGCTTCACCACAATCTAGGAAGAGGGCTGAATGGTCAGTCTTTATGGCTGAGTTGTGATTTGAACCCATGCCTTTAGAGTTCTTTTCTGAGAAGCTGTAACTACACTCCCCCTTGTTTTTCCAATGCTAAAACAGCTGGGAGACAAGAACTGGTCAGTGGCACAAGGTTTAAGATTTAATCACTTCCTCCTCCAGTCCTGCTGTACAGATCAATTCGATTTGTGGGCTCTTTCATTGCTTTCCCCTGTGTTTTTTGCCAGGCCCAATACATCTGCTTTGGCCCTCAGCAAAAACAGCTGGAATGTTTGCTTTGATGTATCTAGCAACTTTGAATCCCAGGCCAAAGAATGCTTAAACTGTAGCAGGAGAAGGCAGGGAGAGCTTGCTATCCGTGTGAGCTTCTAGCTGTGTCTAGCTATCCCAGCAAAAGTGGGGTGAGATACAAAAACGCTGAGTAGGCTTGTGCTAGCTCTTCTTTGTGGTTTCTCCCTAATAGCAAGAATCCTTGTGATTGTGGTAAGTGCTGCTTTCCTTTGAACAGCTTCTGTGGATTTCAGGCCCAGCCAAGGGTATTAATGGATAGAAGGTATTCTGCAATCAAGGACATTTTTCTCCTTTTCCAGAGAACAATGCTTCTCCTTTGGCTTTGCTGCTATCTATCAATAGCCATATCCTCACACAAAAGAGTAAGAACAGAACATTGGCAATTCGAGAGTTCAGGTTTAAAATATGGGAAAGAGTGAGACTATGGGTGATGTCCTTGGCACCACAGAGTTAGCAACTCTCTTGCTAATAACTTTAAAGAATACCTTTAAACTTGTATGCATTGCTTGAAAACTATTTTGGTGAAGCTTTTTACATATCAATGTATGTACATACCAGTAACTTAAAAGCATTTTTCTTGCATATTAGCATTAGTCTAAAATGCATACTGGTAGTATAAAAACAAAACCCCAAGCCTTATTTATATCGGTTTATTTCCAAATAAACCAAGTGCAGGTTTAAATCTCTAAAATTGAGATATTGTAATTCACTGAAAAGGGCTTTATATTGAGGTGTGGAGTTGCTACTTCCCTCCCCCCTCCAGTTTTAAAAATACACAGAACACATCCCCTCTTATATTTTTATGTATTATAGGGTCTTTGGTGCTCTCTAGGCTTGGCTGTTTTCTTGCAGACATTTCATTACCAAACTAGATAACATCATCAGTATTTGAGATTTGTTCTCATGTTATATTTATTTATTTCATTTATTTTATTTTATTTGTCAAGCAAGTATTAGATAACAGGTATAAGTATAAACATGATTATGAATACATTAAATGGATATGAATAAAAAGGAACAAATGTTCCTTTTTCAATGTTGATGGGAATGGTCTTGGTGGTACCCAATCAAGGAACAGCTAAACAAGCTAATAGTAAACAATAGCCCAATAAGGGAATTATCAAAACCACTCCCACCAACAGTGACAGAGCAAATCACTAGTTTATAAAATGAGAACAAACTCCTCTGCCTACTAGTACTGATGATATTACTTAATTTGGTAATGAAATGTCTGCAAGAAAACAACCAAGGACTCCACAGTTCAATCCTGAGCTACATATATTCTCTTCCGTTGGTATTCCCATGTGTTATACTCCCCCCCCCCCCCACATTGACTTGGGGTTTTCTTGGTGGGGGGGCAGGCTACCTAAATGTAATAACACTGCTATTCCATTTAATGCTGACTGACAAAGCATGCTTATATATTTTGGGGCCTTCTAGGCCTTAGAAGCTTCTTTCTTAAAACCTCTTAATTGCTTAACATTCAACCTGACACAGCATTAATAATTAATCACCCCCCAGCATTAATGATCTCTAACTAATGGAAGATAAAGTGATGCCTTAATTACTGGGTTTCTCTTTTTTCTTATGAAATAGCAAATTTCATATTGAAAAAGAGGGAAAATGAAACTACTTATTACATAGACACACACACACACATGCACACACTGTGGACTGAGGAAAATTTTTACCCATGTATTACTATGTTGAACAGAAAGCAGTCAGAAGGCAAAAGCTTTGGAAACTTAATTAGTTTTGAGAGCCTTCTCTGAAGAAATATACAAGGGTCTTGCTTGTGGAGACAACCAATGTGCAGCCACAATATTAGATTATGTGGTGCAGACAGTGCTGCAGAAATGCTGAATAGTGGAAGTTATCGGAAATCAAATATTAGAAACAGAAGTCCAAACATCCCTGACTCCCACCAAGACATTGGATAGGAGAAGAATGTGAGTGGAACAGTCTGCCAAATAGAGACCTACATTGTAGATAGAAACCTACATTGCCCTGAACTTTCAGAGAAAATGAATGAGGCTGACCTTGGTCATGGTGCTCTCTGAATGCAAATGGCCGCCACTACCCTCTGCATTTCTTTGGTGTTTGCATGGAAGGTTAATGCTTGGCATTAACCGCCTGATCGGCTGCAGCTTTAAACTGAACAATTGGAGCTGCGTTAAGAGTTTGCATAGATTTGGACAAACCCTGTAGGCCAAATGCTTTTAGCTTCTTTAAACTTGTCAAAAGAAAACAAAATAGACAGCCCCTGTTCACTTACTTCACCTTGAAGGGGTGTCTTTGTGTTATACATGGGGCAAGTCCAGCTTATAAATAGGATATTGTTAGCTCAGGTGATGTGTGTTAGCTGTGTGTAACGGCAATATCTCTCTCCTCTACTGTCCATTCACAGGCGCACACCTCTCAGCTTCACCAGCCGCACTGTTCGGCAGGTCTTCCGTCTTGACGGTGTCTCAGATGAGGAGACCGAGGACCCTGAGAGCGACTCCCCATCTACAAACCACCAGCCTTCCCAGCCCCTGGGGCCCTCTCAGGGCCAGTCACCAGTACCTGCTGCCGAAGAGCCACCCCAGACTCAATAAACAGGAAGAGTCAGACTCCAGTTGGATGGGGTGGGAGACGAGAGGGACCCTACCCTTGCACAATGTCTGACATCTCTAAAGAAAAGAAAACACTCCCCTCCCCTCCTTCCCTCCCTCCCTCCCTTCTTCCCATTTGCAATCTTGGATCTCCCAGCAATCTCTTTGTATCCAGCTGCACTTTAATATCAGTCACCCCTGAGGGGTGGAAAATGGGGAGGGGAGGAGAAGGAAAATGGGAGATGGGGGTGGGGATGTTGTTTCTGGATTTTCACTCTGTCATTCTTAATGAAACCCCCCCCAACTCAAGTAGCCATTGTTTTCTCTTGCACCTTTTATTCCCCGGTCATTTTCTTCTTCTTTTTCCAACTCTAGTCTGAATGTGCAAAAGATTCCCAGCCCATGGTTAGAGAAGAAACAGAGCAGCCAAGTGGTTCATGGACACAACGTAGGATGGAAAAGGATTGGCCCTCTGCCACCGTCCTGCGGCTTCTTGGAAAAGTTGCTGGTACTGAGATACCTTCAGCTTTTCCACAGAGACCCCCCCCTCCTTCCATGTACCACTGAGAAGCAGATATGCTTGGGGTGCCTTCTGCTCCCCTGGGCCCCCGACTTCCTTGCATCATCTCAATCCTAGTTTTAGGCTCCCTGCTCCTGGGGACAGGGCTTGCTGTAGAGCCTTCTCAGGTTCCTCCACATTTGATCATCTCTGCTTCTTCCAGCAGACTTGGCTTGCTGGAGTTAACTTTGACTCTCCATTTGCTGCTAGAACCCGCCCAGGCCTGGGCTAACAGGAGTAAATGAACTGAAAACCATTCTTCTCAGCTTGCCTTCTCTGTTCTGAAGGGGGACTTGGATGCCATCCTCTCTGCATATCATGGCCAGCAGCCAAAGAGCACTTTGATCTGTCACCTCCTCAATCCCTTACTTGTAATATTGCTGAAACTGCTATGGTGGTGATGGGTGATTTTTAAAAAAGGAAAGAAAGAACTATGACAATGAAGTTAGGATTTGCAAACCCTGTAGGCAAAATAACCAGGATAATCTCAAAAGTATATCCTAGCCTACCTTTCCTCAATTGGAAGACTGCCCATTGTTGGGATGACATTGCATTTTTGGGAGGGGGATGGGAATCAATTTGGAGAAGGCTCTTATTTACTTATTTCATCTTGTTTAATTGCATGTGAATAGACCTTAGATAGTCCTTGACTTACAACCATTTGTTTAGTGCTAGAAGTTACCATGGCATTGAAAAAAGTGACTTGCAACCGGCATTGAAAAAAGTGACTTGCACTTAAAATTTTTGCAGCTTCCCCATAGTCATGTGATCAAAGTTCAGGTCCTTGGCCACCACTGGCTTCTATTTACAAAGGTTTGCAGTATCCCAGGATGCTGTTATTGCTATATGCGACCTTCCCAGCTGGCTTCTGACAAACAAAAGTCAATGAGAGAAGCCAGATTCACTTAAAGATCCCGTGGTTCCCTTAACTGCAGTGATTTGCTTAACAATGGAGGCAAAAAAAGAGAGCTACTCTCTTTAACAACCTTTTTGTTCAGCAGTGGAAATTCTGGTCCCAATTTTGGTCATAATTCAAGGACTACTGATATACAATAAATGTTAAATCTGGGTTCTGAACATAAGCATTTGGTAAAAGCTGCAGCAACATCAAAATGACACACACCACTTGCCCTTCTCTGTGAACATCCAGGGTTCTCATGGATTAAGTGTCCTTGCAGTTAATTGCTTTCCCATCAAAAAAAGAGAACAAAAAGAAACTATGTTGTGTCTCTACTTCTTTCTTCAGATCTGCATAGGCTGTTACTTCCATCCCTTGTAAAGCTATTTGTCACAATCATTTACTTTCACACCTGAGAGGCTATTTTTGCTACCTACATAACTCCTTACCAAAATAAAATTCAAATTCTCCATCACCGCCACCCCCAAATTCAAACATCAGGCTTTGCAGTAAGACAGTTCGAATTAAATATTGCGTAATTATAATCCGACAGGGTATTCTTGCATTATAGAGTTGAGATTCGTACCTGATTTGCCAAAAATAAATTATATGCTCCCTGCTTGCAACACTATAAAGCCTGATCAATATTTGCATTCCCTTATTTTAGGAATAACAAGTGCCTCACTATGGAGATCTAGTGCTGTTCGCACCTTCAGTTGTCTCCAATACATAGATAACCAGTATGTGAGGAAAATATGCGTGAAAATACATGATTAATGTCTCTTGCAATCCATCTTTGGAAGCAACTGCTGCTTCCCTCTAGGGAAAATAATGTCCATTGTATGGAGCAGCCCTTGTCATAAGATGTGGAAGGAAAGCGCATTGAGAGCCCTCTGGTTTTGCTCCACTGCAGCTTCTGATTTTAATTCCTTAGTAGTGGTGCACATTCCATGCCACATTCATTGCACGTCCCTTTATTTGTTAGGATAAAACTACAGCTGACAAGTTATTGGTAGGCCCCAAGTTTGAGACTTTGCAATCTAATCCTATGCATGTTTATTCAGAAGCTGGAATCCCTGCACTAGAAGGGGCTTACTCCAAGTTAACTAAAATACCAGTTGTGAACCTAATAACAATACCTAGCACTTACATAGCACTTTAATGTGTTTGAAGAATTTCACTTGGTATAAAGATTGAACTTAATCTATGATGTGCACCTTTTATAAAATAGCAGCAAATGGGTAGCAAGGGAAAAAATAAACACAAGTCTAGCTAATTCTGCACTTAAGAGTTCACTACTAAGGGTTTGCAAATCTTAGCTTGGACTCAGTAACTCATCCAGAGGTTTGTGCTTCTCTGGAATGAGGATTTGGTCAGGAGGTGGGCCTGCCTTTCTCTTTCTCTCAGCATGGTAGTTTCTTGTCTTAATTTGTTTTAATTCTGTCTTATTATTCTATTTTATTTTCTAACAAAAGCCCCCCCCCCCTTCCTGAACAAAGTTGTTTTACTTCAAACCCAGTGGGTTTGCATTTTTAAAAAATATTTTTGTCTCCCCTTCTTTTTTTTTTCTTTGCTGTTTGAATCTGTTTGGAATTTTCTTATCCTAATGTAAAGGGCCATAGCAAATATCCTGCTCTTTTTTGTTTTGTTTTGTTAAAAAAGAAAAAAAAAGTACTTTCTAAGAAAAAGTATGACTTCTATTAAAAATTCATCTCAGATAATTGAGCGTTCTGCATGTATTTTTATTTGGCTTCTGGTTTTATTTGCAAGGTTGCTGTAATGTTTGGTTTATTGTGAAAGATCATAGTGATGGAATTTCAGGATGGAGATTTCTGTTGAAAAATCTGCTTAGTTGTTCCTCTATTTCAGTTTAGCCATTGAGCATAATCCAGTATTGGAATTTTAAATTCCAGAACTATTAACTTATTTTTATGCTGTATGGGGAATTCTGGGAGTTGAAGTCCACTCATCTTAAAGTTGCTCAGATTGAGAGACACTGCTAGAGGAGGGAATAATTGAACATAAAGAGTCTGCTTTTTTGATAAATGTATCATCTTCACAAAGAGTTCTGATTTTTGCTTTTTGGAAACTGTCAGAACAGAACTGGGGCTAGCTTCCAAGATTCTACTAAACAAAACAAACCCCAATATTGTCTTGGAAGTCAATGCCAGCAAATCTGGGGGACCCAGACTATTAAGAGGTTGCACCAAGGCTTTTCCTTAGTCAAGAAACAACTCGTTTTATAATCCATGGAGGGCAGCATAAAAGTACACACGTTGCAGCCATCGAAGATCCTCTGAGAGTTATTTTCCATTTGTAATAGTTTTTATTATCAAGGTTGCACCACTCCATAGAAACTTTTTAATTTGACAGAATGGGGAAGTATCAAATATGCAGGTAGCAATCATTGCAACCATAATCAAGTGCTAATTAAATCAAATTTTGTTTTTATTGTACATTGAGATGGTCCTATTTTGGATAACGCAGCCTCTGGTGGGTTTTTGTGGCTCTCATCTACTTATTATTATTATCCAGTTACAGGTAGTTACAACAGCACTGAAAAAGATGACCTATGACCATTTTTCACACAACTGTTGCGACATCCCCGTGGTCAGATGATCAAAATTCAGATGCTTGGCAACTGACTCATATTTATGACAGTTGCAGTACAATATCATGTGATTCCCTTTTGCAAGCTTCTGACAAGCAAAACCAATGGGGAAGCAATTGCACTTAGACTTATATACTGCTTCATAGTGCTTTATAGCCCTCTCTAGGACAGTTTACAGAGTCAGCACATTGCCCCCAACAATCCGGGTCTTCATTTTACTGACCTCAGAAGGATAGAAGTTTGAGTCAATTTTGAGCTGGTCAGAATCAAACTACTGGAAGTGAACAGTGAGTTAGTCTGCAATACTGCATTCTAACTACTGTACCACCATGACTTAAGTTTAATTGACTGCAGTGATTCACTTAACAAATGTGGCAAGAAAGGTCATAAAATGGGGCAAAACTGAAGTGTCTCACTTAGCAACAGAAATGTTGAGGTCAATTGTGATCGTAAGTTGAGGACTACCTCTATTATTCACTATAGTCGTTCTTTCCTCCAATATTGGAATTGCTGTTTTTGGAATTTGGCAAGCTATGCACAGACCTGCCACTCACAAATGCCAAGCCTTGCTAGCTCAGATAAAAAGGATTAAATGTGTATTTATTAATTAGATATACAACCTGACTTTTGTTTAAATGCTCAAAAAGATGATGTGGATGATGAAGGCAGTAAAACCTTCCCACAGTTCTGTCCCCAGAAGCTATATTAGTGGCCTTCCCATTCTGGAAAAAATAGATTGGTATCAAAGGGCCTGTGGCAAAACTATATTTAGCATCATTGTACTGATTACTTAGAATACAGTATATGTTAATAAAGATCTTTCACATTCATATGATTATTGAATTTTCACAAAAGGTTGCATTATTTTTAGCAAAATTATTCCCTTGGGGCCTCCACACCATTTCTGAAACTGCTTAGAGGACAGTGGATACTTAAAAGACATTTGACTAAGGTTACAAAGCCAACATAAGAATCTTAATCTACCAGTCCATGAGACTTATTCTGAAGTGTGTTAATCCACATTCTTACTCTTTGAAAACTCTTTGATTTATTATAAGAAGGCTTTGCACTATTGTTTGGCTAGAGATGGCCAAGAAAAAAGCTCAGCTAAATCAAATAGAAACACACAATCTGCACTGTAAGATATAATCTCAGTTTAGATACAGCAGAATACCTTAGAACAATTAATGTATACATAGAAAAGTATAGTAAATTAATGAGTAATAAAGTTATTCAATGCAGATGTACCGAAAAGATCCTTCCAGCATTCTATTCTTAGATTTTAAAAAACGTTCATGTCTTTAGAAAGGCTCTTGAATAAACATACCGGTTATGGAATAAAAGGATGTCCTTTTCTGGCATGGAACCAACATATAGTAAAACTAAACACAATTTTCTCAGTGGATGGCCTGATGCTTTTTTATTGAGATATAAATTATGTTGACAAGTGTAAGCAGTGAACTGGCCAAATTTGTGAATGATACTACCGTATTTTCCGGCGTATAAGACGACCGGGCGTATAAGACGACCCCTGATTTTTGGTTGACTTTTTTCAAAGTCATCTTATACACCAGAAAATACGGTTATTCAAAATTAAGCTGCAAGGATTTGTAAATGCTTCTCCTTCTTCACGCTCGCATCAGCCTTCCTCCTCCGGCCCCAGGGCGACTCTCTCGGTCTCTCTCCCACACACACGGAAGACGACCAGGCCTCCCGCGGAGCATAAGCGGCCGCCGTCTTCTCTTCGGGAAGGGGAGGAGCGTCTCCCGGCGACGCCCGTAATATTTTCCGGCGTATAAGACGACCCGGCGTATAAGACGACCCCGGATTTTAGGTTGTCTTTTTTTGGTTTCAAAAGTCGTCTTATACGCCGGAAAATACGGTAAATTATTCAGGATGGTAAAAACTAAAATTGATTGTGAAGAGCTCCAAAGAGATGTTTTAAACTGGAACAATGATCAAAGGGCAAAGTACTTTAAGTAATGGTAATAATGAAGAATTTTTGGAGCAACCTCTTCTATCAGCATATCACAATAATGGGGACGATTTGCAACCACTGAGGAAAAGTTGCTGGAATCATAATAAATTACTGAACGAAGATGTTAGCTCAGCCATGGAACAAATGCACATTCCATGCTTGAAATCACTAGGAAAGAGATGGCAAAAATTATAATGCCCTTATTACAAATCAATTATATGTTCATATTTGGATCTCAACATTGTGAGATAGTCTCACAATTTCAACTTATTATATTGTATCCCACAACAGCAGAAAACAGATCTACAGTAGGGAAAAATGGAAAAGAGTAGAATTAACTTCTCCAGAAGGTTTGAACATCTGGAAAGAGGATAATCAGCAGCAAAGTGGATGGACTTAATTACAGTGGTAGTAAGTGCACCATTGGAAAACAAGGTTGCGGATAGATCATCTTGAAGAAAAAATAACTACATAGTCTCTAAGAATGAATACTGACTTGATGGCACATAATCATCAACAGAACAACTGGATCTCACTCCTTAGATTAGAAGAAGGCAACTGAAGGACACAAAGTATACAAAATCATGTATGGTGTCAGGATTCCAGCAATAAAACCAGGAGTGGGAAGCTACCGGTTCTGCCCGGCTCTACAGAACCGGTAGCTCTGAAGAGCATCAGACACAGAACCAGCCCGGAGTCTTGCCTGACCTTTATTTCCTGCTTTTTCAACTTCAGCTGCTTTGCGCAGCACAACATAATCACCGAACCGGTAGTAACACCAGTTTAATCCCATCCATGAATAAAACATCCCTATGCCTATTTTAGTAGTTGCCTTCTGGTGCAGATAAAGTGGCCAGAGGAAATTCTTAACCCAATGAAACTGGGAAATTTAGAATATATAAAAGGAACTGCTTCACACAACACATAATCAATGTGTATAGGTCAACTGGGGTGGTTCATAAAGGGGGATTATGTGGCTACCAATGCCACCTGTAGAAGAGCTTGAGAGGGACGCTTGAATGAGACCCTAGTTGTCTTTTGTAAGAAACAAAATGCTGGACTAAAATGGCCCTTGCCCTGATGCAGAAAGGCTGTGCTAATATTCTTAAGAACTCCTATTACTTCTAGTCACTATGATTTTTTTTTTTGTCATTTAGACTTGACTCATGTATTCTTATGGTTATAAATATTTAGTCTCTTTTCATTTCAATGAGTGAGCTCTCTTACAAAGTCATGGACAAATAAGTAGTAACCAGTAATCAGCTTCATTGGAGGGCAACTTTAGATATTTTGAACTAAATTTCTTTATTTACAGTATATCCCAGATTAAGGACATTAGGAAGCTATTTACATCCCAGATTCAGGACATTAGGAAGCCATACAAATCTCCCACAAGCTCAACCTAAGAATTCTGGAGGGACTGTTGAATAGTATCTGGGGAAGATCAAAGTCACATGCATTCTTGTCCAAAATCTCAGAGGAGAAAGTTTGGGCAAGGTGCTCCCTATTTGCTTATCTATTCTTTAGTGCAGGGGTCTCCAACCTTGGCAACTTTAAGCCTGGGGGACTGGGAGTTGAAGGTTCGTCAGGCTTAAAGTTGCAAGGTTGGAGAGCAGTGGTGAGATTCAAATTTGTTTACTACCGGTTCTGTGGGTGTGGCTTGGTGGGCGTGGCAGGGGAAGGAAGGAGACTGTAAAATCTCCAGTCAGAGGTGGTATTTGCAGGCCCGAATTTCTCAAAATTTCCACTACCGGTTCTCTAGAACTGGACCTGCTAAATTCCACCCTGCTTTAGTGTACCATCCAGGCCTTCATTATAGCTACTTTCTTGCTTTTTTCTCCTATTCACAAGGTAGATGAAGATGTTTGCTTTTGCACTGATAGTTTGCCCAGAACACATGAAAGGAAGGCAGTTATTTGAATGACCAAAAATACCGAATTCCACAAAATCTATGGTTATACAGGTAATCTTCAATTTACAACAGCTCACTGAGTGGCCGTTCAAAGTGAACAATGGCACTGAAGAAACTGATTTAAGACCATTTTTCACACTTATGAACGTCGCGTCCCCATGGTTATGCGATTTACATTCAGATGCTCAACAACGGATTCGTATTTATGACGGTTGCCCAGTGTCATGTGATCCCTTTTGTGACCTTCTGACAAGCAAGGTCAGTGGGGAAAGAGATTCACTTAACAACCACGTTACCAATTTAACAACTGCAGTGATTTGCATTAAATCTCAAGAGAAGTTTTAACTATGATCTTTCTAGAATCTTAGGGTGCCATCAACAATTCTCCACTTCTTAAAGACAGCACGTCAAGGACATTTAAATTAACTGCTGTGTAGCCTTTTATGATTGTATTATTTATCTACCATTTCTCTCTCTTTATTTAAGCAGGCGCGCGCACCCCCACTGTACTGTACTGCATATTCCTTCACGTACGCCGCCCTCCCGCCAATCAGCTCAGTTCAAAAACTATATTTTTTCTTGACTTCCTGCTAAGCGGATTTTTTTTTTTTTGTAGAACGCGACGTCTCCATATGGCTGCGCGTGAACCCTGAAGGAGCGACGCCATTGGCTGAAGGGAAAGGACATCCAGAGTCAGATCATCGGCCAGTGGCTGTTCTGAAGGCGTGGCTGGAGGGAGCTGAGAGATTCCGCTTCTGATTAGCTAGCAGTTCGCAGTGGCCCTGGAGAGCATTAAAAAGGTGAGTGAAGTCGTGGATCATGAAACCTTTATGAGGGTCTGAGCCAATTAAAACGGTTGCGTGGGCATCTAACGAACCTAAGAAACTGGAGCGCCCCTTTGGGGCGAGCGCTTTGCATTGGTAACTGGATGGTGTGTGGAAGCCTGACTGCGGAGACAGCTGTCAGCTTCCGTGTTTCTTGGTTTTTTTTTTTTTTTTCTATGACAGCCTTATTAAGCACATGGAGGGGGCGGGGATCCTATTTAAGTATTATTATGGTAGTTAAAGAAATCCTAGTCAGGATTTTAGTTCTCAGAAGAAGAAATAAGCGAGTCTGAGCATTAGTTTTGATTTTTTTAAATGATTATGTGCAGACCCAAAGATAGATTTTTCTCCAACGAGTTCTATCTCCAACCTTGTGTTTTATGTCTCCCAGCCCCTCTTTCACAAGTCCTGCTGTGCTGCCTCATGGGGGAGGAAGAAGGGGTATTCCTGGGAGGAATGAGCTGAGAGCACAGGGTGGAGGTGTATGCCAGGGGTTTAGATTCCCAGCAGGGTCATCCATGTATGAAGGTCATCCCAGCTGCCCATTAAAGCAAGCAGGCATCTACTGTGTATTGTGCAGCAACAATATAGGAAGATGCTGGAAACAGATTATTACTTTAGGGATAATGGCAAAGGCAGCAATTTATACTGCACAAGAGAAGGCAGAGGTTTCTGTATTTTTACCAAGACAACTAACTGCACAGATAGAAAATATTAAATGATTGTCAATATAATGCCAGATAATGGCTCTCTCAGGTCGGATAGCATTCAACATGTTCCTGAGGAAAAGTTCTTAGTTAAAATATTCTTAAGGTAGGGTTGAATGTGGAATGACACATAAAGTAAAATAAAAAACAATTTGATTGTATTTGTTCAGTCTGATTCCCTTTATGTATCAATAGGACTACTTTGAAAGTCTGTTAACATTCAGTGGCAAAAATATGGAAAACTTCAGAAAAACTCAAATGGAGCAATTGTGGGACTTAAAGTCCAAATTATGAGACAGTTACATGAGAATCAGTGTTATGGAGCAGTTCAGGTACTGAACTAAGAGCGAGGAAAACCAGTTCTAATCTTTTCTCCTTAAGCACAGAAGCTGACCAGTGACTATGGGCCAGTTATCCTCTCATTCAGCCCTAGACTGGGAAATTAAAAAAAAATTACCAACCCATATTGAACCAGTGTGGCAGCTTATGATTTATAACAATCAGATAAGGAGTTCTTAATCCTACATTAGCTTGAGTGGGCTAATAATAATTGTGAAGCTGCCACAAATTATTTTGGAGGAGCAGTCTAGAAATATTTTTTTATTAAATGTATTTGTTGCCTATCTCATTTCAGAGCAACTCTGGAAGACTCGTAGCATTAAAAGCATTAAAACCTTAAAGATAAATATTTATGAAATGATAGAAATGAAATCACAATCAGATCCTTAGAAAAAGTCAGGAGAGTAGGACCTGATCTCATCTCAGGAACTAAGATGCTTCAAAAAGCAGCAGCAACAGCAGAGAAGGCCTTTCTCTTAGATTCTGCCAGCTGAAATTCCTTGACTGATGGGGACCACAGCAGGCCTCCTCTGTCAACACAGATGGGGTGGGCCAGTTCCTTTGGAATGAGATGGTTCCTCAAGAACCATGCCATGCAGGGCTTTAAAGGCAATAACCAACACTTTGAATTGTTTGTGAATATATCATGAATGAATAAATATAATACTCAATACAATTCTTACAATAATATTTAAAAATCAGAGTTCAGTTGATTTTATACAACTACATTTGGATCTAACCCATTATGTATATAATTTAATTTACATATACATATATGTATATATATAGGGGCTGGGGTATCTATGGGACCGCCTCCTGCCATCATCGGCCTCCTGCCGGCCAATACACTCCCATAGAGTGGGTCTCCTCGGGATGCCGCCGGCTGGATGGCTGGCGACCCCGAGGGTGCGGGCCTTCTCGTTGGGGGCACCCTCCCTCTGGAACGAGTTACCCCTAGAGATGAGGACCATCCCTGATCTCCTGACCTTCCAACAGGCGGTGAAGACTCTTCTATTTCACCAAGCCGGTCTGGCCTAGGGTTCTCTTAGAATTTTAATCTGGTTTTTAATCTTTTTAATTCCCCTTTATATACTTTTATTCCAACCACTATATATTTGATTTTAATTGTTTTTTAATTTTGTATTGTTGTGATATTTTTAATCGGCTGTACACCGCCCTAAATCCTGTCAGGGAAAAAGGGCGGTATATAAGTTTAATAAAATAAAATAAATAAATAATAGTTTTTGTTAAAGTTACCAAAATAAATTGTAGTGCTTTAAAACAAGCAAAATATATTTAATAAAATGGCAAAAAGAAACAATGATCTAATATCTCAATCTAGTCTCAGCTTGGAAATGTCTATGGCACGGCTTGGAAAAGTGGTTCCC
This sequence comes from Bungarus multicinctus, assembly GCA_023653725.1. Taxonomy (NCBI): domain Eukaryota; kingdom Metazoa; phylum Chordata; class Lepidosauria; order Squamata; family Elapidae; genus Bungarus; species Bungarus multicinctus. The sequence goes on along the minus strand of CM042840.1, from coordinate 123,149,223 downwards.
AAATCAAGCATCTTGTTCCTGTGTGACATGCAAGAGAAATTCCGCCCCAACATCAGCTTCTTTCCTCAGATTGTGTCTGTGGCAGCTCGGATGCTGAAGGTAAACACTGGAGGGTAAGGACAAAAGAGGTTTGGCATGATCTAAGAGATAGGGGACAGAGAAAGATGGAGGGATAAGGGAAGAAATTACTTATTTTACTAAATGGTTTTGATTGGGTACCCCATCAAAATACCCAAAATACAGAGATTCAGAATTCTAAATATGGGTTCCAGAATTCATTCAGGTGTTATAAGGAAGCCATGCTTTAGCTGTTTGGGATGTTACCTAGCAGGTTATTCCAAGTCTGAGTCTAGTCCATAATTTTGAAGTAGATATTGCCCAAATTTTAGTGACTCTTGGGATCTGTTTGCAAGAATGTTTAGCATTTGCTGTCAATGTTGGCAAAACTAGGCATCAAAATGTGGGTTTTTTTTACCAAGCGTCATGGTAGTGATCAGGTGCCTAAGCAATTGGTTCTTTGGGATTCAGAATACAATGAAAATTTCAATAAATACAGGGATGTGAAGCTCTATTATTAACTCGAGCAGACAGATGTAAAAGCACAACATAAAAAGCATATATACCAAACAAAATATTACCAAAATTTCTTTCAAGCTGTCAGGAGCTCCTTAATAAAGACAGTAGACATGTCCCAAGAGTGGCAATTTCTATGATACTTAGTGCTAGGTTCCATGCTGAAGTTCCCAACAAAGAACAAAACATCCAAGTTCTTATCAAAGCCTGGCACCATGACTTCATGGCCCTGCTAGGGTCAGCAGATTGCAAGACCTGACCTCGACTGGTAGTACATATCTCTGGGATGGGAATCAAAAGCTTGAGACTTCCACTGTCAGTTGAGCTCTATGGGAAGATCTAGCAAACCGGAATACAAAACAAGCAGGCTAGCTCAAGAAAGAGGTCTAAACTTCCAGGCTTTTTCTTAATATGAAATCAAAATACATCACTAAACTCCTCAAAATAATAATGGTCTTCTGGATTGCCACTACCCAAGTACTTACTTCTGGGGATGCTCTTGATCAGAGGTCTTTCATGAAAGTTAAGGCAAGGCTATGGAGTCTTGTGCAATTTCTTAGATGGACACAAGGGGTCAGCATAAAGTCAGCATCTGAAAAGCTCACCTCCATCTCTAAACAGTCTGGAGTCCGGCTTGTTTCACCGCACCCATTCCCAAGGCCCTGTTTTGTCTCCCCACAGGTTGCCAAAGCTCTTGAAATCTGCACTGTGGTCACTGAGCAATACCCCAAAGGTTTGGGCCCAACAGTACCGGAGCTGGGAGCTGAAGAATTGCCCAAATACACCAAAACATGCTTTAGCATGCTTACCCCAGAGGTGGAAAAAGAGATGGCGTCTGTTCCCAACTTGAAATCCGTACTTCTCTGTGGGATCGAGACACAGGCTTGCATCATGGTATGAGATCAGGAACCTGGATTTTGGCGGTAGGCAAAAGAAAAAAAAAACACCCAGCAAAACTACAGACCAATCAGCCTAACATCAATATCCGGGAAGATATTGGAAAAGATAATAAAATAACAGATCTGCCAACGTGTAGAAATGAGTAAAGTAATAACTAGAAGTCAGCATTAGTTTCTTAAAAACAGATCATACCAAACCAATCTTATTTAATTTTTCAACATAGAGACTTAATTAGTAACTAGCAAAATACTGTGGACATAATATACTTAGACTTCAGCAAGGCATTCGACAAAGTAGATCACAACCTACTTCTTGGTAAGCTAGAAAAAAGTGGGATAGAGAGCATCACCATCAGATGGATTTGTAACTGCTGACAAACCATAATGGTACTACATCTACATGGAGGGAAGTAAGCAGTGGGGTACCACAAGGTTCCATCTTAGGCCCAGGACTCTTCAATATTTTCATAAATGACTTAGATGAGGAAATAGAAGGGGAACTTACCAAATTTGCAGATGTCACTAAGCTGGCATGAATAACACTAGATCATAAGCTCAAGATCCAGATGGATCTTGACAGACTTGAACATTAGACCCTATCTAATAAAATGAAATTCAATGTAGAGAAAAATAAAGTCTTACACTTAGGTAAGAAAAACCAAATACACATATGGATTGGGTGAAAGCAGGCTTAATAGTAGTAAGTGTGGGAGGGATCTTGGAGTCTTAGTGGACGACCACTTAAATATGATCTAACAGTGTGCGGTGGCAGCCAAAAAAGCCAGTGCAGTCCTAAATTGTATTAATGGAGGGATACAATCAAGTTCAAGTGAGGTACTAATACCAGTCTATAAAGCCTTAGTAAGGCCACACCTAGAGTATTGCATCCAGTTTTGGTCATCACACTATAAAAAAAGATGTTGAGACTCTAGAAAAAGTGCAGAGAAGAGCAACCAAGGTGATTAGGAGACTGGAGGCTAAAACATAGGCTGAATGGTTTCAGGAACTGGGCATGGCTAGTCTAGTAAAGAGAAGGACCAGGGGAGACATGATAGCAGTGTTTGAATATTTGAGGGGCTGCCCCAGAGAGCTATTTTCCAAAGCACCTGAAGGCCAGACAAGGAATAATGGATGGAAATTAAACAAGGAGAAATTCAACCTGGAATTAAGGAGAAATTTTCTGACAGTGAGGCCATTCAACCAGTGGAAAGGCTTGCCTTCAGACGTTGTAGGAGCTTCATCACTGGAAGCTTTCAAGAAGAGACTGGACTGCCACCTGCCAGAAATGGGGTAGGGTCTCCTGCTTGGGCAGGGGGTTGGACTAGATGACCTACAAGGACCCTTCTAACACTATTAATCTGTTAAAAACTGATGTCAAGGTAGATGGACTAGCTATGCAGCTTTTATCAATGTACCAATAGAAGAGAATATTTGTAGCTCAAGGTTGAATTGTGGGGTTCTTGATACCTGAGCTTGGTTTCCTCAGTGTTCAGCAGAAAGCTCATAAACTCAGCTTTCCTCCTACTGGTGCTGCAGGGGAGTGTACGACACCTCATCACGTTTGAGTTGCCTCAGCCAACTTGCCAGAGCAAATTTGCTGCAGCCAACTCGCCATGGGACAACTTGCCATGGCCAACTTGCTGCGGGACAAGAGTTGCCCTAAAGTCGAAGAGCCGTGGTGGTGCAGTGTTTAGAGTGCAGTATTGCAGGCTACTTCTGCTGACTGCCGACTGCCAGCAGTTTGGCAATTCAGTTCTCACTGGCTCAAGATTGACTCAGCCTTCCATCCTTTCCAGATCGATAAAATGAGGAGCCAGATTGCTGGGGGAAATATATGCTGATTCTGTAAACTGCTTGGGGCGGTAAAGTCCTGTGAAGCGGTATATAAGTCTAAGTGCTATTGCTAAATATGGAATAGAATAATTAAAAGATACCAAAAGAGGGACAAAATGAAATGTAAAGTATTGTAAATAATTAAAGTGAATTGTTGAATTGTCCCGCAGTGAGTTGTCCCGTGGTGAGTTGACCATAACGAATTGTCCTATGGCGAGTTGGCTGCAGCAAATTGGCCGTGGTGAGTTGTTCATGACAAGTTGGCTGCGGTGAGTTGTCCCCTTTGGCTGCAGGGAATCCCACTGCGTATGTATATACGGTGGTGGTTATAAGGTCTTGGAGTAAACATGGGAGATTCAAGTTTAAACCATATTTAGCTCTCAAGGGTTTGAACTAGTCTTGCTAAGTCATTGCTCTTTATAAGCTTATGGGAATCTGCAGGAACTTGCTTCTTTTGTCAAAAATAACAGTTAAAAAGAATCATCCTGCAAACTCTGCCCCAGGGCAGAGCTTAGAGCACAATATGGTTTTAATAGTTGTGCCCCACCTCCTGTGGATAGCAAAGGGCTATTGTACAGTTAAAAGGAAGAGAGGTTCCTATCTAAATCACCTTGCATTCCTAGAGGAAAAAGGGGGTTAGAAACTTAACAGACAAATAAATAGAAGGTCCATAGACCAGAATTATCGGTCTTGTTCAAATAAGCCAATAGCCTTTTTTAATAGATCATGCTAAACCACAGTTTACTGAATTATCACTGCCTGGATTCATCAAAGGGGTAAACTATAAACCATGCTTATAAGCTATCCTTTCTGGGTTCATACAACGTACAGGTAGTCCTCAATTTGCAACCATTCATTTAATGACCCTTCAATATTAGCAGCAGTGCTGAAAAAAGTGACTTGCAACTGGTCCTTGCACTTTCGACCATTGCACTTAATAACCGCAGTGATTTGCTTAGCAACCAGTGTTTGCAAAACATTGTGAAATTGACCATAATTCATTTAATGACTTCTTCAGTAACGAAAGTGCTAGTCCCAATTGCGGTCATACTTCAAGGACTACCTGGTGTAGACAAACCAACAGAAGAGAGTATACATAGCTCAGGGATGCACTGTTAGGTTCTTGGTGTTCTTTGAGATTTGTTGTTTCTTTGCACAGGTTTCACTGATTTAATAACAAACCATATTTTGATCTAACGTATTGAGCATACTCAGCCATGCAATAAGACTTCTTTGGTTTCGACTCCGCATGTTGTGTGAATCTAGCCCCCTATAATTTATTCAGCACCCCAGGGCTAAGTAAGCTATACTTAGAAACCGCCATTTAAGTGCCAGAGTAAAATTGGGAAGACATTCATTTCTTCCTATCTTTGAATCTTTAACCAATGTAGCTGGTCTGGCAAATACAGTAATTCTCGACTTTCAACAATTCATCTAGTGATTGTTCAGAGTTACAACGGCATTGAAAAAACTGAGTTATGACCATTTTTCACAGTTGCAACCTTTATAGCATTCCCATGGTCAGGTGATCAAAGTTCAGATACTTGGCAGCTGGTTCATACTTATGACCATTGCTGTGTCCCAAGGTCACGTGATCCCCTTTTGCGACCTTTTGACAAGCAAAGTCAATGGGCAAGCCAGATTCACTGAACTAAGAATAGAATAGAATAGAATAGAATAGAATACTTTATTGGCCAAGTGTGATTGGACACACAAGGAATTTGTCTTGGTGTAAATACTCTCAGTATACATACAGAAAAGGTACATTCGTTAAGGATCAAGAATCATAATGATAGTCATAGGGTACAATCAACTGGATTACATAGGGTACAACTGGATTACTAACTTACCACGTGGAGTGATTCACTTAACAACTGTAGCAAGAAAGGTGGTAAAGTGGGGCAAAACCCACTTAACAAATACCTAATTTAACAGAAATTTTGGGCTCAACTGTGGTCATAAGTGGAGGACTACATGTAGTTTCAAATCCTGAGGAGCCTGGGAGGAGTAAAACAAAACACTTCAGTTTTTTTCTCAAGCTAAAAAGGCCAAATAATATACAGGTAGTCCTCGATTTACAATCATTAGTTTAGCAACTATTCACAGTTAAAAGAGCACTGAAAAAAGTTACTTATAGTTGGTCCTTGCACTTTCCCAGCCGGATTCTGATAAGCAAAATCAATGGGGGAAACCAGATTTGCTTAATGACCATGTGATTCATTTAACAACCATAGCAAAAGTAAAATTGGGTACAGCTCAGGTAACAACTGTTTTGGTTAGCCATGGAAATTCTGGTCTGAACTGTAATTATAAGTAGAGGACTAGCTACAGAACTTAGAAATAGGCATGAAGCTAATTCTGGCGGAAGACAGGAGATGAACTCGATCGAACACAGGTAAGAGCTGCTACTAAAGCCTACCTTGTGATTCATGTGGCAAAGTGTAAATACTTCTCCACACTAATTGCATCTGCAGATAATCGCCCAGCAACCCTCTTTAAGGTGAGTCTCCACCTCCAGGGGAAGGAGGAGATTGAGGTCCACCTGAAGGGGCGCACTGAGGAATTTGCAGATTTTCTGGAAGACAAAATCACTCGACTTCGTTCCCAGTTAGATGCTGGCATGGTTGCTGGTCCAGTGGAAGCTCCTGAGGCAGGTTCTTGCCCTGTTATCTGGGAACGGTTTACTCTTGAGGAAGTGGACAGGATTCTAGGGAGTATGCGCATGAGCACCTGTATTTTAGACCCATGTCCTTCCTGGCTTGTGAAACCTTCCCAGGAGGTGACAGGCAGGTGGACTCTGGTGGTGATTAATGTTTCCACCCTCTTCTTAAGAAGCCATTGCTGGACTCCACCCAGTTGGATCATTTCCGACCTGTCTCTGATCTTCTATTTTTGGGGAAGGTTGTTGAGAAGGTGGTCGTGCAGCAGCTCAACAGGTTTCTGGATGAAACGGATTATCTTGACCCCTACCAGTAAGGATTCAGGTCTGGATTTGGGACAGAAACAGCACTTCTGGATGGTCTCTGGTGGGAGAGAGATGAGGGTAGTGCATCCATCCTTGCTCTACTTGACCTCTCAGCGGCTTTTAATACCATTGATCATGAGAGTCTTCTGGGGCAGCTTCAGGGGATGGGAGTGGGAAGTCTTGGTTCACTTCCTTCCTCTACGTCTGCTCTCAGTCAATGTTGATAGGAGGGGAGAGATCTAGCCGTTGCCCACTGCTTTATGGGGTTCCGCAGGGCTCGGTACTCTCTCTGCTCCTTTTAAATATTTATATGAAGCCTCTGGGTGAGATCATCCATCACCATGGACTGAGGTATCACCAATATGCTGGTGATACTCAGCTGCATGTCTCGATCCGTGGTGAGTTAAGTGTTGCTGTGTCCTCCCTCTCACAGTGCCTGGAATGGATGGGAAGCAACGGGTTGAAACTAAACCCTTGCAAGACCGAGTGGCTCTGGGTTTGGGGTTTGTTGGCTCAGGGAGAATTGCCACCTTTGGTCTTGGATGGGGTGGCACTACCCCAAACAGATCCTGCACGTAATTTAGTGATTTTTCTGGAGTCATGATTCCTGCTTGAAGATCAGGTGGTAGTTATGGCCAGGATGGCCTTTGCGTAACTGTGGGTTGTGCACCAGTTACACCCTTTCCTGGACTAGTGGTCACTCATGCCCTACTCCCTTCCATCTTGATTGCAACGCACTCCTCATGAGGCTGCCCTTGAAGAACATCCGGAAGTTCCAGTTGGTGCAAAATTGCAGTGGCCTGCATGGTTTTGTGTAGACCCTGGTGTGCACATGTGTCACTTCTCCTGCAGGAACTGCATTGGTTGCCAATTTGCTTCCAGGTGCAATTCAAGGTGCTGATTATCACCTTTAAAGCCCTTCATGGCTTGGGACCAGGTTATCTGAGGGAACGTCTCTTGCCAGTCACATCTATCTGACCCATCTGAGCAGGAAGGCAGGGAATGTTGCGGGTCTCATCTCTGAGGGAGACAAACATGGAAGGACTGAGAAGCAAGGCCTTTTCTGTGGTGGCTCCATCCGTCTGGAACATCATTCCCCCAGAGATTAGAATGGCCCCCACTCTAGCACTCTTCCGGAAGGCACTGAAGACCTGGTTTTGCCAGTGGGCTTGGGGAGCCCAGAGCAGGATGTAGCCCATTAAATGGCTAGTGTGATCTGCTGTCGTCGGGGTGGGAGTTGGGGGGTGATTTTTTTTCCAGATTTTATTCTATTGTACTTTATTAATTTATTTGATTCTTTTTGTTAGTTTTTATTGTTTTTTGTTTTTATTTTTTGTTTTAAATGTGGTTTTACATTGTATAAGCCACCTCGAGTCGCCCATGGGCGAATAGGAGGCAATATAAATTAAATAAATAAGTAAATAATTTGCTCCTATGGATTAAAGGAGCAGCAGCAAGACTGCTTTATATGCGAGGAGCCAGCTTACCACCAATAGGTATATTCACAGTGGGAATGAGGACCCAGCATAGTCATCTCCACAACACACAATTTAGTACTAAACACCCCAGCATTTCTTAGCCCAGAGGGCCTCCTGACTGGGCAATTGTGGGAGATGGTTGAAGGACTGAAAGAGTTGCAAAACCCTGGGAGTGGCAGAGTTCTGAAGAGTTCCACCACAGGAATGATTGCTCTCTCATAGAAACTGAAGGCAGTTTCTTTTGATATTTATTTATTTATTTTACCCAGAGTACTGCCTTGGATGTCATGGAGCGAGGTCTGGACGTTCACATCGTGGTGGATGCTTGCTCTTCTCGCAGGTGATCAGTGGGACGGATGGGGAGAAGAGTCCAACATGACCCCTTCCATTTTCCTCATGTCTCTCATTGGGATTTTTTTCTTTCTGTCTCCCTTTCTTAGCCAGGTGGACAGGATCATAGCTCTGTCCAGACTGCGTCAGAGCGGGGCCTTCCTTACCACCAGCGAGGGACTTATCCTGCAGCTTGTCCGGGATGCGGCCCACCCACATTTCCGAGAGGTAGTTCTCTAAATTTCTTTCCACACATCCAAGCTGCTAGCTTCATTCACCTGCTTCAGTTGGCCAGTGCTTCTCTATAAATGGCCTCCTGATGAAGCAGTGGGATTTAATCAGCTCAATGTGAAGCAGTCCCACTGATATCAGGAGCAGCGATCTTTGGTGGTATCCCAGCCATCTTTACTGAAGTAAGCAGGCTGGCCATGTTTCTTTTTTTGACAGTATAATAAAACTACAAAACCCATAGTTGCTTGGTCAGGATTAACAATATCATGAGCATGTGATGGGAGAACATATCCTTCTTGTACATTATTCTGTTGTGTCTTATCTCCTCATGTGCTCACTGGCATAGAGGAGGAGAAGGATGTAACTAGTTACCAGAATTCCTAGAGAAGCCTGTTGTGGAGCCACTCTAGGCTCTCATCTCTATCTAGCTGTAAGGCAATTTGATTGACCAAATGAGCCCAGATGACCAAGCAAATCAATCTCAACAAACCAGTTCTGTGTCCCCGCCCAAGGGAATGTGGTCTGGCAGAATTAAACCAACATTTGCCTGGGAGCACATCTTTGGAGGAAATAAGAACTCTTTCAATAGACTGTTAGGCTACTCTCCAGAAACTGGATAGCACTAGGACTGAAACTAATAGGCTTATTTTAAATGTAATAATATATCCTTTCAATCACAAGATTGGTGAGAACTTCTGGCAGGGTTCTGGGGAAATCCATGTTCGTGGATCTTGTGATTTTCTGTGGCTTGAAAGAAAGCAGGTCAGATAACTTCCGGATTATTCTCCAGTTGTTCTCCACTCCTTTTCTTTTTCAGATTCAGAAACTGATTATGGATCCTGCCCCTGACAGTGGCCTTCTGCCCCTCATAAAAGAGCCAAATCCCCTTTTCAGTTAGTTCAACTGGTCCAAGGACGATAATCGTTTAAAGCGCCTTCAGCCATTTCATCTGGTGTCCTTGACCTTTTGAATGGGAAGAAACAAAATCAAGATTCTTCAAGTTGATTTTAAAGGAGATGATGAATTATAAACATAGCTGAGAAGCTGAATCAGACCTGTGATCTTTCTATAGTTATTCAATGAGATGGTTGAAAGAAGACACTGGTAGTATTTTGGCCTGGTATTTTTCTATTAAGAAACATCAATTCTGCCTCCTTAGTGCATAACATTTATCTTGGTTATGTGTACAAATATATATTTAATTTGCACATTTTATTGTGACAGTTCTCTTGTCAGCATGTATAAATAATATCTGGAATTGTTTTACACTTTATGTCTATGGAGATTCTCAGTCATTCAGATCATGGTTGTCCCAAAGGTGTTTTTTCAAAAGGGAACTGGACTTTGTTTTTCCTTGAAGATGTTTTGCTTCTCATCCAAGGAGCTTCTTCACTTCTGAACAACCTTCTTGGATGAGAAGCGAAACGTCTTCAAGGAAAAACAAAGCCTAGTTGCCTTTTGACAAAGTACCTTTGGATTTTACACTTTAGTACAGATTTAGGAAACAAGCAGGAAATTAAGCAGATGCTGGGTTCATACATGATTCTTATTGCTTTATTGAATAAACTACAGTTTTGGAGTGGTTTTAGTTAACTGTATTTAACTGAGTTCATACAACATGTAATCAAAGCATTTTTGACTCAAGTCTGATGTATAAATTCAGTTTACTTTTATTGACAGAAAGAAAAGTTCAGGTAGTCCTTAACTTATAACAGTTCATCTAGTGACTTAGGACCATTTTTCACTTATGACCATTGCAACATCCTGTGGTCATGTGACCAAAATTCAAGTGCTTGGCAGCTGACTCATATTTATGATAGTTGCATTGTCCTTGGGTCTTATGATCACCTTTTCCAAACTTCTGACAAGCAAAGTCAACGGGGAAGGCAGATTCACTTAATAATTTTTTCACTAACTTAACAACTGCAATGATTCACTTAGCAACTGTGGCAAGAAAGGTCATAAGAGGGGGCAAAATTCATTTAACAAATGTCTCAGTAATATAAATTTTGGGCTCAATTATGATTGTAAGTCAAGGACTACCTGTAGTTGTGTGCAGGAAAGCAGCAATTTCTACAGTTAATCAAACAATCTGAAAAAGTCTCCCTTTTCTTACTTCTATAATTTGTAGGTCTAGTCACAATCATGACAGCTAAAAATGTGCGTTTATTTAAAAATTCACAATTTCATGCTGGCCCTGGTTTCATGCCCTGTTCAACACAATGAATGTGTATTGGGGCCCTAACAATTGCTAAATATTCAAGCTCCAGCTGTATTTTTTTTTAAAAAAAAAAAAGTTTACTAGCTTCACGTGTAGAAATTAATAAATTTCCCTTCATTTCCTGAGAAATATCAACTGCTGATTTCTGGACACCAAAAGTATAACGTTAATGGCTGCTTTCAGTTGTGAAATAAAATGGTAATTGTTTTACTTGCCATGCACACATTTTGACTGTAGTCTAAAACGACATTCTCAACCTTAGCAGCTTTTAAGATGTGTGAACTCAGAACCCAGCAGGGTGGGGAATTCTGGGAACTGAAGTCCACATATCTTAAAAGTTGCTAAGGTTGAGAAACCCTGCTCTAAAGTCACATTTAATTTACATATAATCTCTCTGAGCCAAGCATCACCATGGGATGTCTGGAAATTCTCAAGTCATCCAAGTCATGGTTATTCCAAAGGTGCTTTTTGAAGAGGCAACTGGATTTAGACGTTTTACTTCTCATCCAAGAAGTTTCTTCAGCTCTGACTGGATGGTGGGGAATGGAAGGATTTATACTCTATATATAGAGAGAGAGACAAGAGTGCAAGGAGTATAAATCTTTCCATCCCTCACCATCCGGTCAGAAAAAGCTTCTTGGATAAGAAACGAAATGTCTTCAAAGAAAAAACAAAGTCCAGTTGCCTCTTGAAAAAGTACCTTTGGGACATCACCATGGGAAAAATATATTGTTTTGGCAGGAAAGACTTTCAAGAAATGTATGTGTCTATCATTCCACGATGAGCAGGAAAAGAAATAATGTTTACTTCTGTCCCTGTTGTTGAGCCTGCTCTAACTGACAGCTTCCATAGCAAAACATAGAGGATGCGGGAAAGTTAGTTTTCTGGATACGGGGCATGCTACTTTTCAGGCAGCTGAATAGAATTTGAAAGCTAATCGAACCTCAAGGGTATATTTTTTTAAAAAGACATATCCACATAGGACTCCAGATTTGATTATTCACCGCTTTATCCTCGCCCCCCCTTACTTTCGCAGCTGTCCCTTTAAGACCCAGGTTTCCCTTTCTGCTCCCCATCACAACACCAGCGACACGTGTCTCCCCGCGTGCTTCCAACGCTGAACTGTCGCCTTTTCCCCCCTGCCGCTTTCCCATTGGCCAAAACTGGGTCAGGCTCCTCCTACTGTATCTCCTCCCATTGGTCAAATCTAGGTCAGAGCCCCACCTGCCCCATGGCAGACGCACATGACAGAAGAAGCAAGGGGGGGGGAGCGGTGTTTGCAAATCTCACGCTCTCGGGCGTCTGGTTGGTGGAGAAGGGCTCGCGAATCCCCGCCCACTTTCGCTGGCCGGCCCCTCCTACTTTGTGGCAAAAGGAGGGGCGAATTCGGAAATAGTTGCGAAGTGGTTGTTGAGGAAAGTAACTGGAGCGATTTTTTTTTTGCAATTTTATATCTGCATCTATCTGTCTATTGCACGCGTTTAGCTCAAATGCATTGGTTCCCTTCTGGGGGAAGCCTGCATAGGACTCCGGAACGGATCGGAATCCGCTTTCGGTTTCTCCCCCTTATTATAACGAGGACCTGGCAGAGAAGCAGGTGCGAAAATCTCGGATTCCTTCATTGCCTGCCCGAGAAGACGCTTTTCCCTGGTTGGAGTTCGTGCATTGCTTTTTCCAGTGCTTCTAGGATTTAGCTGGAGGAGGAAAAGGCGAGTTGATCCACCGCCGCCGTTTAGACTAGGGAACAGGATCTCTTAGTGAAGGGATCACATCGCTGAGTCTTTTTCTTTAGAGAGGGAAAGGCTAGGGCTTCGGAGAAAAACCTCCTGGGGGTAATTAATTCCCCCTCCCAAAAAATAAATTCATTTTTAAAAAATTCTGAATTAGACAATCGATTCCCCCCGTTTTCTGATCCTCTTCAGTTATTGTTTCCTGCTTTTTAAAAAAATTAAATCTCTCCCACCCCCCCCACCCCCGAGCCTCTTCATCTCCAGCAAGATCCTAACAGATCTTCTGCGAAGATCCTTTTTGGTGCCGACTGGTTGCTAAATTTGGAGCGGGGCAAAGCGGGGGCCGTCCGCCTGCGCCCTGGAGGCTTATTTGGAGGCTGGTGGTGGAAGGAGAACTAGAGATGAAAGGGGTTGGGGGGCAAGCGGGAAAGAAATATTTTAGGGGGAGGGGGAGGAAATCATCCAGGTCCTGAAATTTCCTTCCCTTCTTGAGCATCGCCGGTGGATTTTCGTCGGGCTCTAGTTCGAAGCTTGATGCTTTTACTGGTTATTTTTTTTTATATTTCTAAAGTCGGGACACTGTGCTGGAGATCGTCGAAAAGAGAGGAAAAGGCAGCGGGCATCTCCTGGAGTTAACTGCTGCTCTCGCTGCCGCAACCCTCACCATGGCCCAGGGCAGTCCGGCACCCAGTCTCATGTCTTCTCCCCCTCCTCCTCTGGCGATTGGAGGCCCCAGTTCCACTATGGTCAGTCTCAAGAGCCTCCTTCAAGGACCGGTCAAGAGTCCTGAACGCCGGGGGACCAAGGATCTGGCCTCATGTGAGTGATTCCAACCCCCACCCCACCCCGCCCCCACCGCCTGCAACATGCCAAGTCTAACCAGCATTTGTACTGGCAGCCACACAAAACATTTGCTGCTTTCCAACTGTTTTGCCAGTTCACAGTGGAGAGATTTGATTTGCTTGTTTAGAAATTGCTAAAGCAAATTTTTGTGCCTCTGTGTAGATTATCATCTATCATCTGTCATCTATCTACTCAATCAGCATTCTAGCTAGCTAGCTAGTCTATGCTATCTATCTATCTTATCTACCTATCTATAACTATCTCACCTATTTATCTATATATCCTATATATCATCTATATGCTATCTGTCTATCTATCTATCTATCTATCTATCTATCTATCTATCTATCTATCTATCTATCTATCATCTACTATCATCCATCATTTAGGAATCAAAAACAACTTTGATGGCACGTACTCCATCAACTATATAGAGAATTGCTGCTAGTTCCATTTTACAGTTTGAGAACCAAGAGGATGAGCCACCCTTAAAGGGAGAAAGAAGTTGGCCATATTTGCAAAGCGTATTTTCCAGTTATGAACCAAATCATGGTTTATTCAGCCCATTTTTATGGGTTTGCCCCACTTACTGTAGCATGAACTTGACATGGCTGGCCAGGTTGCATTAGATACATTGTGTTTGTGATTCAGTGTTCCTGTGGCAACATGGAATTAAAGTGAGGCTCTCCTGTGGGCCAGTATCATTTTTCATCCACCACTTGAACTTTGAGAAACCTTTCCCAAGTATTTCATTTTAACAGTCCAAGTGTTTTCTGCCTAGCTTGCCTGAGACATGCCAATTTTATAACATGGATGCAGTTTAAAAGAATTAGGGGTCTTATGTCATAATAAAGATAAATTATTGTTGTGGGCTTTCTGTAACACACACACACACACACACACACGGGGGGGGGGAGAGGAGGGAGAGAGAGACCCTATAATAAATACTATTCCAACTATCACTCCATCTTGTTTATTTTTCCTCCTGACTATAATTGTTTCCTAATCTTCCTTCCCTTTTGGAATTCTTTGCAACATTGGATTGTCTTTTCCATCCCAACCTGGCCAATCTCTTTTAAAGTAACAGGGACACACCAGTGCTAAAAGGCGTCCTTGCTGTGGTTTTCTGTTTGCTTTCACTTCTACCTTTTCTGCCATCTGGATTTGGGAAGAGGAGGGGGGAAAGGAGCAGAGGGAGTGTTGCCATTAATGCGGTGTCCTCATTTCAACTTGCCACTGTTACTTCCCCTTTTTGTTCTGTTTCCTGTACTGTGAATTGCAAGAACAAGGTTTGTGTTCAAGGAAGATTCTTTTTCAAGAATTTGCTTATAAGAGCCCCTGTTTTAATTTTGATGGGATCATCATTTTAAGGAAGCTTTGGAAGAAGGGTGGGGGGGTTTGTTCTCTCATAGCTTTTGGCTGGGAGGAGCTTAGATCTGAGAATTCCACAGGAGACCAAAGCCCTTGTAAATAGTATACGGTATAATAGGTGGAGTTAGATACACAGCAATTCTGAGTTGCCCTTCTCAAACCTGGCACCCTTCAGCTAGAGTGGACTGCAGCAGTGGTTGGAAGGGGAGGGTGGGAGTTGTAGTCCAAAACCCATATGAAAGATGCTCGCTTCTGGAAACCTTTGGCCAAGATGTCGGTGGGGGGCAGGATTTTCAAAGATCAGAATGGGGGGAGTAAGGGGTGGGGAGAGGATTTTCCAAGCCTAAAACTTATCCTTCTCCCCATTCCCTGTAATGACATCTTTAAAAAGGACTTGCCATGACTGCCATTGCGGTTCCTTCCTTTTTAAATGGATTTTGGGGGTTCTAGTGTTGTGTTTTCTAATTCCCCTAATGCCTCACCATGCCAGCATCATCACAGGGTTTTTTTTTTAAAAAAAAAATAATTATTGTGGAAGGCTTGCGGGGGGGGGGAGGGGGGTATCAGGTTTTCAGGTGGAGAAATGGCTCTCCTGGACTCCTTGCAGGAGGAGGGGGTCAGGAGAGGATTAGCAGAGAGATCTTGGATTTCTGAGCTGGGAGGGGAAGAGAGGGGGGGGATCTTTTAAGACCCTCTTGGAGAGAAGGTTTGGGGATGCAGGATTCCTGGAGTTTTGCTGCTGGAGAAATGCCAACTCATCAGGGTTTTCCAGGGTGATCCATCAAGGGGTGTTTCTGTACATGCGCGTGCATACACACGCGCACACACACACACACACATACACACACTCTTACATCTGCTGGCTGGCAGCAGTAAATCCCTTAAAGCTGCACACAGCTCAGCCACGGGACACAGCAGGAGGGAACGAAACGTGCCGGCCTGGAGCTTCGCCCCAGGAAACAATCTCTAAGACTTTTCACAGGAGCAATCAGACAACGGGCGGGCGAGCAAGGGAGGCGCAGGTGGCAGCAGCCGGGGATATTGTGGGGACAATCACAACATTTCCCAGGGTCAGCAAACTCCTCCGCCCCCCACAAGGAGAAAGAAGGGTGGGGGGGAGAAAAGCAGAGTGAGGGAGCGCCTGCTCTCCACAAGCTGGCATTTATATTCTAGTTTAGCAGCAGTCAGGATGAGAGGTGGACAGAAGGATACAGATGGTGGGTAATCTTGGCATAGAGACCATGATGTGGGGATGGGCAGCTGGTAAGCCAGATCAAGGTTTGAAGGGGGCCAGTTGGATCTCTTAGCCTCCCTGGGCAGAATCTTCTATAGGCTCCCTCCCTCCCCTTTTAATCCTTATTTAATATTTATTTTCCTCCTAGTTGCATGTCCCTCCTTAAGACAAGATCCGTGTGTACAGAGGGGAGACTGTTGCGTGTTTTAAGCCCCCCCTTCCCCCAAGAAGTCCATTGGGATGCCTGCATTGGGAGACATATTCCTTCACGTGTACCTCCTCCCTCCCCTCCCCTCGGATTTCGGGAGCTGATGCTAACCTTGACCATCCATATTAGCGTTCAAGGGTTGTTGTTGATGTTTTTTTCTTTCTGCCACGTGCATGATTTTATGTTGCTTTGGAGAGCCTTCTGCTCTTGTGTTTTTTTCCCTCTTTGTGTTGTCTACATTCGCTGGCTGGCTGGCTGGCTGGGGCTCAGTTTGTTTCTGATAACTCCAACCACAGGGAAGGCTGCTTGGTGCTGGCTCCTCTGTTTGGAGGTTTGATTATTTTGTGTGGGTTATGACTGCAGTGGGCTGGCTGGGTCTGGGTTCAAAATAATAATAATAATTGTTAAAAAAATCTTGTGTTCACTCTGCTTGGCCCAACAGCCTGAATGTTGGGCGTTAGCTATTTCCCTGCTCCATTTCATTATATTCCTTTTAGCATCTGATCCCCAAATATCCTGAGCCACATTAGTTACAAAAGTAGTATCTTATGTGGTTTATGGGTCAGATTATTATGTGGACCCCAAGCTAGGATTGCTTGATGGTTCTGTTTACTGTACATATATAGTACATGCCTAGGAATAATGCAGGTTAAATATATTGTGTGAATTCAGCCTTGAAGTACTTTGTATTCTGAAACAGTTTTCACCCCTGCAATAGCTAGTGGGGCAGAATTAGAAAACAAGGCTCACATGCTGAAGTCTAGCTTTAGGTATTGCGTTAAATTGGCCATGGGGAAGATTTATGGGAAATTTGGGGGAGTGAGGAAGCAGTTTAGGAGGTAATTTTAGTGTAACACAGGAAAAATCTTCGTGCTTAAGAACTAGGACTAAAGGGAAAGGAGGAATGAAGACAAAATATTTATCATTTTTATTTTCCACCGTATCATTCCCCATATTTTAAATAATATCAGCAGTATTTTTTCTATATCCTGTTCTTTGATGTTATTTATCTTCTGCAGGCATTTTATCCTTGTAGTACATTATTCCCATTTTACAGATGGGGAAAACTGAGGCTTTAAAAAAATGGCCATGGATTGTTCTGATGAGTCTCGTGACTGGGTCAAGATTTCATCCAGCAGTTCATAATTGCCAGTTTCAGGTAGTTGCGTGGGTGGATCCAGGCACTGGAAGAAAGGAGGAGGAGGAGGAGGAGGAAAAGGAGGGAGGGAGGAGAGAAAATATTCCAGGATCAATCTGTATGGGGCATCTCTTCACAATTGGGAATTGTATGTGGGTTTAATCTAGTCATGGGGCGTTGGGAGTGACTCGCCCAGTTTCGGGGCGCCAGGTTGGTGTCGCCACAGCCCATCAGCTGGGCCTGGACTTCTCTTCCACGTGTACAGGCAGCGTAAGGGTTCAGGTATGGAGCACCACTCCCAGGCCTGTCTGAACCTCGTCGTGTGGGTTGGGCGCCTGTAAAGCAGACAACCACCTAAGCTTTCAGAGACCTGGTGATTTGGGGAGGGAACTCAGACAGCCCAGGTGCAGTGGAGAAAGGATGCAGGGGTGTGTATGTGTGTGTGCGCGCGCGTGCATGTGTGTGTGTGTGTGTAGGTAGATAGTAGGTGTCACATCAAGGACGTTTAAAGAAATGTTTGTATCCTCTCCCACTCACCTCCTGCAACTATCCTCTGTTTGAGCCCACTCATCAATGAACGATCTCCGCAGTCTGCTGTAAACACTGGGGCAACCAAAGGGGCAGCGTGTGTGTGGTGGTGGTGGGGATATGGATCCCTTTTTCCCCTAGGCAGGAGCAGATTGAATAATACCTGAACCTAAGCCAGTGGATTCAGGGATTAGACTGCTCACTCAGGCAGAAAATCCTTGTTTTTGCCTAGATTAATGGTTCTGAGGTGTGTGTCTGTATTAAAGTCACTGAGTTCCCTTGAAAGGCCAGTTTCTCTGAAAAGAGCCACCTTCCCGGCTGCCTCCTCTGAGCTTCGGGCTGGCAGGCTGGCAAGGGGCAGCAAAGGAACAGGAGCACTGATGAAGCCGATCAGATACGGCTGAGCGCAGCAGGGGTCAGCTGGGGTAAAGCCGCGCTTGTATTTTGCTGCTGAACAACAGGCAGGCCTTGGGGCAGAGAAAGTGAAGGATAAGTCCTGGGCAAATTTCAGCAGTTTTACACTACAGATATCAGCGATTGCATTTTACAGCCTCGGTGATCTACAGTTGCCCTTGCTTCTCAGTCCTTCATTTTAACCACAACCATAGATTAGAAGCATTTTAATCAAACAGCGTCCCCAGACTGGTGCTGCCTCGCTGCCAGATATTTAAAAAGCTAAATAAAAACACATGATCCAGCACAGGATCAGATACATGTCCAAATCTGCAGTGCAAAAAAAAAACCAAAGAAACAAAACCACCTCAGAGCAATCATGCAAATCCTGGCGAAGATTGGCACGATTGCAGAAAGATAGAGGAAAGATTTGGCACCCTTAATTTGTTACTAAGAGAGTGGGGAATCTTTCAGATCTGAAACCTTTTCCCGTTTTTAGTCTGAGGCAGTTGCTTCAAGGGTGAAGCAGGCTGTTCTGATCATTTGGGATCCTTCCAAATTCAGAACAGAATTGACTGAAACAACACGATAGAAGCAGGCAGCTTTGAACCCAAAACAGATTTTCGCATTGAACATTAAAAAAAAAAAAAAACAGGTCAAATTTTTAAGGTATCAGCTGCCGATTAACCCCGGGGGAAAAACTTCATTTTGAGTTTGCATGAAGCCACCAAAGGAGATCGGAGGTAGAATATGGGACAGCATTATCTACAGCAAACAGTAGAGATGGCAGAATACCAACATGTGCCTGGTTACACCATCACACAGCTGCCACTCTTTATGTGTTTGCATCCTGACATCTGATGCAAGGGTGTAAGTTATGGTGTTTGTGTGGTGATTTTCTCTGGTTATTTTTGTTCCCCCTCATTTGTCCCTTTCCTCCTCCTGCAGATACCCATATATATGGGATTATTAGTTTGCATGACCATTTTAAAACTTTAAAAAGCTTGGAATCGGGATTATATAGTGTGCCTTTGATTTTATTGGTCCCTGAAAAGCAGCGTTTCTCACCATCAGCATCTTTTAGGAAGGGTGAACTTCCAACTCCCAGAATTCCACAACCAGGATACATTTTAAGGTTGAGAAGCACTAATGTACAATTAGAATAGTTTCCAACAAAGCCTTAATTATAGCATGCAGTGGGTAGGTGGTTTCAGTCTAAATAGCATAAATGGTAGATGGTGATAGCAATAGCACTTAGACTTATATACCGCTTCGCAGTGCTTTACAGCCCGTTCTAAGCGTTTACAAAGTCAGCATATTGCCCCCAGCAACTTGGGTCCTCATTTTACCCATCTCAGAAGGATGGAAGGCTGAATCAACCTTGAGCCTGGTGACATTCGAACTGCCAAATTGCAGGCAGCCGGTGATCAGCAGAAGTAGCTTGCAGTACTGCATTCTAACCACTGCGCCACTGCAGCTCTTGCTAAATGGTAAATACTTTAAAACTGCCAGAATTGTTGATCTTGACTGTCTATCCATGAACTACCTGCATCCATGCAAGTGGATATCAGGAGAAACTAAAAAACAACGAGAATATTAGGAAGCCCATAGCTGAGAGGTGGGTTTCTCTTTGGGGGCACTCAAGCCAAAGCTGGAAGGCCATCTGTTCAGGAACCTTTAAGTCTGGTCTTTGAACGGAACAAGCAGATGGATGGCCTAAATTAATCTTTCCAAATCTTATATTCTAACATCAAGCCAACTTTTTCTTCCTCTGAAATAATGGAGTTACACCTGTAAAAATCTTTGCTGTATTCCTTGACTTACCACCACAATTAAGCCCAAAATTTCTGTTGTTAAGTGGGACACTTGTTAAGTGAGTTTTGCCCCATTTTACAACCTTTCTTGCCACAGTTATTAAATCATTGCTAATTGATAATCATTGATAATTTAGTAGTATGGTTGTTAAGCAAATCTGGCTTCCCCATTGACTTCGCTTGTCAAAAGATTGTAAAAGGGGATCACAGGACCATGGGACATAGCAACAGTCGTACTATGAAGCAATTACCAAGCATCTGAATTTTGATCACATGATCATAGAGATACTACAAAGGTTATAAGTGTGAAAAATGTTCATAACTCCCTTTTTCCAGACAACAAGTTCATCTTGACTTTGTCTGTTGAATAATCTTGCCCTAAGTAGGCTAGGCACGATAAGGAAAATTTGGAAGTGCTCACTTTATGACCATAATTGGGACTGGAACTTCCATTGCTAAGTGGGCAGATGTTAAGTGAATAATGCCTGATTTAATGATCTTTTTTGCTGTTGTTGTTAAGCAAACCCAGCTTCCCCCATTCTGACTTAGCCTGTCAAAAGTCCTTTTGGAAGGTTGCAAATGGTGATCACATGACCCCTGGAAGCTGCAACTATTGTAAATACTTGCCGGTTCCCAAGTGCCTGAATTTTGATCATGTAATCACTGAGACAGTCATAAGTGTGAAGACTATCTTTTTCAGCATTGTTATGTTTGAATAGTCGTTAAGCAAATGGTCGTAAGTCAAGGACTACCAGTATTGCCATTTCCAAAAATTCAGGATAAAGAGAGATAGATAGAGATAGAGGGAGGGAGGGAGAGAGAGAGGGAGGGAGGGAGGGAGAGAGGGAGGGAGAGAGGGAGGGAAAGAGAGGGAGAGAGAGAGATTAACAGAATTGGAAGGGACCTTATAGGTCATCTAGTCCAACCCTCCGCCCAAGCAGGAGACCCTACACCATTTCTGACAGATGGCAGTCCAGTCTCTTCTTGAAAGCTTCCAGTGATGAAGCTCCCACAACTTCTGAAGACAAGATTAGAGAACTATAAATGGAATTGGAGTTAAACATTTTTAACTTGCTGGAGTTGGAAGATGATGTGGTTTAATGTTTTCTGCTTTTGAAGAAGGATTAAGGTTTGGTTTGAGAAAGGATCTTATCGCTGCTAAAGGCATTTTGCATTCCCTTTGAATCATATTTTCCTTTAAAACTGGGGTTGGGAACAATGGCCCTTTTATAATTTGTGGACTTCAACTCCCAGAATTCCTAAGCCAGCATGGCTGGCTCGGGAATTCTGGGAATTGAAGTCCACAAGTTATAAAAGGGCCATAGTTCCCCACCTCTTCTTTAAAAGAATATCACCTTTGACTGAATGGCTTAAATATGCGTAGCTGTAATTTATACTCATTCATTGTTTTTCCCTTTCCTCTTCTCATTAGGTCCTTCTTTTTTAATTATAAGCTGCTTTGGCAAGATATACCCCTTGTCCCTTTACAGTATAAAATTTAAGCTGTAATATGTAGTATATCAGGGAAACAATTATTAATTCATTAATTAACAACTCTTCTTGTCCAAGTCCACTTTGTTTCTAAAAGCATTACAGTTTCCTTAAGCATCTTATCACAGATTTACCATCTTCAGCCTTCTCCTCGCAGCATGAGCAAATTCTAGTCTAATTTTCCAGATTCTGACTTTCCAGTTAATTGCCTGTCTTGTTTTTGATCGCATTTCAGTACACTCCTATTCTTAGATCATACACATATCTTGTTCTTTAACCTGTGTTTCTCTCTTTTGTCCTCCCCTGCTGCTTCTGTTCCATTGCAGGTGTGATCAAAGACAAGGAACGCAAGATGGAGGACGATCTGAGCGTCTCAAGACCTGGGCACTGTGCATATCTGGGGTCCCTGCTGTGGGAACGCACCTTGCCCTATAATGAGATTGAGTATGTCGACTTGGATGAATTTTTGCTGGAAAATGGTTTGCCACCAAGTCCAGCCCATCAGTCCTATTCCCCAGGCAGCCAGCCCACCGCCTCGCCTTCAAGTGGGGTAGTGGTGGATCTTAGTCGGCCGGCTTCTTGTGCGTCATCGTCTTCGGCCTGTTCTTCATCTGGTGAAGGTCTAGTCGGCAGTGATTATGACCAAAATTGCAGCAAGACAGGTAAATTTGGCTGTACATTGGGCAAGAGGATGGTGAGTAGGGGAAGAAAAGGTGAAAACACAGTGATTGGCTCCTGTGGTTCTCCTGCTTTTGGGATGAGATTTGTAAGAAAAATGTAAGAATATCCTTTTAACTCTTTCCCCAAGTCAGTTTTTTCTATAGAAGAGAGTATTTGTAGCTCAGGGTTGAACTGTGGGGGTCCTTGTTGTTCCCTGAGCTTGGTGGTTTTCATGCAGACATTTCATTACCCTACCAAGTAACATATGCACTGATGGTGTTACCTAGCTGGATAATGAAACGTCTGCCAAGCTCTGAGAGCATCAAGGACCCCAAAGTCTAGGTTTTTTTCCTCAGCTTCCAAATATTTTAGATGTCACAACCAGCACAACCTGATTGTAGGCTTAAAACCATAGTTGCCCACACAAATATTTGTTGATAGTATTATAAAGAACACTATTATAAAGCTAGAGTACAGATTAGAGTTGTATTTCTATATGCTTTGTTTTGTTTTCCTTTTGCAGTGCCTCTATGGCAGAGATGGGGAAAGATGGCCCCTTTATGACTTGTGGACTTCCAATTCCCAGAATTCTTCAGCCAGCCATGTTGGCTCAGGAATTCTGGGAGTTGAAGTCCACAAGTCATAAAGGGACTATAGTACCCCACCCCTACTCTGTGGGATAACAAGAAAGCATAATTTAAACTTGTCCTTTGAAGTTGTAAAGGGCAAAGTCATATTGTAGTTTACATTTTTTTTAAAGACAAAGACTTGGGGCCCTGCATCCAGGTTACAAACGGATGCATGTAACAAAGCATTTTTTAATACAAAAATGGATTGTGGAAGCCATGATTTGCAATGAAAGAGCAGCAAAAGAGAAGAGTATATGTAGGGCTTTTTTCTTTCCTGAATCGTTCCTTCCAAGCTACTTTTCTTCCTGTGGCTAAGTCTATATGAAGAGAAAAAGACTTTAGTGCGCAGAGTATAGAAAGATACTTTTTTTTTTCTTCCCTCTGCTCCAGATCTAAATTTTAACCTTCTATTTTGATCCTTGTGCTAAGTGTACTCTTGTATGTTCTATTTGATTAATTCTTACTTTAAAAAGAACTCTAAAATTATTATAAATATATTTATTGTTGGATTAACAAAAAGATGCTTTTTTCTTCAAAAGACAATTGGAAAGAAGAAAACATTTTGCTTCTCATCCAAGAAGCTTCATCAGTTCTGATGGCGGGGGGATGAAAAGATTGGTTCATCAGAACTGATGAAGCTTCTTGGATGAGAAGCAAAATGTTTTCTTTTTCTTTCCTTCTTCTTCCTCAAGGAAAACACAACCCAGTTGCCTTTTGAAGGGGGAAAAACACCTTTGAGACAGTTATGACCTGGATGACTGAAAATCTCCATAGATAACTACAGAAAGACTATTCTTTGAAACATGGTGCATTATGCAGGCTTAGCAGTGGTGTGGAGGTTGATAAAAAAAATATTTTAGCACCCTCACTGGGTTAGAGGGGGGAAGGAAGGCAGTTTCGTGCTCCTCCCTAATTGTGGCAAGAACTATCAGTTTCATCTCCTCCTAATTGCAAATAGTTTTCAGTCCCACCTTCTGGTTGTGGTGGCAGTGAGCCTTCTCCTGGCTGCTGAGAAGTCTAACCTCTCATTCCTAGTCTAGTTTTCACATGCCACATATAGACTGATACACAATGAATTGTGTACTGCTAGCACACACCATGCACTTAGGAAGGAATGTCATTTTTAATCCCATCCTGATTTGTATAAGAATTATTTTCTCCACCTATTGGAAGTTTTAGAATTTCAGAGAAGTTTGAAGCTATTTTTATGGTGGAGAGGATCAGAAAACAGATTTTATGGAATAATCTAGACTAAAGGCAATTAAAGTTGCAATGTTCTGAAAATAGGTTTACCCTGATTTCATCAAAAGTTCACTGCAGTCTTCATCAATGTGTGGACTTCAGCTTCCAGAATTCCCAGTCAGGGAATTTTAATTATAGATATTTCAAGGAATTCTGGGAGATGAAGTCCATACAGTTAGAAATATACCTGTTGAGAATTGATCCAATGGATGAAAATCCCATGTTATAATAGAATCACTTTATTAAAGAGTACATAGAAAGAGATGGAGATTTAAGACAATTTACAACAGTGAAAACATTGCAAATTAATGCATAAACTCAACTTTATTATTACTTTAACAATCTCATTGGCTCTGGGGATGTCTGATAAGTTTGAATTAGGTATTGTGTTCAACTCCCATGCTGAAAACAATTACTTCTAAACTTCCATTTCTTTTTCTGGATTTGTACAACATGCTAAGTTTGGTTAGTTTTAACTTTGTTTAGAAGGATTAGCATGTTGTACAAGTCCAGCCTGTTTGAATAGTTTATGGTTCAGTAATATCAGAAAATGGATTAATTCTGTAACCAAATACACTGCATTATGCAAACCCCATCTCAGAGTAGTAATAATATTGTTTTTGTTTTTATTTGCACCAAGACAAATTCTTTGTGTGTCCAATCACACTTGGCCAATAAAGGATCCTATCCTATCCTATCCTATCCTGTCCTATCCTATCCTATTCTGTTCTATTTAGACCATTTCTGACTGAGCCTTGTTCTGATTCCCAATAGAAAGGTGGAGTGTGTGGATTTTTGAAAACAGAATAATAAGAAATTTGAGTTGAATAATATTTAGAAAGTGATGTACCAGGTTTGATTCTGAATATTGCTTTTTGGCTTCCATTTAGAAGTGTGATTGTTGAGAAGTTGGAGGAAAGGAGGAAGTTTACAGAGTTTTGGATGGAAAACTGGTGCCTACAGTTTACGGTGAAAAATATCAAGAGTGCAAGTTAATGGGGATGAATTGATCCCATCCATAATGTTTGGGGCTCCCTGGAGGATATGCAACACCAGAATTGTGCTCTAGAGCAATGTTTTTCAACCTTAGCCACTTTAAGCTGTGTGAACTTTAATTCCCAGAATTCTTTCAGTTCCCAGCATAGCTGACTGGGGAATTCTGGGAATTGACGTCCACACAACTTAAAATTGCTGAGGTTGAGAGACACTGCTCTGGACTCAGACCTGTGGTGCTCCAGGTTGATTTGCACATCACTAGTATTTTGATCACATCAGACAATGTCATCAGTAGAGTGCAAAAGTGATGCAATTAAACTGATACTCAAGATGATGCAGGTTTTCAAGTGAATTTCTAATTCCTATAATTGATAAATGTATATGTCCCTCTCAAACTTTGATAACACACCAGCCCTCCTATCTCCCCCTACTTCCCATAAAGTTTCTTCTCAATTACAATCCTTCACTTTCTCTAATTTGATTAGCTCAATGTTAATTGAAACACCCAGCATTTCTGAATGCTCCATCTCTTCCTTGTAAGACATAAGCTGGATTCTCACAACACATTAAAACTCCATGGAGTTTGGTGGCCCAGCATGGAAAGACAATCCAGCCATCATCTTATGCACAGGCCATTGAACACATGGTTTGAACACATTGTGTGAAATGAACACATATATTGTTTTATTCACCCAGATCTATTAATCGGTGAATTTAAGACCACTGCAAATATTTTTCTCTTTTATTTAAATCTAAAGAAAGTAACAGGAGCTCTTATATATTGGGGGGGGGGGGCAGAACATTAAACACAAATTGCCTCCCCTCTCTAGATGTTCTTACATTTAAGTCACCCCATCCTCTAAACACTCTGTGCTCTCTGAGATTGGTGGTCTTCTTGCAGATGTTTCTTTACCAAACTAGGTAACATCATCAGTGCCTTAATGATGTCACCTAGTTTGACAATGAAACATCTGCAAGAAAACCACCAAGCTCAGAGAGCACAAAAGATCCCACAATTCAACCCCAAACTACAAATATTCTCTTCCATCTAAAAACTATTTTGCCTTCCAGGAAGCCTGGAATCCTGATATTTGCCCTCTACCACCCATCCTTCCACCACCACCCTTGTTGCTTCATCAGCTATGTTAGCATTCCTGAATACTGCAGCCAATGTTTAAAAACAGAAAAGCCTCCCTTTTGCACAAACACTGCCCCATAACCTGGAGACCCTAAACGTCAGGCCTTTCCTCCACTTATAAGAGGGAGAACTCCTAGGGATGAAGTTTTCTCCTTTCCTGAGCATCAGCTGTGGGTCTCTTCCCCCCCCCCCCTCGCCACCTCAAAGAGCATGTTTGAATGTGTTTGCACGTGTCCTGGAGTAGAGGCCCAGCCCTAGCGTGCCAGGAGACTGCGGGGAATCCCGTGTTACTGGTATGCCAGAGCCCTGTGTCAACCACGCCCGCTTGGAAAGGCCCAGTCTCGTGTCTGTGCATGGAGCCTCCTGCTTTCGCTCACGTTTCTCACCCTGCCTCTGCGAACACATGTCGCTCGGCTGGGCTCTGCGCTCATCGCTCCTGCCAGCTGGCAGCCTGCCCCTTCCTTCCTCGGCGCAGGGCGGGGCGAGCAGGCACGTGGGGCTGCGGTGTGAGGCAGGCAGGCAGGCAAGCAAGCAAGGCAGGCAGGCAGGCAGGGCCTCTCTTAGGGGTGTCTGTGTGGCTCTCCCAGCGGGCAGTTTCCCACGAGGGGCCAGCCGCAGGGGCTTGCAAAGCAGGGCGGAATAGCTGTGGGGCTCTCCTCCAAAGGGAGGCGGGTGGACCACTCCAGCAGCGCGGTCATTTGGGGTCTCCAAGGGGGAGGAGATTAGAAGGGATGACTGGCAGATATCTGGGGGAGTGGGGAGGGGTGGGAACCAGCGTACCTGGGTTCTCCAGCAGGCAGGGAAAAAGACAGCATCGATTTGTTTACAGAGAAAGAGGAGATGGTTTGCTAACAAGAAAAAGCTTGAATGCTGGTAGGGAAAATGTTGCCTACAACAGGAAATGGAGGGTAGGTACAAAGGGGACTTTTGGATCCAGGATGGGGTCTTAGCATCTGATTGAGTTGTAGGTTGTTGGTGGCGTGGGCATTTAAAACTCCACATTATAATTTATGAAGGTTATATTGCTTTGTGACCTACATTTTGAGCTTAGTTTCTAGGTCCTAAATCTTGAGGAAGAGGGAGGGGAGAACCAGGAAATTTGGAGTTAGAAGATGGGGCAGTATTCCAGGTTGAGGACTTGGGGGAGAGTTAAGGGTTAAGAGTGCTGTTAGATATATCGAATCCCTGTTTTCTGGCAAGTGCTCTCCTCATCCATTGCACAACTTCAAGGCATCTCTGGTTCTGCTAGCCACAACATGACCTTCTCCTTCTCTGCCACATCCCCTGATTTTCTTGGGCAGGGTAACTTAATAAGCTTTTAAAGCAGTGTTTCTCCACCTCAATAATTTTAAGAGAGATGAACTTCAACTCCCAGAATTCTAGGAATTGAAGTCCAGATCTCTTAAAGTTGTTGAAGTGGAAAAACACTCTTTTAAATCAACCATCCCTTGATTTGGGGTTGCCAGAACATGTTTGTCGCTATGTCCTCTCTCTGACAGTTTCTTAGGCCCTGTCAGACATGGAATGCACCAGAAAACCCAACTCTACTTAAACGGAGTTGTTGGGGTGCTGTTTAACCTGCATAAATTCCCCATCCCCTCTGTATGCCTTTAATCTTTGTGGTCTGTGCAGTTGGCTCAAGAGCACTTAAATGGACTGGGTTGCTCTCCACATTATCTGTTAATCCCTTTCTTGAAGAGTTGAGGGGCACTGGGAACTAGAAAGGGTGTGGTTGGATATATGATCATCAGGAAGGAGTAGGGGATCAGCAGTTAACTTTTGTTGGTTCTTTCTCTCTTTGTGCAAAATTCACCCTCCTTCTTCCTTACCTGCCTCAGGTCCTATCACACCAGTTTCCCGAAGCACACCCAGCCCGGTAGATCCCGAGGCTGTGGAAGTCCTCATGAACTTTGACCCTGACCCTGCTGATTTGGCATTGTCCAGCATTCCAGGCCATGAGACCTTTGACCCTCGCAAGCATCGGTTCTCAGAAGAGGAGCTTAAGCCCCAACCGATCATGAAAAAGGCCCGGAAAATACAGGTTCCTGATGATCAGAAGGTGAGCTGAGAATAAGGATAGATCACTGCTTTGGGGTTCAGAGATCTTTTGCTTTCATTTTCCCATTCTCCTTCACGTGGTTGAAATAGCTTGGATGTTTCTTTAAGGAAGGGAGTATGTTATTCAGATAAAGAGAGAACAAAGTTACTCAAAAACTAGTACAAAGTTATTCACAAACCAAGCAATAAAAACAAGATCATAAACAGTTTTATGTGTTCATTGCACGTATAATAAATACAGGGGCTGTGCTGTTGGTTGAAAATGATTTAGGAGGAGTTTAGATCCAGCGCAAGCCCAGCTTTTCTTTAAACTGCTTATATATTGTCCTCCTCTTCTGACAGGTTCATTTAACAATAGTTTTGAAGTTACGATGGCCTTAGGGGAAAAATGACTTACGACGGGTCCTTGAAGTTATGACTATCACATCACTTTTGTGATCACATGATCACAATATGGTGCATGGCAAACAGTTTGCATTTATGACTGTTGCAGCATCTTGCAGTCACATGATCATGATTTGCCGCCTTTCTACTTTGCGTCTGACAAGCAAAGTCAGTTGGGGAAGGTGGATTTGCTTAATGACCATGTGATTCATTTAGTGACCATGTGATTCACTTAATGATCGCAGTAGAAGAATAGAATAGAATGAAATAGAATAGGAATAGAAGAGATGAGATGAGATGTCAGGTTTCCAAGTGATGAAATCCATTTAAAAAGAAAAGAGCAAAATCCATCTTTCAAAACAATTTCTTTTATTTAGGAAAGCATCAACTTGGCAAAGTCCATGGTAATTCCGGATTTGACACAACCCGGAATTATTCCACAAAATTAGCAGTTAGAAACAACCCCCAAAGTCACATTCTTCAATAGAAGTAATTCAGCATTGCTTGATGTCATAAATCCCCACCTCAATATTAGCCTGAACATGGTCAGCTAATATTCCCACAAGAAGAAGAATCACCTAGGCTAAACAACTCTCTCTATCTCCACTCCTCCCCCCCCCTTAGGAATGTGTCAAGCCCGAAACCCTTCCCCCATGACTGCCTCAGAGAAAGTAAGGAAAAGAATATATACTAAGGCTAAACTAAAATGGCTGTACATATATCAATTTCGGGCTTGACAATAGAATAGAATAGAATAACAGAGTTGAAAGGGATCTTGGAGGTCTTCTAGTCCAACCCCCTGCCTCGGCAGGAAACCCTATACCGTTTAAGATGAATGATTATCCAATCGCTTCTTAAAAGCTTCTACATCCATAATTTCTGGAGGCAAGTTGTTCCACTGATTAACTGTTCTGTCAAGACATTTCTCCTGAGTTCTAGGTTGCTTCTCTCCTTGATTAGTTTCCATCCACTGCTTCTTGTCCTGCCCTCAGGCGCTTTGGAGAATAGCTTGACCCCCCCCCCCCCACTCTTCTTTGTGGCAGCCCCTGAGATATAGGAACACTACTATCCTGTCACCCCCCTAGTCCTTCTTTTCATCAATCTAGACATTCCGAATTTCAGTAAAAACAGATCTGGCCACTTAATGACTCACTTAACAACTGCATCGCTTAGTGACTAAAATTTTGGATCCAATTGTGAATATTAAGTCAAAGACAACCTGTATGATCTTTTTCAGGCTAAAAAGAAAATGCATGGTTTAATGAACAGCAGAGAGGCGCTTAGCTGGTCAGCTTAGGTCTAAGTATTTTCAAAATGTCCATGGCCCTAAAGACAGGGAGATGAAAACAGAAGGCTTAGGCCTTCCTCCTCATTTTTTCTCTTCACAACGAGGCTAAAAATAGGAATGAATCTCAGGGAAGGTTTATGGTAGAGGGAGGATTTTAACTCCCATCTTCCTAGTCCTATTCCTCCATTGTAATGACTTTATAATGGGGCGGGGGGGGGGGAATGATAAAGAAAGAAAGAGAATTTTTAGAAGAGGTCAGACACCTTGAAGCAGAGGTCTCCAATCCCCAGGCCATGGACCGGTACCGGTGCATGGCCTGTTAGGAATCTGGCCATGCAAGCAGTGGGTAGGCAAGCAAACCTTCATCTGTGCATGCACAGGATCTAGGTTGCATGTGAAACCATCAATCCCCACCCACCCCAGTCTGTGGAAAAATTATCATTCACGAAACTGGTACCAGAAAAATTCGAGACCACTGCCTTGAAGGATTTCATTTGGTATTCATTTGATAGCTTTTCCCAAACTGGGGTCCTTAATCAGTGGTGTATATATCCTTTGATTCTCAGAATGCTTTTATTAGCATTTGTTTCTTTATTGATTTATATTCCACCCTTATTCCGAAGATCTGGGGGAGCTTCATGTCCCTTGCTAAGAATTCTGAGTTGAATCTTGCCCATCTGCAGGCCATGTTGAAGAAAGATTGGGTATTGGATATTTAGTGCCATCAAGTCCAATTCCCTGCTCAGCGCTGAAAACCAGATTAAGTCTTCCTCTGTTTTCAGTTTCTGCTTGAATGCATCTGTGAAGGAAAACAAGCCATCTCCAGGTGTCATATTCTACTGCCAAAGTGTTCTTAGAAGTGTGTTTCTGATCTACAAAGCCTTTTTGTAATGTAAATCCAGCATTCCATATTCTGCTGTACAGATCATGCATGACATCCTTGAAAGTATTTCCATAGGGCTCTCCTATTCCCACTGTGCCCCATTCTTCCATTCTGTCTTTATAGAACTTGGCTTCTTGTCCCAGGATCACATTCATTGATCTTTTCCAAACCAGTTGGTTTGGTTTCATTGTTTTTTTTTCCCCCAAGTGCAATGCCCTTGAAGAACTGGCTGCAAATTTGACTAGGGAATCTGACCTGTGTAGGATGTAGTGAAACTATTAGTTGTGTAATCTGAAAATAATCCTCCTTGCCATTCCCCTAATCTACAAGGAAGCTAGAATCAAATAAGTAAAATAAATTTAGAAAAGCTTGTTCTTGAAATAGCCATATTGACTTCGGGTAATTATTGCATTGTTTTCAGGGTGTTTATAGATCGATCGCTTTATGATCCCTAAAATTTTCCAAGGTATCAACAACAGGTTTGTGACTTCTTAGATCCTCCTTTCCCTCTTTTTTGAAGATGGGAATAAATGTGTACTTCTTCAGTCACTAGATCAGTCCTCCAGGGTTCCTCAATGGTTCAACCAGACCTTCAACAAATTTCTTCAGTAGAAATATAATCAACTATTGCGGATGTGCGTAATCAATTGGTTACAGAGTGGGAAAGGTGCTATTGGATCCAATATAGGAGTATTCAGAACTTTTCCTGGGCTGGAAATATATGTTTGAGTTAGGAAGATAGCAACAAGAAATCCAGGTAAAAGAATCAAGGAGCTGCCCACAGTTAGAACAAGTAACATCTGCTCCCAAATATATTTTCTGCTTTGGAGCCAAATACTGTAGGCTACAGATAGTCCTCAATTTATGACCAGTAGTTTGGCAATTCTTCAAAGATACAATGGACTCCCTCAAAAGGCACTTGGCAACTGGCCCACGGCATCACCACAATTTATTGTTTTTGCCAGCAAACGCAAACCATTGGAAACAATGGGCTCACTTAACAACTGCAGCATTTGCTAAACAACTTAGTGACTGTGGTTGTTGCTTAGTGACTGCAGCATTTGCTTAATGACCATGACAGAAAGGTTGCAAAGCTGTGCACGGGGTGACCTGCTTAACGGCCAGCATGTCTTACTCTGGGCTCAGTTATGGTTGTAAGTCGAGGACTAATTGTAATTCCTTGCTTTATCTCAGTCCTGCTCCTTCATTTCAGCTTTTCAAATTAGAGAAGACAGAGTCAAAATGGAAGTTGAGTAGGTCTGTTTTTTATTTGTTACCTGTTATCATTTTACCATTTTTGTTGAGTTGCTTAATTTACTGTACAGATAGTCCTCAATTTACAACAGTTCACTTAGTGACCGTTCAAAGTTACAACAGCACTGGAAAAAGTGACTTATGACCATTTTTCATACATATGACCGTTGCAGCCTTCCCGTGTTCATGTGATCTACACTTGGATGCTTGACTCATATTTACGACAGTTGCAGTATCCCAGGATCATGTGATCCCCTTTTGCAACCTTCCGACAAGCAAAATCAATGGGGAAGCCAGATTCACTTAACAACCATGTTACTAACTTTAACAACTGCAGTGATTCACTTAACAAATGTACAAAGTAAAGTTGTAAAATGAGGTAAAGCTCATTTAACAAATTTCTCACTTAATATAAATTTTGGGCTCAACCAGTCATCAGGATACAAGTCATGGTATGTTTAATGCTTTAAGAGTTAAAAATCTTTGCAGCCATCTAAAAGTCTTGCCTTTGGGACATGGTTGCATTTACAGCCTTTCACTTGCCAGATCCAGAATTTGCTCTTCCTGGATCATCCAGAGTCAACTAAGCCTGTCTGCTACCTGGGCAAGCCAAACTTTACTTAGATTTCAAGTCACTTGTTCACAGTGTCTTTTTGTGATTGACTCGGGATTTGACCATGGGTATCTTCTGCAATCATATACAGGGCATTGCTTCATAGAGCACAAACATTGCCCTGAATTGGACAGAGGGCCAACTGTTGTCAAGTTCATGTAGGCACTGCATATGAACATTTAAGTGATGCAGAGTCTTGTGGGAAATTGTCAGAATTATCTATTGTACAATGCTTATGTGATACTTTCTTTGACACGTCACTTTTTTCTTCTCCTCCCCCCCAATTTTTTTTCCATATTAAACCAGGATGAAAAATATTGGAGCAGGCGGTACAAGAACAATGAGGCAGCAAAACGCTCAAGAGATGCTCGCCGCCTGAAAGAGAATCAAATCACTGTTCGGGCAGCTTTTTTGGAGAAGGAGAACGCAGTCCTTCGGCAAGAAGTGGCCAATATCCGCCAGGAACTAACCCGCTACCGCAGCATCCTCTCTAAATATGAATCTCAGCACGGCACCTTGTAAAATCCACAGCGGGGCGCTGTGCTCTTCTCCAAGATCCCGCCACTGAGGTGGTAGGGCCACCCTGGTTTTTCAACCCAGACCCCCTGTCTTCCCAAACCAGGCAAACAAATAATCCAACAACAGATGTTTGGAATGAGGGAAAGATGTGCGGCGAGCACTTTCCACCTGCAGGGACTAACCATGGTTCTGGTTGCAAAAAAGGAGAGTTCCTGGGTGGGCATGTCCCGCCCCCTCACCCAGAACAGGACAGCAGCCAAGATGTTGAACTGGGCATCGTAGATACCTGGAAGACACAAGGGCTCTGTAGCACATTGGAAGATGTATTGCACACACTAACACATACATGTGCACGCACGTTCTCTCTACACCTGTATCTTAGGGTTTGACTTGTAGGTGAACTCTCGATCCAAAGGGCAATTCAACCAGAGACCATAACGTCTGCAAACCACTGTTCTGTGTGGCATTTGGACGGGACTTGGATATGGATGACCCAGGAGCCCTTTAGGCAGATCTTGGTGCCTAGGCTCGGTCACACAAATAGTTTTTTTTTCAGCAGATGATTGCACATAGTTAAACCCTTTCTCATTTCATCCATTGACTGTGGGGTTACGATTAAAGGACAGGCAAGCCAGCTACAAAAGTGGACATGACATCCAGGTTTTCTGGACTCATCCCTACCACTATGACTTTACGTGCCCCTCCTGAGGAAGCCTCAAGTCTTGGACTCCCTGAATGGAAAAATCCTTGTTTTTGAGATCAGTAAACATCAAGACTATAGAACGCCAAATTAAATCAAACGGGTTGGTCACTCATTTTCACACTTGGCCGAAGGGGACTTCACATCTGATGGCAAAGCTAGGGGTCCTTAGTTTTAATTGTTACAGTTATATGATTCTGTTTTTAGTTTTAAAAAAGGCAAGTGACTGCATCTTTTTCCTCCTAGCACTGCCCAGTGTGGTGTCATGTGTACAGAAATGATAAAACACAAGACCTCATTTGTGTCCCTTCTAAATATGAAATCTATATAAATACATACACACACATAGATATATAGATATATATATATATATAAAAAGTTTCATTTCATCTCTTTTTTTGTAAAACAGACAAAATGTGTGGTTGCTATGTGTGTGTATATGTATATACACGCAGCCACATTCACTCCAGGAAAGACTTATGAGATTAAACTATGTTCTTCTATTAAGGGAAGAATGGTTCTTTCGTACAGAAAGGGGATGCTGGACAAACATGTTTAAAATCTCTTTTGGAGAGATTCCTAATCTTTTTAATTTTCCATGTAACAGTGTTGTTAAGAACTTTTGGAGAAGTCTCGATGGCAGTTCCACCCCCACCCACCCTCCCAAAAGATGTTTACAATGATATGCTACAAATAATGAGGAATAAAGGAAGATGGGATTTTACAAAATACAATCACCAAATAAATTTTCTTTCTCTGTTCACATACCTGTCTGTGGATGTAATGCAGACATACACATGAGATAGTTCCTTTGTGCTGTATCAGCTTCTATTTTTGTAGGCTGGGCCATTTTTGGCTTTGGATCAAACAACCACTTTCCTTTTTTTTGTTTTAAATTTTACAATTCCCTTTCTATAAAGGTTGGGGGAGAATGTTTATATGCACGGAGAGAA
Organism: Bungarus multicinctus; assembly: GCA_023653725.1. Taxonomy (NCBI): domain Eukaryota; kingdom Metazoa; phylum Chordata; class Lepidosauria; order Squamata; family Elapidae; genus Bungarus; species Bungarus multicinctus. Next base: position 123,114,626 of record CM042840.1, on the reverse strand, counting down.
CATGAACAAGGAAAGCAACTTGGCTGTAATAAGAACATCTTGTGACAGCTGAAAGACTAACATATAATATTGCCACAATACTGGTAATCCTTAACGACCACAATTGAGCCCAAGATTTCCATTGCTAAACAAGACAATTGTTAAGTGAGTTTTGGCCATTTTACAACTCTTATCCTAGTTGTTAAGTGAATCACTGCAGTTGTTAAGTCAGTAACACGATTGTTAAGTGAATCTGGTGACATGCCGGATGATCATATGACCATGGGGAATGCTGCAACGGTCATGTGAAAAATGGCCATCAGTCGTAACTTTGAACAGTCACTAAGTGAATAGTGGTAAGTTGAGGACTACTTGTAATATGCCATCAAATCATTGCACTTTTAATGACCATTGAGTGTGCCATCAAATCATTGCACTCTTAATGACCATTGAGATTTTCTCCATGATGATCTGTCCTTACTCTTAACCTCATCGCTACTCTTAACTGGAGTCTTCTCCAGGGAATGCAATCTTCACATAATGTATCTGAAGTAGGATAATTTGAACCTGGTCATTTGTGCCTCAAATGAAAACACTGGGTTGATTTCTTTTATGAGTCGTCGGCTTGTATTTTGGCTGTTCATGGTACTGTCAGGAATCTTCTACGCACCAAGATTCAAAGGGCTCAATACTCCTTCCTATTTTTGCTTCGATAAAGGCCAACCTTGGCTTCCATAATGCCAGGCAATACCATGGTTTACCAATAAAGGAGAATATTTGTGCTCGGGATTGAAATGAACGGTCTTTGGTGTTCTCTGAGTTTGGTTGTTTTTTTACAAATGTTTCATTACCCAAATGAAGTAATATCATCAGATAACTTCATTTGGGTAATCTGTTATGATTTGGGTAATGAAACATCTGCAACCAAACTCAGGAGAGCACCAAAGACCACTCGATACCACGATTTGCATGATTCTGATCTTTGTAGATAAATTGCTATGTAGTAATATTTCATTAAATGCATGGAATAAAGGCAAATGCAGGGTGTCATGTAAGACAGAGCTTCCACTGTTTAAAGTTGTAGCCTCCTGAATGCTGAATACTTTCTGTTGAGCTCTGGTTGAGTTGGGGGGAGTTTTGGTCATTCTTACCTGGACCCAGCAATGTGCTGGAGTCTCCCCTCGCTGTATCGTTATGGGATGAAAACTATCTTTTCACTGTCTTGTCCCAGGTAATCTTATATTCTCAAAATACCTAGGATAAGGAGCTAAGCACTACAAAGGCTTCCAACCAAAGTTACTTTATTGGATTATATCAGGCATCCTCAAGGTATAACTCACAAGTTATGCTGAGATTCATCTAATGTCCAATCTTTGCATTGTTGTCTTCATAGCGTGAAAAGATAGTTGTCTTCATCCCATAATGATACAGCAAGGGGAGACTGCAGCACGTTGCTGGGTCCAGGTAAGAATGACCAAAACTCCCCCCAACCCAACCAGAAGTCAATTCAGTGACCAATCAGGATTTCAAATGTGACCACCTGATATGAACTACATCTCCCGTGAGGCATTAACTACATTTCCCATGAGGCTCTCATTCCCAAACTAACTATATACTGTTTAACCAGCACACTTCCCATTATCCTAAAATATAGCAATGCTGGCTAAAACCTGTAAAAGATCCAGCATTATCTGTAGGACCAAAAGTTCCTTAATCAAGTTACAGATTGGTGGACCCTACTTTAATATCATCTTTCCAGTTGGTTGAGACTTGACAGAGGTGTCCTGATCTCTGGAAAAATCCAACCTCTCCCAGTTTCTGGAGTTTGTTAGGCAAGTAGGAGGACATGAATGGAGATGTGGTGTACCAGAAGCATAGCTAAAACCAGTCAGGGTTGATCAGATCAAATCTTGAATAGGACATTGCAAGCCCACACTCACTCTGTTGGGATATCCCACAAGCAAATAGTATACAGGTAATCCTTGACTTATGACCTCAATTGAGCCCAAGGTTTTTCTGTTAAGTGAGATATTTTTAAAGTGAGTTTTGCCCTGTTTTGTTACCTTTCTTGCCTCAGTTATTAAGTGAATAACTGCAGTTGATAAGTTAGTAACCCAGTTGTTAAACGAATCTGGCTTCCCCATTGATTTGGCTTTTCAGAAGGTCACAAAAGGATATCACATTACCTTGGGACACAACAACGGTAATAAGTGTCAGGTTTCCAAGTGATGAAATCCATTTAAAAAGAAAAGAGCAAAGTCCATCTTCCAAATTTCTTTTATTTAGGAAAGCATCAAATTGGCAAAGTCTGTCGTAATTCCGGATCTGACACAACCCCCAAAAGTCACATTATCCAATAGAAGTAATTCAATGTTGCTTGATGTCATAAATCTGCACCTCAAGGGGCCTGAACACGGTCAGCTCATGTTCTCACGGGAAGAAGAATCACCTAGCCTAAACAACTCTCTCATCTCCACTCCCCCCATAGCCAGGAAAGAGAAAGTAAGAAAAAGACTATATACTAAACCTAAATAAAATGGCTACACATATTTCGGGCTTGACAATAAATATGAACCTGTTGCCAAGCATCTGAATTTTAATCCCATGATCCTGGGGATGCTGCAAAGGTCGTAACTCTGAAAAATGAGTTGTATGTTACTTCTTTCAGTGCCGTTGTAACCTTGAACAGTCACTAAATGAACTCTTGTACATGGAGGACTACCTGTATAGAAGTGACCTTGGGAGATGAGGGAGGGGGAAGAGAAGCTGTGTAAGGAAGAATCAGATAAGAAAAGGCATAGCCCACAGCTGCATAATGGGCAGAGAGAGAGAAAGGAATCTCCTCAGGCTGTAAGGAGAAAGAGGAAAATTGTATTTTCAGATTTGCAAGATGGATGCCAACTTTGTCAGACAGGAGATATAACCAGATGAGTTAATTCTACTTTATTGTAACAGAATCTTGCAGGTCTGATAGTGCAAAAACTTCTCCTGAAGTTTTTTTTTTACAGCCTGAGAAGTTGGGGATGTTCCTTTCTGAGGTTTTTTCTCTGGCCTTTATGCAGTGTTGGGCTATGCAGTCTCTTATCTGATTGTTCCTTAGACAGTATCTCTTCCTTCCCCACTCCCCAAGGTAATTGCCATATATCATTACATAAAGCTGGAGGACATTGAGAATATTTTCTTTCAAATTCCGGCTTCTGTGCTTCTAGACAAAATGTTAGGAATTGAGATTTGAGTACAATTCCAAATCTGTCTTCAGCTGCTGCTGTCGGGGTCAAGTGAGCCTCTGTCTTGAGTTGTCATTTTCATCCCTGTAGATGTGTTCAACATACACACAGCCCTCCAGGCAGCAGTGGCCTTTTGCAACTTTAAGACTGTCTCATACTGTCCTACACTGGTGTAATAAAACTACAGTCTCAAAGGGTCTTCACTCCTGTTGACTTCAAAGACCCTTTTCATGAATCCTTTTGGCAATAACAGATAATCAGAGTTGGAAGGGACCTTGTAGGTCATCTAGTCCAATCCCCCGCCCAAGTGGGAGACCCTACACCATTTCTGACAAATGGCAGTCCAATCTCTTCTTGAAAGTCTCAAGTGATGGCGCTCCCACAACTTCCGAGGGCAAGCTGTTCCACTGGTTGATTGTTCTCACTGTCAGAATGTTTCTCCTTATTTCCAGGTTAAATCTCTCCTTGTTCAGTTTCCATCCATTATTCCTTGTCTGGCCTTGCTCCTAATTCCTTAACTTCATGAGCTATCCTGCAACACCCATTTCCTGCTGGTTACTCTTCCATATAACTAACAGGATTCAAGTCTAGTAGTTGAACTTCAGATAAGAAAGGGGATCAACTAGTAGCAACAGCACTCCTAACTCCATGTTTTGGAGGTATGCAGCAATATGTCAAGCTTGGGTCACGGCCTCCCACTTCACAGTTAGTCCGTGCATATTTTTAGAACATAGCTTGCTTCATTACTGCAGAGAGAGTAATCCTTTAATGAATACACAGTCACAAAGAAAGCCTGAAAATTATAAAAACAATTGTTGTGATTATCAGAGCAACAACATCACGTATTAGAAGTGAATTGTTTGCTGTTTCTTGGAGTCATTGTTGCAGTGGGAAAGTTGCGTGGCTAGTGCACATGCATTAGAAAGTCAAGCAAGGTAGCTATGTAAAAACAGTAATAATAATATTAATTCAGCATATGAAAAGTGTAAGCAGACTCCAAATAACTATTGTGACAGGACCTTGTCAAAAGTTAGAATATGTTGTGAAAATTCCAGTTAGAGTCAAAAGAAATTAAAACATTCATACAGTATCTATTTCTTTTAAGCAAGAGACAATTTCTGGCCACTTAAACTGTGCTAACCCATAAGTGGCATGGGGAATTGTAGGCAGAGCATGATGCATGACTAACTGGGTCTAAACATCTTAAACACAAATTTAGAAAATGCCTATTTGATTCTACTAGTCTCTCTCTCTCTCTCTTTCTCCCCACCTTTCCCTCTCTCCCTCTCTCCTCTTTCATATAACACACACACACACACACACACACACACACACAAACACACAGAGCAATTCTCTATCCCCTCATCTAGGTTACCCTGAATAGTGAGTGGCACTCAATTGGGCCTAAAATAGAGGCCCAGGCTTTGATCTCAGTCCTAGAGCCACCACACACAAAAAGGCCTCCTTTCAGCATTTTCCAAATCCTCCAAGTTTTGGGGAATGGTACAATTGCCCCAATAACTCAGCACTCCCCAGGATCTTTCTTATGACAGCCCCCCCTCTCCACGGCTGCTCCAAATTGCACAAGGCCTTTATTCTTGAAGTGGTTTTGGAGAATGCTCCTCCACAGCCTCTGAAAACTATGCAAAGCACACCCCATCCTTGCCCAATTTTCAAAGACTGGAGGCACTGAAAAAGCAACTGCCTTCTTGCCTGACTTTAGGACCTGCAGGCCACTCAAGACCTCCCGTTCTCACATAACCGCCGCAGCCTCAAAAATCACGTGAGGAGGGGGCACGCTTTCAAGAATAATTGTTGACGGATGTTGGTTAACATTGGCACATCATCGACAATATAACCAGGTATGAAACCAGTACCATAGGTTTGACATCACTGGCTTAGCATGTGGCAATAATAATAATAATAATAATAATAATAATAATAATAATAATAATAATAATAATAATAATAATAATAATAATAATAATAATAATAATAATAATAAAAAATATTTATTTATATACCACTCCTGTCTCGAAGGACAGCCGGAGCGGTGAACAGCTGTACTGTTAAAACAATAAATATGTGAAAAAATAAAACTAAATTAAACCAAGACCCTGGCTGTAAACAATTAAAACCCTTCCCTAAAACCCTAAAATTTAATAAAAAATAAAACACCCAAAACTAAAATCAGCCCAAGCTGACCTGGTCAAAGAGCCAGGTTTTCAAGGCACGCCTGAAGGTCCCCAGGTCCGTGGCTGTACGTAACTCTGGGGGCAACCCATTCCAGAGGGCAGACGCCCCCACAGAGAAGGCCCTATTCCTCGGAGTCATCAGCCGGCACATAGATGCCGACGGGACCCGCAGGAGACCCTCCCTGTGGGAGCGCACCGGACAGTGAGAGGAAAATGGCAGAATGCGGTCTTGTAAATATCCTGGTCCGATGCCATGGAGCGCTTTAAGAGTTAACACCAAAATTTTAAAGCACACCCGAGAGGCCACTGGCAACCAATGCAGCTTGCGCAGGAGTGGCGTCACATGCGAGAACCTTGATGCCCTCACAACCACCCGCGCGGCCGCATTCTTTGCCAGTTGAAGCCTCCGGATGCTCTCATTCGGGAGCCCCATGTAGAGGGCGTTACAGTAGTCCAGTCGGGAGATGACCAGGGCATGAATGACTGTGCATAAGGCATCTCGATCCAGAAAGGGCCGCATCTGGCGAATCAGGCGAACCTGATGAAACGCCCCCCTGGAGACAGCCGTAATATGGTCTTCCAAAGACAGCTGTACATCCAGGAGGACACCCAGATTGCGAGCCCTCTCTGCAGGGGGCAAAATCTCACCCCCAATAGCTAGAGATGGAACTATCTGGCTATATCGGGACGCCGGAAACCACAGCCACTCAGTCTTGGAAGGGTTGAGTCGGAGCCTGTTCCCGCCCATCCAGTTCCGCACGGCTTTCAGACAATGGGACATGACCTCCATGGCATCATTGGGGTGGCTTGGGGTGGAGATGTACAGCTGAGTATCATCAGCGTACAGATGACATCTCACCCTAAAGCCATAGATGATCTCCCCCAGCAGCTTCACATAAATGTTGAACAGGAGAGGAAAGAGGACCGATCCCTGAGGCACCCCGCAATCGAGGGACCTAGAGGTGGATCTCTCCCCCCCCGCCAACACAAATTGCAGTCGGTCGGAGAGGAAGGAGGCGAACCACCGCAACACGATGCCCCCAACCCCCAACCCCCCCAACCGCTGCAATAGGATACTATGGTCGATAGTATCAAAAGCCGCTGATAGGTCTAACAGGACCAGGACAGAGGAATAACCCCTGTCACAGGCCCTCCAAAGATCATCAACCAACGCGACCAATGCCATTTCGGTACTATGTCCAGGCCTGAAGCCCGATTGGAAGGGAGCCAGGTACATATCTTCATCCAGGTACTGGGGAAGCTGACCTGCCACCACACTCTCAACAACCTTCGCCACGAAGGGAAGGTTGGAGACAGGACGATAGTTGTTCAAGAGAGTTGGGTCCAGGGAGGGCTTCTTGAGGAGGGGTTGCACTACCGTTGTTTTCAAGGCAGTGGGCAGCGAGCCCTTCATCAAAGAAGCGTTAACAATTCCCTGGAGCCAACTCCGCATCACCTCTCTGGTGGTAGAGACCAACCAGGAGGGGCAAGGGGCAATAAACATGTGGTGGCATTCAGCCACCCCAGCAACCTGTCTATAGCCTCGGCGGTCACAGGGTCGAACCCATCCCAGATAACCGTCTCAAGACTCGCCGCAGTCACCTCCCCCGGGACCTCCCAACTAGAGTCCAACCCGGCCTGAATCTGAGCGATTTTATCATGCAGAAATCATGAAAACTCCTCCGCCCTTCCCTGCAAGACATCATCCCTCGCTCCCGGCCCAAGCAGGGAGCGGGTCATTCTAAACAGGGCGGTGAGTCGATTTTTTGCCGATGCAATAAGGGCTGAGAAGTGAGAATGCTTCGCCGCCTCTATCGCCACTAGGTAGGTCCTAACCTGTGTTCGGTCGGACTCGGCACGACTGGCCCTCCAGACGCCCTTCAGACGTCTTTTCCGGCATTTCATCTCCCTCAGCTCCTCTGTAAACCACGGAGCCAAGCGAGATCTCTGCCGGGTCAGAGGTCGCAAAGGCACAACTCGGTCCAGAGCCTCAGCAGCCAGCCTATCCCAGGCGGCTACCAAGTCTGTGGCCGAGTTATGAGCCAGAATTTCAGGTAATGGCCCAAGCTCCGTCTGGAACCGTTCAGGATCCATCAGGCGTCTGGGGAGGAACCATCTCCTCGGCTCCACCTCCCTGCGGTGCAGATTGGCGGTACAGAAGTCTAGTCTAAGGAGAGAATGATCAGACCATGACAAAGGTTTGACAACTATATCCCCTAACCGATCATTCAACCACTGTCCAGAGACAAAAATCAGATCCAGCGTGTGTCCTCCCATGTGAGTGGGTCCAGAAACTAATTGGATCAGGTCCAAGGCCGTCATGGAGGCCAAGAACTCTCGGGCCACCCCAGAGGATTCACCGAGCGAAGGCAGGTTGAGGTCACCCATAACTAGCAGTCTGGGTGTCTCCACTGCCAGCTCGGCTATTACCCCGAGGAGCCCGGGCAGGGCCGATGATATGTAGCAGGGAGCCAGGTACGTTATTAAAAGACCCATCTGCCCACCCTGACCCCACTTCACAAAGAGGGACTCACAGCCAACCATCTGAGGTACAGTGGCCTCCCTAGGACATAGATCCTCCCTAATAATTACTGCCACTCCACCACCCTTACCCTGAGCCCTCGGCCGATGAAATGCCTGGAAACCTGGTGGGCACATCGCTACCAGGGGGAAACCCCCTTCTGGGCCCAACCAGGTTTCGGTGACCCCTGCCAGGTCCACGGCCTCATCCTGTATCAGGTCAAAAATCAGGGGGGCCTTATTCATAACGGACCTGGCATTGCATAACATCAGCCGGGTGCTCAGGGCCTGAGACTCTGCACAACCAGGCCTGCAAAACGGGTTGAGAGGGTCGGAGCGCGTTACCGCTTGGAGATAGCGGGCACGCGATCCCCTAACCTGATATGACCCTCTACCCCCGCCATATCTGCCCCTCCCACTTACGGTGCCAATAAGGTCCACCCTCGATAGTTCTGACCCTGGTTGCCCCCCCAACCCCTGGTCCCCCAGGTCCCCCCAGGCGTACTCACCGGCTTGGCTGACCCCAAACCCCCCACCCACTAACCCCACTAAAAATCTATCCCTCACCCTCCTCCCAACCTCCCTCCCCATACCCGTGGCATCCCTCCCTAACCCCATTAAAAATCTAAAAATAAAGGGAAACAGTTGAGTACCCCTCCCCCTTCCCCTCCCCAAATGTTTCATGGAATGGCCATGCCACCTCTCTGGATCCCGACCCGTCCTTGAGGTGGACTTTCGATAGTCCCTTCGGCCATGTCAGGGAGAGGGGCACCCTCTCAAGGGCGTAGAAGGATAGTTTATACTTCCTCTTGTTTATTCTTTTTTAAAAAACAAAAACAAAATAAAATTCTGACCAAGACTGTGAATAATTCTTTGGAGAAAGGTACAAATCCATTTTTGAAAAAAGAGTGGAGAAGCAAAACAGGAATTGACTAGCAAACCACAAAGGATGTAAACTTGATTCATCTATCAAATGGATTTGGAATACTTTCAGTCTTTAATAAGCCATATTCAAAACAAGCCATGGCTTCTTAACAGTATTTGTATACATATGTGTGTGTGAGAGAGAAACAGAGAGATGAGTCAAAATCAACCAACCTTGTTATTTATTGTAGTGCAAGATAAATCATCCACAATACATTCAATCACTGTCAACAAAGTTAAATAAATAAATAAGATACATGATATGAATGTCACCTGAAATCAAGACCAAACCAACTTCAAGCCCAATATGGCTAACATTCTACTATATTAAATGATGATGGCTCATCTTCATGGTCCAAATGAGTTTGAAAAAGGAAGACTACATATGGATTTCTATAAAGGGGTTTTGGCTGACTTACAAGAAAAGCCCTCAGCTGGAAACGGCCAAAAGACAGAAGGAAACTTTCCTACTGTGGAAAAAAAGCTACAGCAAAGCTTTTGCAGCTCATTTTATTTGTAAATTCATATTTATGCTCAGTCTCTGCCCCCCCCATCCCTTGATTTTTCTTTACAGTTCTAACATTTGCTGAAAAAAATATTTAATCCACAGCATGGCTGCCACCTTGTGACCAAAGTCACAATTACAATTCTAGGTCTCTTGTTTAGCGTACATTTGATAAAATAGAATAACAGAGTTAGAAGGGATCTTGGAGGTCTTCTAGTCCAACCCCCTGCTTAGGCAGGAAACGAGGGAGGGAATAAATGTTAAAAGAGGGAGAGGAACAATACCCCTCCAACAAAATCTTTCCCATTCTTTAGAGACATGGAGCATACAAAAATTGTAGTTCAACCCCATTATTATTATTATTATTATTATTATTATTATTATTATTATTATTAATCATCATCGCACAGTCAGCCAGATGTTCAGATGGGGTTTAGCATTTTTGTCTACCTATCAAGTCCTATCCATTTGCCAAAGATAGGCAAATCTGGATGTTTGACGGTGTTATAGAAATCATAGCAGGATGGAAGCTGTTTCAAATAAAATCGCCTTCTGCAATTGACTGATGGCAAATTTGTCAATGTCTATGGTGTTCAAGTGGTGCTCCAGTTGTTTTGGGACTGTACTCAAGGCACCTATTGCTATATCCAGACTTTTTTGTCTTTCTTACCAACAATTATTAAGCATTGTTGCTGTTTGTGGTGCTGTTGTTTGTAGTCAAGTCTGTGTGATCTGTGATCTTCTTGCAGCAACTAACTGAGTGGTCGCTCTGGGTGGTCCAATAGACAGGCGACACTGTCTATTGCTTTCTTCTCAGTTCTGACTTCGTATGCATTTGTTCTTGTGGCCTTCTGCAACCAGAAAGGTTCTCTTTCTTCAACTTTCCTGCTCTTAGCCATTGCCAGTTCTTGTTAACTGCCTTGCCTATTAGGGGTTTCTTTGTACCATCCATTAATACTTTGCCATTTTTAAAAATTATTTTTAATGTAGTCTCTCTTATAAGCTAATTTCATAGAATAACAGAGTTGGAAGGGATCTTGGAGGTCATCTAGTCCAACCCCTGCTCAAGCAGGAGAGTCTATTCCAAATATTAGCCTCTACCTAGGATCAAACTCACAGCCTTCTGATTGTGAGGTGAGAGCTCCACCTCTAGGCCACCGGCCTCCATGGTGCACTAGCTTCAGTGCATCTTCTTCAGTGTCTTAGATATTTTTCCAATGCTCTTTTTTCTTCTTCATCTGTCTAATCTTGCCACATTCCACACCCAGGTATCCTCCTTGCTGAGTCGATGAAGGGCATGATTCATTGTTGTTATCTTTCTGGTCTTCCTATCTTATTAGTACTGCTTGAAGTCCAGTTCACTTTTCTAGTTGTGTATCTAATAATTGGAATTGTCTCAGTATTAATTGCCTTGATGGTGTTTCCTCCAATGAGTTTGGACTTTTAAGATCTTCTTCACTCTCCTGTTGTATTTATGTCTAACCTTCATCTTGACTTCAGTGTGCTTGATGTTCTCAACTTGAAGAATGCCCAGGTATTAGTAGTGGTCTTCTTCATTCAGACTCTTTGTGTTATTTCCATTGGATTTTTTTGGGATACCTTCAGCTTTCATTATTTTTTTCTATTGTTGATAAGGGTGGCACATTTGTCCAGTCCAAATTTAATTGCAATATCTTGGCTGCATATTTAGACAGTGTTCTATCTATTTCATATTGTGTGTTTTTTTTTTCACACAGCTTCAGATCGTCCATGAAAAGAAGGTGAGAGAGCCTGGCAGATGTTTTTATTGTTTGATAGTCATGGTCTAACTTGTTCAGTATTGTTGTCAGAGAAATCAATGCAATGACAAACAGCAATGATGATAAGTGTCCTCACCATTGCTGTTTGTCATTGCATTGATCGCTCTATTAACAACACTGTTGTTATTTCTGTTGGTTGCACCATCAGTCAGATGTTTAGACTGGGTTTGATATTGTTATTCATCTAACAACTCCGTCCCAAGAACCTGAGATAGGCAGATGTTGTTGTTTAAACATTTAAACTTTCAAACCTCAGAAAAAACAACAAAAATCCAGTTTTGCCATGGCTCCCCCAAAATTACAGTTTCATATTTGAGAGTTTTGGTGTTCCACGCTGAATGTTGTTCATCTACCTCATGACCACTGAAAAGTTTTCTGCTCTTGAAATCATGTGTGTGTCAAAATATTTTGCAACCATCATAAATATGAAGCAATTGTTAAACAACATACACATACATACACACAGACACACATATTTACAACTATAAGCAGGGGTGGGATTCAAATTTTTTAACAACTGGTTATGTGGGTGTGGCTTAGCTGGTGGGCGTGATTTGGTGGTTATGTGACTGGCTGGGCGTGGCCAACTCAATATCACTCATATTGAGGCACACATCTCCTCGCCTGGCCTCTCATGACTATGGGGATGCTGCAACAATCGTCAGTGTGAAAAACGGTCATAAGTCACTTTTTTCAGTGCCATTGTAACTTTGAATGGTCACTCCACACAAGCAAAGTACCAGCAAAGGAGGGGAAAAAAACTCCAGAGAAGTTCCAGAGACAGGTACGTAGTTACATGTCCACCACATGTGATTGCACTTCCAGCATTTTGGTGATAAGATTTTATACATTTTGGCAAGCCTTGCTGGGGGGAGGTGCCACATGTAAAATACCTTGTATAAGTTTTCCTTATAAACTGTAACCATTATTAACTTATAATTTGTCCAAACATTCTGCCATTTGACCAGTTTGATGTTATATCTGAATTTTTTTGGCCATGCCACCATTGTTTCTTTAACACGCTCTTCCTCTAATTTATATTCTAATAGGTATCTATACAGCACTTTAATTAATTTGTCATCAGTCCCTATTAGAAGTTTGTGCAGGATTGTTAGATCTTTAATACCCATGTTTTTCTGTCCTGTGCATATCTCATATTTGTAAATAAGACCACCACTCCAAATTTACCCCTTGTGCTATCAGTTCTGTTCTGGTTTTCAGTTCTCCTTGCTCATTCAATATGTCTCTATACAGTATATGACAATTTTCTCCATGTTTATCAAATTTGGATATATTAGTGCTTCTAATGTGGAGATCCAAATAGGTGTTCCCATATAATTTTGGTGTTTAATTTTATTCCATACTGTTAATAGTGCCTGTCTTAGTGTCTCTGGAAATATTTATATGCTGTACCACAGGAAAGCATGCCAGCCCGCTTGAATATCATAACCTTCCAATATTAGCAATCTTCTCTTCCTTAACATGATCCATCCTTTTAGCCACGTGAATGTTGCCACTGGTAGTATAAGTCCCAATCAGGGATGACAAAACCTCCTTTCTCTTTAGTGTCCTGCATTACTTTCAGCTTAATTCTTGACCTCTTTCCCTGCCATATGAATTTTGACATTAATTGGTTCAGATTCTTAAAGAAGCTTTTCTCTAATTTTATAGGAATCTTTTGGAATAAAAAGAATATTTTTGGTAATATATTCATTTTTAGAATGGCTATCCTGCCCATTAGGGAAAGATGCAAGTCCATCTATCTAAATCTTTCTAAATCCTTCTTAATTTGATTTATTAATTTAGTATAGTTGTCTTCTCTGAGTTATGCACCTTGCCGTTAGATATATACTTAAGTATTTCTTCACTATCCTTCTTCACTTATTTGAATACCCATTTCTTTCATTAATTCCTCCTTTTGTTTATTTGTCATATTCTTGACTAACATTTTAGTTTTTGCCTTATTTATTTTCAGGCTACTTTTCCGTATTCTGCCAATTCCTCCATAAATTTCACACCAGACTTTAGAGGCTCCTCTAAAATGAAGACTAGATCATCCATGAAGGCTTGTAGTTTATATTGTTCTTGTCTGATTTCCAATTCTTTAACTTGTTCTTCTTTTCAAATGTTTCTCATCAACACTTCTAATGTTAAAATAAACAGCAACAGGGATAATGGGCAACCTTGTCTTGTACCTTTTTGTATTGTAAAATTTCATGTCGCCTCACCGTTAATTATTACTTTGGCCTTTTGTTTTGTATATATTATGTATTGCCCTAAACATGTTTATAACTGTTCTCAAAATCCGTATATCCCATTATCAGATGTCTTTTGGGTATCTAGGATTACAGATTACAGATAATCAGAGTTGGAAGGGACCTTGTAGGTCATCTAGTCCAACCCCCCGTCCAAGCAGGAGACCCTACACCATTTCTGACAAATTGCAGTCCAGTCTCTTCTTGAAAGTCTCAAGTGATGGTGCTCCCACAACTTCCGAGGGCAAGCTGTTCCATTGGTTGATTGTTCTGTCAGAAAGTTTCTCCTTATTTCCAGGTTAAATCTCTCCTTGTTCAGTTTCCACCCATTATTCCTTGTCTGGCCTACAAGCGGTTTAGAAAATAGCTTGACCCCTTCCTCCCTGTGGCAGCCCCTCAAATATTGGAAGACCACTATCATGTCTCCCCTGGTCCTTCTCTTTACTAGACTAGCCAAGCCCAGTTCCTGCAATCATTCGTTGTATGTTTTAGCCTCAAGTCCTCTAATCATCCTGGTTGCTGTTCTCTGTACTTTTTCTAGAGTCTCAACATCTTTTTTATAATGTGGTGACCAAAACTGGATGCAGTACTCTAGGTGTGGTCTTACTAAGGCTTTATAGAATGATATTAGTACCTCACTTGATCTTGATTGTATCCCTCTGTTAATGCAACTTAGGATTGCATTAGCTTTTTTGGCTGCTGCTGCACATTGCTGGCTCATATTTAGCTGGTTGTCCACTAAGATTCCAAGATCCCTCTCATAGTTACTGCTATTGAGCCTAGGAAAAGCAGTGCCACTTGTTTTTTATTATGTACTTCATAAAATTCTACTATATCAAGCATCATTCTCATATTATTCTTTATCTGCCTTTTGGGTAGAAAACCATTTTGGTCAATCTGTATAACCATATTAAGGAATCTTTTCAAACGTTCAGCTATCACAGAAGCAAATATTTTGTAATCTGTATTCAGTAATGAGATTGGTCTATAATTTTGGAGTAACATTTGGTGTGTATCCTCCTTTGGGATCAGCACTATATTGGGCTCCATCCATGATGGTGATACCTTCGCTTCTGTCAGAACAGCATTATATACCTCTACTAGCATTGAACAAAGACTATCCTGAAGTTCTTCATACAATTCCAATGGCAGTCCATTGGGCCCTGAAGCTTTGTTGTTCTTCTTGCTTTTGGATGGCCTCAATTAGTTCTGGAATTCTTATTTCTTCATTAAGCATATCTTTTAATTTCTTCTGGTAGCAGTTCAGTCTTATCCAAGTATTGGCGAATTTCTTCCTCTGAATGGGCTTGGCTTTTTTCATATAATTGCTCATAAAAGGCCTGAATTTTATATTTTTTGTCTTCATTTTGATAGCAGACATTTCCCTTCTCATCTTGTAATTTGTTGATCCATTTCTTTTGTTTCTGTTTCTTCAGTTTGTATGCTAACCACCTTCCTGGTTTGTTCGCATTCTCAAAAAAGTTTTGGTTTGCTTTCTTTACACACTGTGCCAATTCTTCTTTTTCTAAGATAGCCAACGTATGTATGTTTAATTAGTTCCAACAACTGATTTTTTGATCACATGACCATAGGGATGCTTCAATGGTTGTGTGAAAAATGTCACTTTTTTCAGAACCATTTTAACTTGAAACTGAATGGTTGCTAAGTCGAGATTTATCTGTATGTTGGTTTGGATTTAATTATAAGCATACAAGCTGTTAGCCTCTCATTATGGTTAACCATTAAACTCGCCTAAGTCAACAGACTTCTAATCATCAAAGCTTATGAAAAAAGGATTAATAGATGATAGGTGTTGCTGTTCCTAATAGCTCATCATTCAGGGGAGAAGTTAAAAATGAATCTTGGGCATACTGCTGCTTTGAACATCTTTATAGACCTGGATGAAGGTGGTAAGAGGTGGTAATTCAATTTGCACTCCAAAAAAATGTCAAGGACTGGAGCCACATCCAAAATAATTTCAACAAGGAGAGTGAAAGGAACCCGAAAATAAAGAAAGCAAGCTATCCATAAATATAAAATTCTGCATTGAGGTAGGAGCAAGTGAGATGCAGATAGGAGACAGGTAAAAATAGCTGTGAAAATAATTGAGGGGCATCAACAGATATGTTAACTAAATTGACAGTGTGATGTGGTTGCTAAAAAGATTAAATGCCATTCTAGGCTGTTTCAACACAGTACAGTATGGTATAATTTCCCCATTTTTAAGATTGTGGACTTCAATTCCTAGAATACTCCAGCCAGATTGCTCCATTGGGGATCCCAAAAGTGGCTGTGGTTTCCGGCGCCCCGATATAGCCAGCTGACACCTTCACTGGCTATCGGGGGGGAAGTTTTGCCCCCCGCAGAGAGGGCTCGCAACCTGGGTGTCCTCCTGGATGTACGGCTGTCACTTGAACATCACATCGCGGCCGTCTCCAGGGGGGCGTTTCACCAGATCCGTCAGATCTACCGGTTGCGGCCCTTCCTGGATCGGGACGCCTTGCGCACGGTCACTCAGGCCCTTGTCACCTCTCGCCTGGACTATTGTAATGCCCTCTACATGGGGCTCCCCGCGGGGAGCATCCGGAGACTCCAGCTGGTGCAAAATGCAGCCGCGCGGGTGATTATGGGGGCATCGCATAGCGCCCATGTGATGCCTCTCCTGCGCGAGCTGCATTGGTTGCCGGTGGCTCTCCGGGTTCGCTTTAAGGTTCTAGTTTTGACCTTTAGGGCGACCCATGGCATGGGACCAGGTTACCTCCAGGACCGCATTCTGCCAGTGATCTCCAACAGGCCGGTGCGTTCCCACAGAGAGGGTCTGCTCCGGGTGCCGTCGGCCGCTATGTGTCGTCTGGCGGCGCCGAGGGGTAGAGCCTTCTCTGTGGGTGCCCCCGCCCTCTGGAATACTCTGCCACCGGAGCTTCGTACCGGCATGGACCTGAGGGCCTTCAGGCGCGCGTTGAAGACCTGGCTCTTTGAGCAGGCCGGCCTGGGCTGAGATAATGGTTTTAATTTGGTCTCCATAATATTTAATTTTAAATTGGGGTTTTAAGGGGGGGGGTCTTTTTAGTCTCAGTAATCAGCCAATTAATTTAATAGTTTTTTAATTTTTGTATATTTGTGGGTTTTAGATGGGCTGTACACCGCCCTGAGTCCCTTGGGAGAAGGGCGGTATATAAATGTAAATAATAAATAAATAAATAAAATAAATAAATAAAAGTAAATGGCAGAGCTAGTTTTCAGGCCCTTTTTGGAAGGCCAAGAGGAGAGGTGGATCTCACCTTGAAGAGCATTATGTTCCAGAGTGGGAGCCATGGCAAAAAAGGCTTTTTCTGGATCCCATCAGCTGAAAATCCTTGGTGAATGGGGTCTGCAGCAGGTCCCTTCTACTGGAGTGAGGTGAGTTAATCCCATTGGGATAAGATGGTTCCTCAGGTAGCTTGGACATATGTCATAACGGGCTTTTTGTAGAAGAGCAGGTGGAGCTGAGGAGCGGAATTAAACATGTTTATCAGCTTAGAGTCCTTACACTGCCATAAATCAGAGTCTCCAAACTTGGCAACTTTAAGACTTGTGGACTTCAACTCCCAGAATTCCTCAGCCAGCAAAAAAGAATTCTGGGAGTTGAAGTCCACAAGTCTTAAAGTTGCCAAGTTTGGGGACACCTGCCAGACACGATGCAAGTCCAGCTCCCCTTCAATTCCACTGACTCTTATCTAGCGCCAATTCAGATTTGAACTTTAGTTGACTAGATTTATTATTCAAGCCTATATACAAGAATCTAATTAACTAAATTTCAAATCTGAATCAGCACCAGGTAAGTGTCAATGAAATTCAAGGCTGTCTGGATTTGGATCGGTGGTGGCAATGTAAAGATTCTAAGCTGATGATGCATTTAACTCTATGCAGCTGTCTGAGGACTGGTTTAACTGAATAACAGAAAGAGTTGGAAGGGACCTTGGAGGTCTTCCACTCCAACCCCCTGTTCAAGCAGGAAACCCCATACCATTTCAGGCAAATGGTTGTCTAGTCTCTTCTTAAAAACCTCCAGTGTTGGAGCATTCACAACTTCTGGAAGCAAATCGTTCCACCGATTAATCGTTTCTGTCAGGAAATTTCTCCTTAGTTCTAGGTTTGTTCTCTCCTTAATTTGTTTTGATTTTTTTTTCAGTGGTGTTGCAATGTCGGTGGCTAAAAAAATGATTGTTGAGGACTACCTATATTATTTCTTAGCCAAGCCCCCCGGAGAATGTTGTCATCTGACCTGAAACAAGTGTCCCTCTGTTCTGTTAACTTCCAAGTCAGCACAAAAAGACAAAGACCAAGGGCTTCATGCTATTGCTTTTATTGCATAGGATGTTTTTGCTTTGCTATTGTTTTACCGATTTGTAGAATATTCACTTGAAACATGATTTAGCTGATAGGCAACACAGCAGAGGCAGCTGGAGACAAAATGTTTAAACTCTACAACACATTCAGACAGATAAACATTCCAAATTACTTCCCTCTCCCATTTTCTCCAGTTGTTATGATCCCCACAGCTGAAGGATCAGAAAAGTGCCTTGGCTAGAAAGGAAGGGGGGGGAGGAGGGATGAGACTAGAACAGGCTTGTTGACTATCTAGGAAGGAGATGGAGGAACAAATAGGCAAGGCTGAAATGCATTCAGGGACAAGAATAAATAGACGCTGCGGAAAGAGAGAATTATGCCTTGTAATTAAGATATGCCTATCTTGATGGCACCATATCCCGGATTTTACAGTGAAGGTTTTACAGTGAAAGGCCAGAAACGTAAAAAACAGCATTTGTTAATGGAAGGAGACGCATTGATGCCATTCTCTCCTTTTTGCTCACTGTTTCTAAAGCAGCTTGGTACACAATTCTTGGCATTTCCAAGCCATCTGGGAGCCAGAAAAACTTCTATGGTTTTTCCTCTCTCTCCCGATAATGCAAACAACAAAGCCTTAATGCAAAACAGGCAGAAACAGGCAATTTAAATGTGTGACCTAGAAAAACATTACAACCATGAACAAATAAAAACATGCAGTAAATGGAGCTTGCCAAACCCAGCTGGAAGTTTATTCTGCCGGAAGTGAGATCATTATTGAAAAACTGTTTTTTCAACTTGACCTTTTGCTGAGTCTCAAGCCCTTGAGTTATATTGCAGGCAGGAAGAAAAAAAGTGGGGCCTCCTTTGCAACTGATGGGGTCTGAATGTTGGCTAAAATTTGTAAGCCAAAACTAGCACTTAAAATTGAGCTACAAACTAAAGAGCCACAACATGGAGGTTTTATTTCCAGATTGTCTCTAAAGGCAGCCTTAGAAACAAGAATTGTAATAATCTAATCTCATTATTGCATTCCAGAGCCTAAGCAAAAAAGGCCTTTTACCAATTGGGAGTGAGATGGGTGAAAAACGAATATCTTTTAAACTGCAATAACCAGACAGAATTGCATCATAAAAGCAAGCCTTTTCAACTGTCGAAAGAATAAGATACAAGAAGACTGTGTTCATTTGCAACATTTATAAAAACTCTGCAAACAGAAAAGGGTTACAAGCCAAGTTTTAATTCACACAAACTTAATAGGGCAATCCAAAATGGAAATGACAATTGTGCTATCCCACCCAATTTATGGGAATGGGTTAGTTACTTAGGAATTGTGAGCTGTCCCCTTAAGGGAATGCATCATAGGAAATGTAGTTAAAGGTATCCTGGGAAATGTAGTTCATGTCACATGGCCACATCTGTAATCCTGATTGGCCACTAAATTGACCCTCAAGGGATTGAAGGTATTGCTCTCCATTCTTACCAGCACTCATATACTGATAACATTGTTTCCTTCTATTGATACAAGATGGGTTAGGAGATAACTATTTTCCATGTGCAAGGCAGATATACAAAGGATTGGTCATTGAAAGAGAACTTCGTCACAAATGTGAGTTATGAGGATACCTGATGTACCAATAAATGAACTTTGTTATGGAAGCTTTGTTATCTATCTGCATCTGCACAGCTATAAATCTACCTCTGTGCAGGAGCAGAACAGTGGAAAATAAATCCTAATTCGTCAGAAAATTAAAGTTTTTAATGAATTTATGATAAGCAAGTGATATTGAAGCCAGGAATGAATATGCAATGTTGACTTGAAACTGCATGCTTCATCATCTCTCTCTGTGCGAACATCTTTGGAAGCTGGTTGCATGGTGGGAGGGGTCAGATTCTCCCACGAGCTACAGACAAAGATAAGTTTCTATCCCCACCCACCCCCTCCTCTACTCAATTTGGCTTTGGCTATCTCAAAGACCCTATTTGCATAACAAGAAATGTAATTACCCAGTTCTCAAAAGATCATCAAACCTTCAGTTTGAACCTTGGAGGAATCTTGCTTGTATTTTTAAATGGAAACCAGATGCCTTAAACAAATTCTTTCCAGCCAACTTAAAACTGATAAAGATACATCCTACCTCCAGGAAGGGGCTAATTCCTGCGAGATAAGTGCCTTCTCTCAGATTCAACTCTTAACTGGGAAGACTCCATTTGTAAAATGGAGGGAGGAGTCAGAGTTACCCAATTACTACAGCTGAATCTCAAGTTTTTAGCAACTGAAGACAATTTGCCATCTTTCTCTTCCTAAAGTTTCCACAGGAAGTCAGTCATTAAAATACCTCATCAGACCCCTTTGCTGCAAAACCAGTTTGAATTACAGGAGCCCCCACCCCGTCTTCTCTGCTCGACTTATCTGCCTGCTCCCTCAGAGACTCCATTAGCATGTGTTTTGAACAAGTCAAGGTTTAAAGTCTTTCGAATCTGCTGATTCAAGCTGGAAAGGCTTCTGCCTTTCTTCAGTAAAAGCGGTCTCCAGCCAGTTTACTACCTGATTTCCAAACAAGGTTGTAAAACCTCCTTCTGTCAGAGCAACCTCAACATCAACAGCTCATCCCCCCTGAAGAGAGATGCTTAATCTAGCAATGCTTTAAACAAAACCAGCATTTGCACTTTGCTATTATTATTATTTACAAATTTCCCCAATTTTACACCTCCTTTTTGAAACTATTGTGAACATTTACTAAATTTATTTCTAATGTTCCAACATTACCTACAACCTACGAGCTCCATCTGATGGTCAAGGAGAAATCTAAACTAAAATCATTTATTTCCTTTCCTTTAACCAGTGGGCAAGGAGCCCCCCTCCTCCTTCTTTCTTCAGCCCTAGCCCCACCCGTTGGTCAACAAAAGATTTTTTTTTCTTATGTGATTTCTTCCACAATTTCTTAAAAATTGACAAGAGCGATTATGAAACTATTGTGCACCTTTTGATCAACTTAATTCAAAGGCCTAACTGCAACCTAACATGGGCATAGCAACAGCGTCTTCCAGACCCTCTGCTGCCACCCTGTGAAGCAAGTGACCCTTATAGGCATATTTTACATTCAGTCCTCTAGTCCTCAGACTTCGTGATGCAACCTCTACTGCCCCCTTCTGTCGCAGGCTCACATTGCACCCTAGAAGCAGCCATTCCGTGTGCTGTGCTGGCATTGCCCAGATTCTGCAGTGCCACCTACGTGCTCAAGTATTAAATTCAGCAGAAATTTTCTTTCTGCTTCTTGCTTGCAGCGTACCCTATTACAAAAAGGAAGTGCACAAACAACCACTAAAATTTTCTAGAATTTCTCCTTTGCCAGTTTGCAGCATGGCAACTTCCTCACCCATGACAGATATCTCTGATGTACCAGAAGACCCAAATCCTTCACCCACCCTTGATGTAGACATGGAGCCTGATTCCCAACAACCGCTTTTAGATGTCCAACCCTATGGAGAAGCTGCGATACCTTCAAGGGCCTACAATCTTAGAAAGAGTAAGAAACTTACTGAACCTATGAAAGAATCATTGAAGAACGATTGGCAGCAGCAATATCATTGCTACATAGACACATGGGCGAAGCTTGAGAAGATCCGTGATGTCCAAAAACATGGGCTGTCCCCTGAGAAGTTCCACATATTGCTAGATGATCTAGATACCCTTTTCTCATGGTGGAGACGCAGCAAAAATAATCTCAAGTCCATCCAGTCAAGATTGGGTGACCCCAAGCTCCTAACACACATCCAACACTTCAAGGAAATTCACACGGAATGCGAAGACAATGTCCAGGAAAGCAAGACAGCCCTCCAGGTAGTGCTCCACGATGTGCTACGGCGGGGGGTTGCGTCTCGGGAGCAGGCCACATCCGACTTAGCTCCTCGATCACATGTTTCTTCTTCCATCCATTCTACACCAGCTAGATCGCAGGCAGTTTCTAGTGTCTCACGCCAAGTCTCTGCTGCTGGCTTCCATCCTATCCACCCCAATCTAGATCTCCCACTACAAGGAGACACCAGTTTTGTCCTATGCACACACTCGTCAGTCACTGAACAGCTGCATTGGATTTGTAGCGAAATCACTGACCCAACGAAAAGAATTGCTAAGAGAGTACCAATACTGCTATAAGTGTTGTGAATCCACACATTCACCCGAATATTGTACAACCAAAGTGCAATGTCACATCTGCAAAAGTGACCAACATCCGACTGCGCTGCATCCAGACGCCAAACTACCATGGCAGATACCTCGTATCCTTCCTTCAGACAAGGAGCCGCAATGTGACACAGAAGCATTCAGGGCTCCTCGGCAGATTGAAAAACCACAGCCTAAACCAAGGATGAGTGTCAACTGCACAGCACTGTGCACTGATTCACCAGCCTCTCGTTCGTGTCTTCCCATTTGCTTAGCCAAAGTACACCCTGAAGAATGCCCTAAAGACACCGTGAAAATGTACATATGGATAGACACTCAAAGCACCTATACCCTGGCCAGACCTGCATTCTTCAACCTCTTTGAGGTACAACAGGCCACACTTCCCTTCATGGTATCAACGTGCCACGGACCAAGAAGCATGGCGGGGAGAAGAGCTACTGGACTTTGCATAGAATCCTTAGATGGAAGTACCCGGTTCCCGTTACCACCCATATTTGAATGCGATGGGATACTGAACGACCACATTCAGATCGCCACACTTGAAGTCATAAGTAGCATTCCTCGCCTGCAAAACCTTGCTCCTTACCTTCCTGTTCTAGATCCAGAGGCTGATATCCTACTCTTGTTGGGAAATAATGCTCCACGCGCCTTTCTCTTCTCTGAGTCAGTCGGTGGCCCTGTAGACAGCCCAGTGGCCATGAAATCTCCACTTGGATGGGAGATCGTAGGGATTGTCAGTGACGCACAGATGCAGGCTCCAACCCTGGCAAATATCTTAGCACCATCCATTCCACCTGCCTTCCGATGCCCTTTGGCACCACCGAAAACAAGAATGAAGTTCCAGCCTCAGAGGCTGCCGCCGATTAGTACAAGTTCACTAGGACACCCTAAACGGCTGCCAACAACCACTAGACGTCCACTAAGACACTCTACACAGGCATATGCCTCCGCAACGCCCTTTCCAACAGCCTCCTGACATTCCCGATGTCCTTTGACCCTGTGGAAGCAAGAGTACCATTCCAACCCTAGAAGGCCACCAGAAGAGGCATCCAGACTTTCACCTCTGCCACCAAGTGTACCTGTCAAGCCTACAAGGCCACCAGATGCGACCTCCAAACTTTCACCTTTGCCTACGAGAGTACCTGTACACCTAAAAGGCCACCAGAGGTGACCAGCAGACTTGCACCAAGGGGCCGAACTTGAAGATTGAACCTCAAGCTTTGCATGTTTTGCTTTGATGCTTTATTAATGTTTACCTTTTTTCTTAGTTATATAGCTAACTGTTTATCTTAGTTATATAGTTATATGCTATTCAGTTACTATCACTGTTTACTGCTTATCTTAGTTTATAGTTAATTTTTTTTCTTCTCTTCTCTTTTATAGTGGAATTTACAATTCCAGGCGGGGAGTGTGCTGTCCCAGACAGTTTATGGGAATGGGTTAGTTACTTAGGAATTGTGAGCTGTCCCCTTAAGGGAATGCATCATAGGAAATGTAGTTAAAGGTATCCTGGGAAATGTAGTTCATGTCACATGGCCACATCTGTAATCCTGATTGGCCACTAAATTGACCCTCAAGGGATTGAAGGCATTGCCCTCCATTCTTACCAGCACTCATATACTGATAACATTGTTTCCTTCTATTGATACAAGATGGGTTAGGAGATAACTATTTTCCACATGCAAGGCAGATATACAAAGGATTGGTCATTGAAAGAGGAACTTGGTCACAAATATGAGTTATGAGGATACCTGATGTACCTATAAATGAACTTCGTTATGGAAGCTTTGTTGAGTTATCTATCTGCATCTGCACAGCTATAAATCTACCTCTGTGCAAGAGCAGAACAACAATGTTGATGTGGAAATGTTTCCTAGGGGTGGCAATGGGATCAGGGGTGGGATTCAAATTTTTTAACAACCGGTTCTGTGGGCGTGGCTTAATTAGTGGGCATGGCTTGGTGGTCATGTTATTGGCTGGGCGTGGCCAACTCAATATCACTCACATTGAGGCATGCATCTCCTCGCCTGGCCTCTCATGACTGTGGGGATGCTGCAACAGTCTTAAGTGTGAAAAATGGTCATAAGTCACTTTTTTCAGTACCACTGTAACTTTGAATGGTCACTCCACACAAGCAAAGTATCAGCAAAGGAGGGGAAAAAAACTCCAGAGACATGCCTGACACAGGAAATCCAGTTCTGCCAAGAATGTAATAAGGGTTAACGGAGAGGCAGTTTCTGTAAGCAACACCAGAATGTTTCCTTCTTGCCTTCCTTACAGAATTAGGCCAGTAATTTCTTCTAACAACCGGTTCTCCAAACTGCTTAGAATGTTAACAACCGGTTCTAGCGAATAGGTGCGAACTGGTAAAATCCCACCCCTGAATGGGATTGTAAGAAGAGAAAACAAAATTTCAAATGTCATCTACTAAGACAACTGAAAGGAACTAAGCTCACTTTCTACTCATCCAAACTTCTACTCATCCCAGCATCCTCTGCTATCATAACATTGTAGCAGCTGTCAGCAGAGTTTGAGTTTCAGCTGTTTTATTCTTTTTACAATGTCTTCTATTCCAACTGCAAAGCATAATATAACTAGCTAAGTATTTGGCCACACATTTAATTTGTATTTTCTCTTTTCTTCCATTGGGGTGGGGAAATGAAAAGTTATTTTTAAGAGGTCTCCTACCCCACTTCTCCATTTTTCAACTTTGCTTAATTTCAGCAACACTGAAACACAAATCACTCTGTGGGTTATACCAAAGCTGTGGTGTGTGTGATAACATGAACACTACCCATGTAGTGGGACAGTCTGGGATAATTTGGGAAAGGATAATTAATAAATAATAAAAAAACTACAGAAAACCAGTTTGGAGCAGTGGTTAAAATATCAGGCTAGAAACTGGGAGATTGTCTTAAATCAAATAATAAATTAATACATTATAAATAACCCTTCAGATATGTTGCAGGATATTTTTTAGAAATGTGATTCACATTTTTGCCATTACCAAAATCTTCTGAAATTGCCAAGAGGCAGGAACATGAATAAGCCCCATGTTGCCTGTGGACCAATTTCAAGTGGCCTAAAAGGGAAAAGAATTTGGTTGGGAAAATAAAAGATGGAAAGTAAGGGAGACAGGCTAAGGAAAAGAAAGGGCATCTAAAATGAAAGAAAGGGATTATTGAAGAGAATGTTTGGATGGATGGAAGAAAGGAAAGAAGGGAAGAAGGAAGTGGATGGAAGACATGGAGGGAGGAGGAATGGATGGACAAGAGATGAAGGAAGGGATGAAGGAAGGGAGAGAGGGAGGAGACAGAGGGAAGGGAAGAAGCGAGGGAGGAAAATAAGGTTTCACTGTAAAACCTTGCTTAAAAATAGCTTTCTTGGGAAGCTAAAATTTACAGCAGATCCCAGATGAAGATACACAGCCTTGCCTGCTATCATTTTTATTTGGAACTGGGCTCTTATCCTGCCCCAAGACCAAAGTAGGAGGGGGCTTATAAAGCTAGCAGCAAAGAGAAAGGCATTTTCTCACATTCTAGACTTTAACAAAAATCTTCATTAGGTCAGGGCAAGTACCAGCACCCAAGCACAGATGTATACATAGAAAGAGGAAAAAGTGAGAAAAGGGGGGAAAAGATGAATTCAGCAATTCTACTGGCTTCAAAATCAATTAAGCAATCAAAAAATTACTATGTGCATATATAAGTAACAAGCAGTTAATATTATGACTTTGAGAGCATGTCTAGTATCCTTCTCGAGATAATTAACTGCAATTAACAGAATAAAGACAATACTTGATATTGCTCCTTGCGCATGAGATGGGTCCAGAAAATTAAAGAGATCCCTTAATGATCTTTCATGCCACCAGTGCCAAAAATATTCCTGAAAAGGTCAGAGCAGAAATAATCATGTTAATGCAGCAGAAGAAACAGAGCTAGATTTTTTAGGTATCTAACAGGGCCCATAACCTCAAAGAAGCCAATTCTTCAAAGATCCCTGGCCCTCTTGTCTGGCTGTTGGCAACCATCCTTTGCCCCATGATAAGCAAGATGAGCACAGGAAGTGCTCCATCCTTAAGGACAATTGAGAAGAGGGGCGGCCCAATCAAGACATCTTGACCAAAATATCTCCTTTTCTCCAAATCACAGCCAGAAAAACTTCATGTTCATGCTACCAGCTGATCCTAGCTGTTTTCCAGTGCCCTTAATCAGGGTTGTAACTGGAAAACATCAGAACTGTAAAACAATCATTGGGACACTCAAATGGGAGTAAGATGTCTTCAAAGGATACCTTAGGGCCGTGATAGCAAACCTATGGCATGTGTGCCGGAAGTGCTACGCAGAGCCATCTTAGCTGGCACGTGAGCCTTCTCCCCAGAGAAGGTCCACTGCGCAGGCGCATGCGCCACCCGCCAGCTGATCATTGGGTAGCTGCTACGCATGTGTGGGGGGTGTGGTGTGTGGAGACACGCATGCATGTACAGAAAAGCACGATGTGCATTCGGGAGGTTGTGTGCGCATGCGCAGGGGGCGTGGGCCCCCCACGTGCCTTGCCTTATGGGTGCTGGCACGTATGCGAGCGCACACTTTTGGCATGCGAGGATGGAAAGGTTAGCCATCACTGCCTTAGGGAATCAGGTTGCATGTTTCGCATCAGTGTTTCTCAAATCTTGCCAACTTGAAGATGGGCGGACTTCAACTCCCAGAATTCTCCAGGCAGCCCTTCTAACCCAGGAATATAGGAAGTAGAAGTCCACATGTCTTCAAGCTGCTAAGGTCGAGAAACACTACTCCACATTTGCACCATTTCTGAAATCAAGAATCCCATGAAGTCTCATGGAAAAATATAACTCAATTCAGCCAGCAGTTGCACACCCATTTCAGTTGTTTCTTCAACAAGAGAGAATGGGGATAAAGGGGCCAAATACCAGCACCCCGTTATTCCCAAAGCAGTTTTTACAAATGCTTCATGGTAACTATTCAGCCTCTCATTTTCATAGCCAGGTTCAAGCTAAGAAATTTTTATGCATTGTGCAATGTTATTTATAAATATCATTTCAGTTGCTAAAGAGCAACAAGCAGTAGACTGGCTTAATATATTGCCATAGAGGTTAGGAACTACTATAGTCTTTTAAAAGAAGAGAAGGAGGGTTTCATCCATGGGAAGGACACGCTCCAAGTCACCTGGAGCCCAGCAGCAGTGACTTTTGCCATCATGTTCCCAATGCCATTTTTTGGGGGGGACACTCTTTGAGATCCACTCTATATGGTCCAGGTGAGAGAAGGATTTAGACTTGCATTAGTCCTTTCTTTCCCCTTCCATCAAGCATATCTCTTAGCAGAAAACCAAAGCAACAATTAGGATGCAATTTAAAAATCAGGAATTTGTGGTGGCACTCAGAAAGGGGATGTACAAGTAGTCCTTGACTTAGGCCCAGTCACTTAGCGACTTTTTGAAGTTACAACAGAGTTCAAAAAGGCTAGTTGTATCCCGGATTTCAAGTTCTAACATCTGTCTCCCCACCCCACCAAGATCATGTGACTGTATTATCAGTATTTACAACCAGCCTGCATTTAATTATTTGCAACATCCTGCGGTCAGGTGACCACAATTTATATCATATTTGCTGAAAGCCAGCCTTTATTTCTAGCTTCTGGCAAAAAAACAACCAGCCATAGCATAAGTTTTGCTCAACAACCATGGCATTCACTTAATCACCTCTGCAGAAGGTTGTCCGTGATCATGTGGTAATCCAATTTATGACCATCACAATTGAAATTGAGGGCTCAATTAGTCCAGGACTAACTATATGGGTCAAAAGTCCATATTTTTCTAGGTTTGCTTCACTTCTAGCAAACACTTCCTAAAATTAAGGAAGGGATTTTGTTCCTGCTGCCACCAATATTAAGCAATTCCACCCCCCCCCCCCCCCCATCTATCTACAACTGATCAAATCTACTTTCTGCTCATCCGTGCTGTAGACCCAGCACCATCAGGATGCTTATAACTGAAGCAAGTACAAAGCTACACTATAATTATTCCATGGTGGTAATGCGGGGGGGGGGGGGAGGAGGAGGAGATAGAAATTAACTCCTGAGAATAAAGACTGAATCAGGAATACTGGGTCTTGAGAAGACAAGATGGAGCAGGGATCAAGTAGCTCTCTTCAAAGTAGAAAAGTCCAAGACCAGCTTGCTCTCATTTCAGCCTGCAGGACATGAGGTAATAGATTTAAGTTACGAGGAAGCAGACTTCAACTGAACACAAGAAAAAGGATTCTTAACAAGAGATAGTCAATATTAAAGCTGATTGACTAAGGAAGGCGATGGCTCTTTTTTGCGGGATACTTTAGCTGGACTGTATACAGCCTCCTATCTGGGATATTTTAATTTGGATTTTTTTGCACTATGGAAGGATTGGGCTTGGGGGCCTAAATGCCTAAGCTTCTATGATCTGGTTAATGAAATACATCCTAAGGTATCAGCTTCTGGTCTTGTCCCCTTGTTTTTATGGGCCGGATTCTGTGCTTTCATAACTGCCTCCCCCCTTTACTCTATCATCTGTTTTGCCCGTTCAATCCTCTTCTTGCAACTCTCCCAGAAGACAGACTGACCACAAGGAACAGCTATCCTTCAGGCTGCTGCTTCACTCGCGTGCTTTCTTCCAGCTTGCAGACAGAGCCGAGAAAGGCTAGTGCAACAGGACATGTCCAAATTTGTACAGTAGATGTCCAAAATCATCCACACGAAGGAGAAAGTCTCACACCTTCACCTTTATCTTTCCCAATGTTTACAGAATAACCCACGCTCAAGTCAGTGAAGGCCAAACGTTGAATCCTGGTGTATTTATGTCCATGCAGTTTTCTTGGAAACATTACAGAAGTAGTTTGCTGTTTTCTCCCAGGTTCAGGATATTTTTCCAGCTTTCCTACGGTTTTGGCTTTCTAAGGTGGTCTCTCATCGAAGTATTAATCAAGCACTCCTGCTAAGCTTTTTGAAATCAGCCAGTTTCTATTAAAGTTGGCATAGAAACTGAAGTGAATTGAGATCCAATCTTAAGCGATTGCTTGCTGTAGAGATTATCACTGCATGAACTTGGGAAAAGTTGGACAAGGGAGAAGTTAACCAACTTGATCTCCTGGTTTGAAATTAATTACAACAGAGAAAGAGAGAGAGAGGACACATATTATAAGCATTGTCTCATATCAGACACTTATCTACTACAGTTTTTGGATCATTTAATTTCTTGTTAGCCCCCACATGGTGGGGAGGGGAAGAACAGCCACCTTAACATAATTCTTCCCACAAGAAGAATCCAGTTACATTCATCCAGTGTATTCCTAAAATGAAGCCACTTTTAAGTCATGATATGAAAGGGAGAAGGTACTTCAAGCTCCCTCTAGCATACCATAAGCTGGTTAGAAATCAACAATTGTAGGTTTCAGAAAACAGGGCCCTCTTCCTTTCCTTATACGGCTTTGGTCATCCATGGAGAGGAAAAATAGCAGGACCACCCAAGTACAACCCCCTGTAAACTAGGAGAGAAGACAAAACAATTGGCCTTAATTAATGTATCTAAACAAAACAGAGAACAAAACACTCCAACAAACAGCATTTAGCAAGTTATCCAGTACATCCAATGTCCAGTTTCAGGTGCATTATTCCCCCAGCCTGTATTTAGGCTGGGAAGCTAAGGAAACCTGTGGTCTTCAAATAGTATTTCTTTGCCCCAGCCCATATGACCAGCAATCAGGGATGGGTTTTGTAGTCCATCAGTATTTGGAAGGACCTAAGTTTCCCAACTTCAGTTTACATGGAGGATAGATAGCCTATCGAGTGCATGTCAAGAGCAGAACCATCGGGGCCTCTACAATAAATGAGTCTGCCTTGCTCAGTCCCCAACCTTTAGCTCTTATGAAAGGTGAGCAAAAGGTTGATAAGACCTTGGAAAAGGAAGGAGGCTGACTGGCCATGAAGCATGTTTCACCACTGGAACCTAAAGTTTTTCTTAAATGCAAAGTTCAGTGTTTTAAATCAAGTGCTGAAAAATGAGGCAAATTTCAGATCTAAGGACTAAAGGACAAAGGGAACCTTAGTGTACAATTCCTTTGGGATTTCTAGAGTTAAACCATCATCCTGGCTCTATAGCTTTAAATAAACCAGGATTTTTAAGGTATTGGCAAAAATATAGTGTGGATAGAATGATGGCTGCTCACTGTCTCTAACCTTCAATAGTGAGAAAGGCTATTGCCAAGGTGTCTCTAAGCCCCACAAGAAGAGCTAACTTAGGGTTAGTAAAGTATGACAGAAAGAAATGCTGGCTGGAATTATGGAAATCCCAGGTGAATAATTGAGGGATTAGAAATACACATAAGGGCTCTACATTTGTGTTCCACCTCTCTCAAACCAAGAGACTTGGAGACCAGTGGCTTCTGAGTGATGGAAAATCTTGAAGTGGCCTGTCCTGGCGGTGAGTTGAAGGAAGGAAGTCATCCTTCAGATTATTGCATCTCTTGGAAAGCAATGGTTAAAATACTCTAGATGCATTGATTAGGATATCTGATGTGTGCGTTCAAAAGCTTAGAAGGGTAATGAGTCATTTTAAGCAGCTTGCCCTCTAGTGGCTGGAGAACAGATAGAAGGAAACACAATTAGAACTGTTAGTCTCTGTAAGAGAATTAACACAACCCATCAGAAGGTAGACAGCTTAGACCGGTTGATGCCAGTAACTAAGTTGGCAATCCCATGATGGATTTGTCCCTGAATGGGTCCATAATCCACCCGTTCCCCATCAATAGTGATGATTCCCTTGTGAGTGAGAGGCTCTATGCGGAAAGCTCGGACAGGGAGGTGCATAAAATAAGGACTCTCATGATCAAAATGGGTGCCTTTCTCCATAGCTAAGAAGAGGCGAATCATGCTTGCCCGGGAGATGCCTGCCCTGACAAAGCAAAGATGGATAAGACCATCATTAAAGCCAGCTGGGGGCATGGTGAAGAGGTCTGCCCCTAAATGAGTCTGGTAAATGGCCAACACCAGCACAAAATCGTCCTCCACCGTCACCCAAGACTTGGGCACCGGTTCTTCAAGTGGGGCCAGAAAGTCATCCAAAGGGCCATGCATTTGCCGGGCAGAAGGCAACCGGTTTGGTAGAACTTTGGGCAGATCGGTATGCTGGGACTCCTTGTCTACCGTCACTTCTGACAGGGTTTCAAAACTGAAGTTGGATGCTTGAAAGCTGGAAGAAGGCGGCGGGGAGCTGGGTGAGGGAGTGGGCTCCTCAGCTGACTCCATCTCACGATAGCAGAAGGCTTGGCGCTCCTCGCAAAGGCCCATATCGGACACCGTGCGGTGGAGGGGCAGGCGTTGGAAGGGAAGGCTTCCATTGGCAGCCACGGTGATACTGCGCAAAATCGGCCGATGAGTTGCACAACCAATAGCAGGAAGGTAGGAGAGCCGGCCCCGGTAAGTGTTGAGGGAAACCAGGCGAACCATGGTCCCCAAGGTGAACCGGACTGGGCCCATGTGCCGATACTTCTCACTTTCGATGTCCACATCTGAAATGAAACCCCAAGCGACACTCAGGAAAGAGAAGACACGGGAGCCTGATGCAGGTGTGATGGAGACCAGGTCCAAGGGAGAAACTGCCCCATGGCAGAGCAGAAGGGTGCAGTTTGTCAGCAGCTCCTGGCCCAAGACTTGCTCAAACCTGGCCAATGGGACAAAAAAAACAGAGACAGAACAATGAAAACTGCTCACAGTCACCTGCCAAGTGGATGGCAATGCCATGCAATCCATCAATCTCCATCTCTTCAAAAGGGCAAAAAGGGCAGGACATCATCAGTGAATAAGTGTTCAGAAACAATATATAGGTAGTCATCGACTTATGACCATAATTGAGCCCAGAATTTATGTTGCTAAGTGAGAAATTTGTTAAGTGAATTTTGCCCCATTTTACGAACTCCCTTGCCACATTTGTTAAGTGAATCTGGCTTCCCCGTTGACTTTGCTTATGAGGAGGTCACAAAAGTGGGGATCAAACGATCCTGGGGTATTGCGACCATCATAAATGCGGGTCAGCTGCCAAACACCTGAATTTTGAACATGTGATCATGGTAATGCTGCAGCGGTCATGTGAAAAACAGTCACAAGTCATTTTTTTCAGTAACAATCCCTAAGTGAATGGTTGTAAGTCGAGGACTTCCTGTACAGGAAATCTACTATTACCTGCAAATTTAGGAAATAAAATAGGTGGACAATTATTTTACAGCTGGAGGATGCACTTGGGGTTTTAACTTTGTTTTTTATCTTCTGGGGAGGCTGCCTACAGACATGGCAATGGTCACTGATCAACATAATTAAGCATTTGTCATAATATTTGATTCAGAGGATATGTCACTTGCTCATACTTCTCAAGACATACATATCTCCACCCGGAGAGAAATCTCCCTTGAACTGTTCATTCCAGCCTCACATACACTGGAAGGTTGTTGTAATTATTTATTAGTAAATAAGAGGGGATTATTTGTATCAGTTCTTAATCACAAGATTTTGGGGGGGAGGGGAGGGGGGAGAGACTTAAGCCTGTATAAGCTTTTTCTATTCAAATCTAGAATATTTTTTATTGTAAACTGCCTGGAGTCACTTAAGTAAGATGGGTGGTGTAAAAATGTGATACATAAATAAATACATGGAGGTTAAGACCAACATTTTCATCTTTTCGGCTTGAAAATGCTAACATTCTTATAGAGACTTAACCCATCTATTTTTTCCCTTTTTTCAGAGTCTAAAAAAAAAGGAAAAATAACATATTCTTATCTAAATGGTAAATACAGAATTAAAGGGAAAGTCTCTGGATCAAGCTGAACTTCTAGTAATGTACTTTTTCTTGGTTATATTTCAGAAGTGGGATGTTATTGTCTTAATTCTGTATCCTCTTCAAACACTCAGCCCTGCTATTTCTTAGCAATCTCCCATCCAAGTAGGAGCCAGGCTTGACATGATCAGCCAAGTATTGCTCACTCAAGATCCTTACAAGTTATTAGGAGGGTAAAACATGGGTGGAGCTTTGCAGGATAGAAACTTAGTAAATGGTTATGATGTTCATTACCCCACACCACAAAGCAGGCCAATTGATGTAAGTGCTCCTCTCTGCCCTAATAAATGCATATGCATCTTTTCAAACAGGCCACTTTTATCTAATTAATTATGGGATCAGTTTCAAAGCTATGTCCTGCAAGCTTCGCTTATGAATCGCAGGCACAAAGTTGTTATTTGTGGGAGACTAAAGAAGACTTTCTATGCATGCTCCCTGATATTCTTGCATGGTTTAGGTTCAACTATCCAAGGACTGAACCTTAGAGAACACAAGATTCAATGTTGACACCTTCTAGCTT
The DNA here is from genome assembly GCA_023653725.1 of Bungarus multicinctus. Taxonomy (NCBI): domain Eukaryota; kingdom Metazoa; phylum Chordata; class Lepidosauria; order Squamata; family Elapidae; genus Bungarus; species Bungarus multicinctus. The sequence continues at coordinate 123,081,312 of CM042840.1, read as the reverse complement.
GAGTTACTGGGCTAATTGCAAGGCTAAGATCATGATGGACAATGGCTGCCCCTTCCCAGGACTTTAGAATAGAAACATAATAACAGAATTGGAAGAGACCTTTGTGGTCTTCTACTCCAACCCCTTGCTCAGGCAGTAAACTTTATACCATTTCAGACAAATGGCTGTCCAATCTCTTCTTTAAAACTTCCAATGTTGGAGCATTCGCAACTTACGGAGGTAAGTTGTTCCCTGAATTAATTGTTCTAACTATAGGAAATTTCTTCTCAGTTTTGGGTTGCTTCTCTCCTTGATTAAGTTTTCATCTGTTGCTTCTTGTCTTGCCCTCAGATGATCAGGAGAATAGGTTGACCCTTTCTTTGTGGCAACTCCTGAGATATTGGAACACTGCTATCATGTCACCCCAGTCCTTCTTTTCATTAAACTAGACATACCCAATTCCAGCAACTCTTCTTCATATGTTTTAGTCTCCAGTCCCCTACTTATCCTTGTTGTTCTTCTCTGCACTCTTTCTAGAGTCTCAACTTTTTTAATCATGGTGACCAAAACTGGATGCAGTACTCTAGATGTGGTCTTATCAAGGTTTTATAAAGTGGTAATAACACAACATGGGATCTTGATTCTATCCCTTTATAAATGCAACTTAGGAATGCATTGAGGTTTTTATGTAGCTGCTGCACACTGCTGGCTCATATTTAAGTGATTGTCCACTAGGACTCCAAGATTCCTCTCACAGTTACTACTATTGAGCCAGGTACCACCTATTCTACACCTGTACATTTGGTTTTTCTTGCCTAAATGCAGAACCTTACCTTTTTCACCACTGAATTTCATTTTATTAGATAGTGCCCAATGTTGAACTCTGTCAAGATCCTTCTGTATCTTAAGCCTATCTTCTGGAGTGTTGGCCATTCCTGCCAACTTGGTGTTGTCTGTAAATTTGATGAGTTCCCCGTCTATCCCCTCATCCAAATAATTGATGAAGATATTGAAGAATACTGGGCCTAAGACAGAGTCTTGGGGTACCCCACTGTATACATTTTAATGAAGCTTTCTCTCTTACCCAGCACTACAATTAACAGCAGCTGCCACGGCATTCCCAGATCCGCAGGGAAGAATCCCAAGAGGCATTTTAACTGCTTCCTCCCAGTCAGGACGTTCCATCAAACCGTTAATAACCTGAAAGGGAAGCAGAGAAGGGTGAATACAGGTAGTCCTCGACTAATGACTGATCACTTAGTGGCTGTTCCAAACTATGACCTATATAGGGATACTTACGATCCAGATTCAAAGCTACAAATGACTGTTCCTCCCATGGTCACACAACCCCTCTTGGGCACTTAGCAAATCTGGGTCACATTTACAGTCATTTGGAGTGCCCTCTGGTTCACACGACCACATTTTACAACTGTTTTGTGAAAACAGGCATTTACTTCTGGCTTTCTGCAAAACCAGCCCGTAACAAACTCATTCAGACTTTATGAAAAAGTCATAAAATTGTGACCATCATGACTTACAACCATAATGGGCAAGCTCCACTAACTCAAGGGTTACCTGCACTTCTCATGTGCAGCTCTTCATCCAAAAGCCAGAGCAGTCCATCCAAGCAAGCAGGAAATCTAGCCCACTCTTTTAAATGCTCTTCCAAAGAATCCTAGAGGGGTTTTTTTTTTTTGTAAAATGCATCTTTCCCTGATCTGATGCCCTTCCGTTATGTAGCTTTCGACTTCCGACTATTCAGTTAACAATCATTCCAAGTTATTATGGTGCTGAAAAAAATAAGACCTATCCTCACACTTATGACTGTTACAGCATCCCCACTGTCACATGATCAAAATTCAGGAGTTTAGCAATTGGCATATATTTACAATAGTTGCAGAGTTCCAGGGACACATGATGCCACTGAGGATTTGCTCAGCAGAGTTTCTGACAAGCAAAGTCAATGGGAGAAGCTGGATTTACTTGATTGCATTATTCACTTAATGATGAGGGCAAAAAAGGTTGTAAAATAAAATAGGGCAGACTATTTAATGACCACATTGCTTAGAGGTGGAATTTCTGGTCCCAATTGTGGCTATAAGATGAGGACTTCTTGTATATGGAGATTAAAATTCAACATATATGGAGAGTGCCAACTGAGGAAAAGAGGAGCTAATGTAGCAAAAATCTGTTCCAGGAATAAATCACTATTTACAGAAAACCTTTGGCTGATTTGTCCACCCATGCACTACATAGATTAAACCTAAAAGCCAGATTTTAGGAAAAAGATATAGATAGAAAAATACAAAATAAAATCCAGGAAATTCCAATTTTCTCAATTAGCCTCTTTTCCCCATTCCCACTTTTACATTTTCACAGTTGTCTTTAAATTTTTATCTTGGCCATAAATATATGTTAGTTGAAGGTGAGTATATCTATAATAATAGTACACAAAATGTTGTTTAGAAATTGAGCTTATGGCTTGTGAAAAGTTGCCTGAAATAATTATGATGATTGATTTTTATCACAGTGAGGATAGAAGGTGAAAGGAGAGAGGTATTTTCTTCTCCAAATCCCACCCAAATAGACCAGAGAAATTATTTTTTTTCCAGTTTTAAGAGAAGCAATAAAGAAGTTTTACAGATAACCAGAAGTGGTTTTGAGCAGGAGCTATGAATTGTCTTTTTGTTGTTGTTGTTTGAACAATACCTCGTGAAGGAGTCCGTCTCCTGAAATGGCCACAATACCGTCCCATTCATCTAATGAGATGCTCTGCACCAGCTCCCGGGCGTGGTTCTGTCTCTCTGAGGAAGACAAGGATGGGCATAAAATTAAGTAGCTGAGCTCCAACTCTGTTTTCTGACCGGACAGCCTCTTCAGTGTCTGTGACTTGTCTTCTGTGACAAGGAAATGGCTATTTATAAATATATGGGACGGAGACGCTGTTGCATTAATTACTGAATGGTTGAAGTTATTGTGCAGAGTGGTGTGTGACTGGTGCTGTGGATGAAAATCTGGGCTGTAAAGAAATAGCTGTAATTTCCACAATTTGGTGAACAATAAATTCTAATCATATTTTAATGATTATGGAAAACTTTGGGTTTTGTGTTTTGTGTTTATGACGTTACATGCAACATTAGCAGCAGGAAGCATAATTATTCTCAGTGGTGCAAAACACTGGAGAAAAGGACAAAGGTGGAAGGGAATTGTATTTCTTTAAAGGTTTCCTAGGGAAGGCTTGACTGGAGAAATATCTCCCCCCCCCCCCCCCCCCCCCCCCCCCAAAAAAAAAAAAAAGATCTTCAGGTTTATTTGGTAAAACCTAGTACATTCTAGATCATTCTGCAGATATAGTCAATCCTGCCCTCTGGAGAACCCTGAAGCAAAAGCAGATATAGCAAATTCTAATAGCTAATCCTGAATTTTGAGATTTCTTTTCGCTAACCTAATTCATAGATGTCTATGATTTATGCTACATAGAATTGTCTATGATGATAGTTTCATTGTTTTCTACAAGAAACCGTGATCAACTAAGCAGATCATATTGTGAGAAAAAAAGTATGTTCTATTTAGCACAATTTCATTGAATCTCACCAATCCTCTGGCTGTTAGTTTTCTTTATATCTTTTTTTAAATATGTGGGCTGCCAAGAAGGCGTCATGTTTTCTCTCCCCATAGATCAGTATATCCAACAATGGATGAGAATAGTATTGAGTTTAGCAGCTGGATTTTTTATTTTCAAGAATGGGGCATGAAAACTTGTGGCTTTATATCTTTGAAGAACTGTTGGTTGCAGCCACTTCTACACACAACAAAATCTAATTTTTGTTTGGAGATTAATTCCACTATCATTCCAAGATTAATCTGGTGAAAACATGAATAGTAAACACACATCTATCCTTCTGTTTTGATGATTTTTTGAAGCATCTTGATTCAATTTAGCAATAAAGTAAGTGCACCAACCTTAACCCCCAATACAGAATACAGGTAGTCTTCAACAGTTCATTTAGTCACTGTTCAAACTTACAAGGCACTGAAAAAAATGACTGTTTTTCACATTGACGACTATTGTAGCATCCCTGTGGTTATATGATCAAAATTCAGATGCTTCACCACTGGCATATATTTAAGAAAGTTGCAATGTCCTGGGATTATGTGATCACCTTTTGCGACTTTCTGATAAGCAAAGTCAACAGGGAAGCCAGAATCACTTAATAATCGACTTCTAACTTAACAACTAGAGTGATTCACTTAACAACTGTGGCCAAAAAGGTTGTAAAATTGGGCAAAAATCACTTAAAATTGTTGCTTAGCAGAAATTTTAGGCTCAAGTATGGTCATATGCCAAGAGCTACCCGTAATAGATTTCATTTCAATAATGTTGGATTTTCCTCTCCACCTCATGATCAACATGGGATGTTAAAAGTTGACTGAGTTCACATTATATTTTCCACAATATTCCATTCTTAGTTTTCCCTGTTTCTAGCTTTCTCTTTTCAGTAGTGTAATCCAGTCAAATGTAGAGCTCTTCTGTTATTCTCATGGTTAAAAAAGTTGAGAAATCTCTACCACTTGATTTAACAACACCCAGATAAATCAACCAGAGATCTACGCTACATGTGGCAAGAGGAGACAAATCTTGGCATTTTGATCCAATAATTTATGGTGTCTCAATTCTTTTCTTTTGTCCTAGAATGCTCTGTGGCCACAATTGCCAAAAAATATTGTTTCTCACTACTTTGATATATAAAGGAATCAAAACATGTAATATAAACAGGATTTTGTGAGTGTGTGTCTCTGAGTCAGAGTTGACTCCTAGTGATTGCCTGGACAAGAAGAAGTCCCTGCCATTTTCTCTGCAGAATTTTTGGAAGTGGTTCAGCATTGCTTGCTTCCTAGGAGAATCAAGGTCACCAGTTGGTTTCAGGCCCAAGGCCTGAACTCACAATCTCTTAATTTTTTTAGTTTGCTGCCTTAACTACTATAAGAAACTAGTTCAAATAAGGACTACTCTAGTTAAAAAAAGAGCAAAGAGTATCATCATCCTCACCACCACCACTGGCATCCTGGAAAACTACAGTCATTGAATATATCTCTAAATCAGTTTTGCATTCTTGTTCTACCCATGATGGTTCCAAAAAAAATTAATCCCTTGAAAGGAATTTTTATAGGTTATGGTTTGTTTCCTAGGACAACTTCCCTCATACTGCTGGTTTTCTGATGCATTATGATTCCCGTAATTCCAACTTGCAGGGCCAATGGGATTCTGGGAGCTGCAACCCTAAGGCATCTGGAAGTACCAGCATGGAGAAGGCCATCAAGAGATAAAGTCATCTAGTATTCTTAAGGTCACTTTCCCCCCCTCTATTGGAGTTTTACCTGTTTGGATCAAGTTGAAGCTGATATCTGCCTCGGTAATCATGGGAAGTATGTGACTTTGACACCACTGCAATGCGTTACCTTTGCCTCCAAAGGGGTTGAGCAAGAGGAGCAGGCGGCGGGAACGTGGCAATAGATTATGGCCAATCTCTTAAGATAGGAAAAGACAACAAGAAGATTAAGCATTCTGATTTCCAAGGAGTCCTGAGAAAATTAGATAGATAAATAGACAGACAGACAGACAGACAGACAAGCTTTATTTACTGTGGGCACACTGGCATATATTAAAAATGAAATTCTGTTGCCTACTCTAAAAAAAAAGTATATACCCATACATGTACATAACACACATATATACATGCTACACATACACACACACACGCACACACACACACACACACACACGCACACACAAATCACTGTCCATTTTGAATATATAGTGGAAAGAGGAAACTTTGAGCATTCGCATGGTTGATACTATATGGAATAAAGCTGCGATTGAATCCAGATGTCCCAAAAGTGCTTTTTAAGATGCAACTGGACTTCCTGGTTTTTCTTTGAAGATGTTTCCCTTCTCATCCTTCTTCAGCTCTGAAGAAGCTTCTTGGATGAGAAGCAAAACGTCTTCAAAGAAAAACCAGGAAGTCTAATTGCCTCTTGAAAAAGCACCTTTGGGACAACCATGACCTGGACGACTGAGGAACTCTATAGACGCTGAATCCGGATATTCTGCTTCCAATACCATAAAGCTCCTTCCTAGAAAGTAACACGGAAAACTGGCCATGGAGAGAATGTGTAGCATCCCTGACAATACTGAGGACCCTGCTCAAACAGCGGTTATACGATATGTTATGTCCTGGATAGAAGAAAGTGAACTACCAACAATATTTTCTGCCGTCCTCATCAGGATAAGTAATTATGGATTTATCTTCAACCTAGTGCAAAACTAAAGTATAAAATACAAAGTCCATTGCTATGATAAAATCGACTTCACATATTGTACACATTAAGGGACTATTGACAAAAGCTTCTGATATTCTAATCTGCGCACAATCTAAGGATAAGTGGATATAAGGGTACAAAGGACAGAGAAACTGATAGCTATGAGAGAAGAATAGTCTAAAATTTGATCACAGTCAACATTTAGATTTGTAAGAAAGCAAACCTAGGTGCATACCTGAAAGGGGAAAAATTTAGTCAATTACGAGGCTGAATTGAAGAAAATCTGAATATAGGGAGTTCTCAAATTTGGACCACAATTGAGTTCAAAAATTTCATTTTTGTTAAGTGAGACAGCTGTTAAGTGAATCTGGCCCCCATTATACCACTGTTGGAAGTTAAAACCCACCCCACTCCTGGGAAAATGAAATATTTTAGGATATACTAAAAAGGCAGAATATTTTCCCTAAAAGAGAAGTAGAAACTCAGTCCCCTCACCACCTTTATTAATGTGCCATTAAGGCCTGGGCCAGTCTATTCTACATATCAAAGATCTACCTCCTTCAGGCAGAACCATAATAGGAATTGGCAAAAGCCCTTTCATTACATCATCAACCAACAAGAGTCAACCAAGTCTGGGACTCAAAAGACAACCTACACAGTTACCCCTGCATGGCCCCATGGGTCCATGACAACCAATCAGAATGCAAGCTCAAATTCAAAACCCAACAAAAGGCATAAAATCCTGGCACTCTCAGTATCTCTTCCCTTTTCGCCCAGGAACTCCAAGGCATGTGATCCTGTTCACCAGTAAACCTTATTTCTTTCCAAGCAACTTCCATTATTCCAGTGTCTTTTTCTCTACTTGGAACTGAACCCAGATGGACATTTTTCCAACACCATCTTTCTTGCCACGTTAAGTGACTCATGGCAGTTGTTAAGTTAGTAATCCGGTTGTTAAATGAATCTGGTTTCCCCACTGACTTTGCTTGTCAGAAGGTCGCAAAAGATGATTACATGACCCAGGGACAATGCAACTATCACACATACGTGCTAGTTGCCAAACAACCAAAATCTGATCTCGTGACCACCAGGATGCTGTAAAAAACAGTCATAAGTCACTTTTTTCAATGCCATTGTAACTTTGAACGGTCACTAAACAAATGGTTGTAAGTCGAGGACTATCTGTATAATATTATATGCACTGTGGGATATCTTCCTAGAATACAAGGAAAATCATTCCATCACTTCAGCATTTGCTAGGGTAAACTAGCTAAATTCATGTTTGAGGAAGCAGAATCTACTGTCTGATTTCTCATGAAGGCATCTAAAATGCCAGCACAGTAGTTATAATCCTCCCATATTGAGCAAGCTTCCTGCTCAAATTCCACCCACGAGATAAAAGCAACTTTTCCAAACCGTAGGCAAGAAGGAAAGACAGATTAATGCTGAAAATTGAAGCCTGCAGCTCCAAATAACTGATTGGCTTCTCAGGATCTACAGCTAATCTGCTAATTTTAGGTCACAGACACTCAGCATTACTATGCTGAAACCTCAGAGCATTTAAAAGCTGCCTGAATGGCATTTTTCAATACTTTGCCATAAACAATGACTTTTCACACATGAGTTTGATCTCTGAGGATGCTACAAGGCTGCCTGCATGTGCCAAATTATATTGTATTTACATACATGATCTATATATCTACATATGTACTGATGAATTTGTATGCATGACTATTTAAAATCAGCCTCAATCCAGTGCAAGGTATTTAAGAATTGTAGACTTCAATTCCCAGAATTCCCTAGCCAACTGGCTGGGGAATTCTGGGAATTGTAGTTCACAGGTCTTAAAATTGTCAAGGTTGGACACCTCTGCTCTAGAATCTGGTTTCCCAGATTCTTATTGCCTCCAGATCCATCATGACTGTTAGTTTAACTATTCCGACTTTTATTATCATGACCTTGTATCGATTTATTATTGATTTCAGGGGGAAGGCAAAACTCCTCTTTATTTCACCACTACACTATCTATTGGTGTATATATTCTTAAATCCAATACTACCATCTTCAGTTCTTTGATGTCAAGTATGAATTTGCTAAGAGCCAGTTGGGGTAGTGGTTAGGTCATTATGCTAGAAACCAGGAAATTGTGTAGTTCAAATCCTGCCTGAGGCAAAACGCTAATATTATTTTGATTTCAGCTGTCATCTATTCTAAACCTGCCCTTTTAATAATTTCTTCAGTGTACAACTCAATAAACATGGAGTTGAGGTGTGTCCTCATTTCACTCCCTTCCCTAAATAATAAATTTATCCACATTCAGTTTGTTAGCACATGTTCTTTTTACATAAAAATAGCATATTGTTCTTCTTCATAAGAACAATAAAATCTTCAATGTGTTTATTAGTTTTACAGTAGTCCACATTTTAATATGATTGCCACAATTCTTTCTGTACCATTTTACATGTTAGCACTTGTATGTATACATCAGTTGTGGTTAGTTTTTAAATTATCATTAACATTGATGTATTACTTTTAACTTGCAAATGTTAATCTTGTTTTTAATTTTGTTTTTAACTGTGCTTTTAGATGTGTTTTATATTATTTTATTTGTAAACTGCCCAGAATTACTTGTGAGATGGGCGGGGTAGAAACTTGATAAATAAAAATATTATTCTATGTTTATGCTCTACATTGTCCAGTCACACTGTGTGAGTAAGGCAGCCTTATACAACCTTATATAAACAACCTTGCTCTTGTGAAGTAAACAAAGATGTTTTCTTGCTATTTATTTATCCTGTGTTAACTCTCTGCTATGACATTCTCTATTTTTTGGAATCCTGTCTGGCTATTTAATCTTTCTTTCTCAATACATTGTGTATTCTTCCTTGCAAGTTCTTAATTGAAATTTGACTTCCATGAAGAATTAGTTCAATAATGTGCATACTTTTTTGCATCTAATTTCTTTGGTATAGATATGTAACTCTGTACATTACCCAATTTCTTAGCTGCATGGACTTAATTCACATTGGTTGATATAAGGAGGTTAAAATTTTAATTCTTTTGTACTGATGATGTCACCTAGTTTGGATAATGACATGTCTGCAAGAAAACAACCAAGCTCAGAGATCACCAAGGACCCCACATCTTTTTCTTGCAACTTTACACATTCAATAGTAATTCATTTAATCTTAATGATTTCTTATTTGATAATAATTTGATAATTTACTTAATTCCAACACTAGACGTTTTTAAGAAGCGATTGGATAATCATTTGTGTTAAACGATATAGTGTTTCCTGCCTAAGCAGGGGGTTGGACTAGAAGACCTCCAAGGTCCCTTTCAACTCTGTTATTCTATTCTTATATGACAATAATTTGACATTAGAGCAATTGTCTATTGTACTTTATTGTCTAAGGTTGTCACCTATATTGTTGAATCTCTCTGCATATGATTCTGTCCCTCCGTTATATCTTTTGTGAAGCATTTTATACTGTAGAACATGTAGTTATAGCCATCTTGACTATAAGTTATGAAAGGTGTAAAATGGTGATGTGGCCAACCTGATTTTAATAACCTTTTTTGTGGCGATCATAAAGCAAACTATGTCGGTATAAGTGTGACTTTGCAAAAAACTGGAAATAAATACCGTTTTTTGGCAAAATGGTTGTAAAACAAAGTCACATGACCAATGGCACACTATGATTGGCTGTATATGTGGCCTGCTTGACAAGTGTCAGAAATATGGTCACATGACCAGGAGACAACCATTGGGACTTTGAATTTGGGACATAAGTAACCCCCCTCCCCCAATTGGTTCAACGGAACTTCAAATGGTTGCTAAGCAACTGGTCCTAAGCTAAGAACTACCTGTATTTTCATCTTTCATTTGCTTCTATAGAGTATTCTTGAGATTCTTTTTTATCTGTAGTATTTTTAATCTTGAAAACATCTTATTTTCTGTTGTTATTCTGTACTGGTTTATCCAAGGCTTCTGCCCTCCAACTTTCTTTGGCTGCCATGATAGCTCATTCTAAAACCCATTTGAATTTTTCCTCTTTAAAATTTTCAAGATCCCCCCCTCAACTTTTAAAATATATCTAATCTCTTCCAGAAGCGTTTATGTTATAATTTAAGCCTAGTAAATCTGCTTTTCATTGATTTTAGGTTCTGACTAGATATCTTCCAAGCCAAATCTTGTTTAATCTGTTTTGGTAATAATAATTCATGCCTGTTTCAATCTGCACCTGAAAATATTTTGACTAAATTGCACTTTTCCAAATTTGAATACACCCCATGTATATTGTCAAATAATTATATTTTTTGAAGCAAGTATTGAGTGATATTTTATTTACTTAATTTAAATCTTCCTGTTCAGTACTTCCAATTTGTTTCATTTACTCTAGTCACCACTGGTGATACTATATGCTTTCCTGATGTTTTATTTTAGTTCCATTTGTAATTTGCCATATAATTCACCAGTATGCACCATTATTGCTTCCATAATATAGATGTTAACTAGATATTTACTAGTTCTAATAAACATATTCCTGTTATTTATTGGATTAAAACCAAGGGCTGTACATATTTAGTAATGCTAAATTTTTAAATTTCACTACTTTATTCTTTCATATTGCAGATGACATACCTTCAATTATGAATCACACAATCATCTTAAAGTGATCTATTCTGCTGTATCTGCAATCACTTATGTCTAAAATATCCATTTCTATTTTGACAATTCAACTCTTAAGTTGTTTCATGCTTTTCCTACTCCATCTTTCCCTTGCATGAGTTCTCATAAAGCAAGAAATTCCTCTTTTGATATCAGCACTCTGAATAGACTTCCTTACAGCTTTGGTCTAACCATACCATCACTTGCACATCCACTCCTCATTTAGTGACTACTTCAGTTAGCGACCATTTGCAAATACAGTACTAAAAAAAATCATTTTCTGACCAATGCATGACTTTAGGGCCATGCAGTTGTGCAAGTCATACTGGCATAGTCGTGGAAGAAAGCTTTATCTGAAAGAGACAACAGCAATCTGTAGGAGGTGACCAGGCTGAGCCTGAAGGAGGGGGTCAAACATATCATCAGTTTGGAATCCCTTACAAGAGATCTTAAGTCCAGGGTTGACTCTTATCTACTGCAAATTTGCTTTGACAATTAGTAGTTCAGATTCTTCTTGAGACAGCAAGGAATAAACTTGTACTCATTTGAACAACCTTGGTTCCTAATTTCTTGCACCTGATACAACTAGTGATCTTTAGTGTCTTTCTCTTGTTCAGTTTTGTGTCTCACTCAGTGAACATTTCACCTAAAGACTGAACAATGGAACAAAAGTCAGTTGCTAAACGAAGAGTGGATGTATTTGCTAAATGTTGCTAAATGAGGAGTGGGTGTATTTGCTAAATGTTGCTAAATGAGGAGTGGGTATGAAAATTCAATATTTTTTCCTCAATAATTAGAGGACTGTTTCCAACTCTTCTCATCTAGTACCCAAACCTGTCTAAATAATAATATAGTTGTTGTTTTTTTGCTAACGGGCTCTGTCTAGGAAGCTACATCTGGCAGGCCTTAGGCGATGGACCATTTTTGCTTGTGGCATCCGCACTGTGGGATATTCCACCTCATAAAGTGAGGATGGCCTCACCATAGTTTCTGAAGGACCCTCAAGACCTGATTATGCCAGCAGACCTGAGGATCCCGCAGGACAGGTGAATTAGTGGGGGGCTGTTTTTATAACTTTTAAATCTTCTAGTAATTGTTAACAATACTGATTTTAGATACTTGTTTAGTTTTGTTGTAACATGCCCAGAGTCACTTACTTATAATATGGGCAGTTATATAAATTAGAAAAATAAAATAAAAATGTAACAGCAATTTCTTGCTGCCTTTATCAGAGTTGACTTTGGAATTTCTTCTTCTAGATGGGATGGTTGTTTGTATGGTTGCAGAGTCTCGTCACACATATTAGTTTGGTAAAAAAAAATTTTTTTTAAAGTTTATTTAAGAAGTAGATCTGGACTTCAGATATCTTGAATTTTGAAGGCAATACTGAGGGAAACTAGGCACCATAGAGAACTCTTCTAATTGCAAGGGTAGTTTATTAGCTTTTACATGATTTAGAGATTTGGAATTTGTTTTGAGAACTTGCTGATCTAGGCCATGCTATGTTAGCAAAAGGTCAAATACATAATCAAATTTTATAGAGATACCGGTATGAATCTTTAAAAGTACAAATATGCACACGTTAGGCAATTACATATTGGTATTTGCCAATATTTTATATAATCAGGTTTTGAAAATTATATTTATTTATTTATTATTATAGTATTGTTTTATTCAGGCTGTACACCGCCCCGAGTCCCAAGTTAGGAGAGGGGGCGGTATATAAGTTAAAATAAATAAATAATCAGGTTTTGAAGATTGTAGAGAATTTATTCAACATTAGCCACTGCCCTCAGCTGAGATTTAATGGGTATAAATCTGTAATAAAACCTCCAAAGTATAACTGATCAAATAAAAGATAAATCCAAAAATAACATCACAAAAGAACATGAAAAATGTAAGTTCTAATAACAGGAAGAAATAAATAACTAGATAGATGTATTCAAATGTCAAAAGTCCTCTTGAACAATTCTGATTTTAATACTTTCCTAAAATCATACAGTTTAACCCTCTGGTCGGTCAGGACTGGACTGTCATAGAATACATGACAGATGGCCATCCTATTTCGATAGTGGCACCTAAAATTGGTTTAATTAGGGCAACCTGGACTTGTGGATTTCAACTCTCAGAATTACCTAGCCAGCCATGAGGAATTCTGTGAATTAAAGCTAAAGTCCACACATCTTAAAGTTGCCAAGGTTGAAAAACACTGTTTTGGATGGAAGCTGATCCCAATTTTTTCTATTTTATCATGTTGTCTTAAGTGCAACAATCTGGAACAATTCCAACTTAATTAAACACCCCATGCACTGACAGCAAGTGAAGACATTTGCAGAATTTCATGTATTCATAACTATGTTTATTTTTATATCTATTATCTTGTAAGTCATTGACAAATCAAATTAAAATAAATAAATAAATAAAATTTAAGAAAAAAGAATCCACAAAGCACGGCATCTTATCATTTTCCCAAATTCCTGTCAGATGAGCCTCAGAGAAGAGCAAAAGTTTTCTAGGATGATGCTGGTTTGTGGAAGAAACTCTGCCCAATATTTATTTTAGATGCACACAATGTAACAATAGGGGTGAGAACTGAACAGGCATTTAAGCCTTTGAAAAGCAAGTTTAGGCTGAAACAGAGGGCAGGGCCAAGGCAAAGAAATGGATGGAGCCATATAGAAAAATCTAACCTCCCAGCAATTATTGATATTAAACAAAATAATTATACATTGTAATTATAATAATTTTCCCCATTTCTAGAGTTAGGCAATCACTTCTGTAGTGATTTGGCTTGAAACCCATAACCATAATTTGAAATGCAATTGTTTGCTTTCACACAGGAAACATGCCACATGAACTAGATACATTGTGCTCTACTTTGTGCTCCATGAGGTTGGTTTTTCTTGCAGATATTTCACTACTGAAACTAGGACAATATCATCTAGTTTGGATAATGAAACATCTGCAAAAAAAACCCAACCAAGCTCAAAGAGCACCAGTATTTTTCATTTAAATTCTGAGATATATATATCAGAAGGTAACAACCCAGGATACTGTAATCTTCATGAATATAAATCAAATGTCAAGCATCTGAATTTTGATCATGTGACAATGGAAATGCTGCAATGGTTGTACACAGAGAGGGCCCGCAATCTGGGTGTCCTCCTGGATGTACGGCTGTCACTGGAAGATCATGTGGCGGCCGTCGCCAGGGGGGCTTTTGGACAGTCCATAGGATCTACCAGTTGCGGCCCTTTCTGGATCGGGATGCGCTTCGCACGGTCACTTCCGCCCTGGTGACCTCCCGCCTAGACTATGCCAATGCTCTCTACATGGGGCTGCCTTTGAAGAGCATCCGGAGGCTCCGGTTGGTGCAGAATGCAGCCGCGAGGGTGATAATGGGAGCTCCTAGGGGCTCCCATGTTATGCCACTTCTGCGCGTGCTGCATTGGCTCCCGGTGGCCCTCCGGGTGTGCTTCAAAGTCTTGGTCACTATCTTTAAAGCGCTCCATGGCTCAGGACCGGGTTACTTGCGAGACCGCCTCCTGCCACCATCGGCTTCCCACCGACCGGTACGCTCCCATAGAGTTGGTCTCCTCGGGGTGCCGCCGGCTGGACAGCTGGCGACCCCGAGGGCGCAGGCCTTCTCATTGGGAGCACCCCCTCTCTGGAATGAATTACCCCCGGAGGTAAGGGCCGCCCCTGATCTCATGACCTTCCGTCGGTTACTCAAAACGCACTTATTTCGGCAGGCTGGACTGGCCTAGGGGTTTTTTAAATTTTAACCGGGTTTTAATCTCTTTTAATACTTGTTTACATTTTAATTAGTCATATTATATTCAGTTTTTTAAATTTTAATATTATTATGTTGTCTTTTGTATTTGTACTTTATATATGTGTTTTTATTGGCTGTTCACCGCCCCGAGTCCCTTCGGGGAGAGGGGGGCGGTATATAAATCGAATAAATAAAATAAAATAAATAAGTGTGAAAAATGGCCATAAGTCACTTTTTTACAATGTTGTTATAACTTTGAACGGTCACTAAACAAACTGTTGCAAGTCGAGGACTACCTGTATTGGACCTACTCTCAATCATTCCCAGCCTGGTTCTAATGTCAATCAGGAGAAACTTACTTAAAGCAAAACTGGGTGCAGAGATGTAATACAGGTAGTCTTTGACATACAGCTATTCATTTAGTGAGGGTTTATATTCATGAAGGTTAGTGTCCTGGAGTCATTTTGTTACCTTCTGAGAAGCAGTGTCTGTAATGGTCATCACACTTATGACCATTACAGCATCCCCGTGGTCATATGATCAAAATTTGGATGGTTGGCAACTAGCATGTATTTATGACCGATGCAGTGTCCTGGGGTCATTTGATCACCTTTTGCAACCTTCTGACAAGCAAAGTCAGTGGGGAAGCCAGATTCACTTAACTGTATAATTAATTTAACAATTAATAAGGAAAGAAAGATCATAAAATGGGGCAAAACTCACATAATAATTGTCTTGCTTAACAATAGAAATTTGGGGCTCAGCTGTGGTCGTAAGTTGAGGATTACCTGTATTGAGAGGAAGGGATATCATCCTCTCCTCTCTTGGCCTGCTTTGTTGGGTGAAGGTCAGTCTTGCACAGAGGAAGTCTCCAAGCTTTGAAAAGTGAACGGGTCCCCATAAAATACAAGAGGATGCCTGTTTAATTTCTCTTTACAGCTGCTGTGGAAAAGAGCCACAACCCAGAAAGTAGAACTCCCTGTACTGAAAGACTGGTGACTCTGCAAATGAGAGTCTGGCTCCAATCTGAAACGCTCCTGTGGAGTTTCTCACCATTAAACTGCAATGCCAGCAGCTCTGTGTGAGATGCAGAAAACGTAACACTCTCAGGATTAGGATTCTATGGTGGAATCTTGGCTTATGTCACTCCCCATAATGCATCTGTGCCTTTTAATGTCTCCCAGGTAATCATGGACTCTGTTGTATAGCAGTTGGGCAGTGTAGTGCAATGGTTCCCAAAGGAAGAACAAGCTGTTCCTGTGTTTGTTTATAGGTTGTCCTTGTCTTAGCTAAGTTCCAGTGATTACCTCCTCCTCAGCCACATGATCCCAGGCACTTGGCTGCATTTATGGCCATTTACAGCATTCTTTGGTTATGTGACTGCATTGTACAACAGGTTTGCTGAAAACTGGCATTTGTTTCCACTTTTCAGCAACATGGCCCCACAGTGAACAACTGTTTTGCTTAACGAGTGCAGCAAGAAAAGGTAGTGAATCCTAATCCTGAGAGTGTTATGTTTTCTGCATCTCACACAGAGCTGCTGGCATTGCATTTAATGGTGAGAAACTCCACAGGAGCCTTTCAGATTGGAGCCAGACTCTCATTTGCAGAGTCACCAGTCTTTCAGTGCAGGAAGTTCTGCTTGCTGGGTTGTGGCTCTTTCCCACACCAGCTGTAAAGGAGAAATTAAACTGGCATCCTCTTGTATCAATCATGTGAGTGATCTGATTTACAACTGCCATGATTTAAAAACTGTGATGCAAAGGCACCATTACACTCATAAGTTGAGGACTATCTGTATTATTACCATTAGTTAAACTCCTGTCCCCCTTTTTCAAGACCCTGAATTTCTACAGTAGAGAGGAAAGGAAATACAGGTTGAATCCTCAACTTACGATCCCAAATGAGCCTGGTTGCTAAGTGAGAAATTTGTTAAATGAGTTTTGTCCCATTTTATAACTTGTCTTGCCATATGTGTTAAGTGAATCACTGTAGTTGTTAAATTAATAACATGGTTATTAAGTGAATCTGGCTTCCCCATTGACTTTGCTTATCAGAAGAGTCACAAAAGATGGTCACATGACCCTGGGACACTGTGACCGTCATAACTATGAGCCAGTTATCAAGCATCCAGATGTAAATCATGTGACTATGGGGATGCTGCAATGGTCATAAATGTGAAAAATAGTCATGTCATTTTTTAAAATGCCATTGTCACTCTGAATGGTCACTAAATGAACTAGAGGACTACCTGTATATGAATAGAAATCACATTCTAAGTAACAAAGAACACCCTTTAACTGCCCTCCAGAAGGAAGCCAGGAAAAGACAGTTTTATGGAGCAGGAAGAATGGTCCCATTGCAAAAAATGGACTGCCACCTGTCAGAAATGGTGTAGGATCTCCTGCTTGGGCACAGGGTTGGACTAGATGACCCACAAGGTCCCTTCTAACTGTTAATTTGTATAAAAAAGGACCCACATTTTCCCTACCTGGGGACCATTCCTGACAAAGGACTCTGGGCACTGCTTTGAGAGAGATGGGAAAACCTGAGGAATCACTAACAAGGAATAAAATGCTCCTGAATACATTTGTAGCTTCTTTGAGCAACAAACCCCATAGCAATAGTACTTATATACTGCTTCACGGTGCTTTATGCACTCTCTAAGTGGTTTGTAGAGTCAGCATATTGCCCCCCAAAATCTGGGTCCTCATTTTATCAATCTCAGAGGGATGGAAGGCTGAGTCAAGCTTGAGCCAATCAGGATCGAACTGTTGGCAGTCAGCAAAATTAGCCTGCAATACTGCATTGTGCCATCATGGTTCTGTTGTGGTATTGTTTAATTCAAAAAAATATTTAGTATTTAATTCAAGATTTATTTGATATATTTGTAGGGCCTTTAAAGACAATGCAACCTCAAAAGATGGTTCACACAATATTACTAGAATTAAGACATAGGGCAATATCCTAAAATACAAAGTCCATAGGAAAGAACTGGACTCAAACTTCCAGATAATGTTCACCAGTGATTCATGCAGGTGATGAAAAGCAAATAGAGATCTGAAGGAATTCCCAGAAGCCTGGTTCTGACTGAATGAGCTTTATTTTTATTGATTTATTAATCACATTAACATGGCATCTCAGAAGAAATGACTCTGGGTGGCTTTATCATAAGATACAAGAAATATGTGAGGTGAGATGAAGGGTAAGAGCAGAAATAACCTGGATCAAATGAGGGTAAAATCCCACAGTAGAAACAAGGATGAGAGAATTCACACATCCAGGTATACCTAAACTAACCAGAAAGACAAACCAAACAGCTATTTTCTGCAATAATTTAAGTCCTTGATTGAACATTCCTTATCATGGTACCTTACAAAATAAATCTGTTACCTGTTACAGAACACATTGAACTCACAAATCCTACTAAACTACACTGCATGCCCAAAGAATGCCACTGAAACTCATTGGCTAAGCAATTTTCATGCAACACAACTTTTTGTTGCTCTCCCACAATGTCAGGAGACATGCTTCAAGATGCTTAATTCCTATACAGGTAGTTTATTTTCTTAGAACTATTCATTTAGTGATCATTGGAAGTTATACCAGTACTGAAAAAAGTGACATGATCATTTTTCACACTTATGACCTTTGCAGCATCTCCATGGACATGTAATGAAATTTGGCCTCTTGACAATTGACTCATTTATGACAGTTGCATAAGTATCACTTGTTGTGACTTTCTGACAGGCAAAGTCAATGGAGAAGCCAGGTTCCCTTAACAATTGTGTTGCTAAGTTAACAACTATAGTGACTCATTTAATAACTATGGCAAGAAAGGTCCTAAAACTCACTTAACAACTGTCTTGCTTAGCAACAGAAATTTTGAGCTTAATTATGTTTACGAGTCGAGATCTATCTGTACTTTTACACCTTTACACCCCACTCAATAGACCAGCAATTTTATTTAATGAAGTGCAATTCCTACTCAGAAAAATATGTCGTTCCCCCATTTTCAACTTTATATGATGTGCACAACCAAACAATTTCCACTTCTGGTTTCTTTTCCCAAATGCCTACTTCTCAAAAATTGGCATCACCATCTCTTGCCTAGGCTGTTAGGCCAATGGGTCTGGATACGTTGCAGCCCAAATGTCACTATCTCTGAACCCTACAAGAAATTCTCTCGAGTCACAATATACAAAGCAAGAGCAAAGCATTTTATAGATCGATACCTAGGGATTCAGTGATTCTTCCAAGGACAGAAGATACACAACAGATGCAAACCCTTCAAAAGTTGGCAGCGACTAATAGCTTTTAATGTGACAGAAATGGAAACTCTCCTGGAGACTATGAGGAGAATTCCATCAATAATGTATAGGATTGAGTGCAATCAATTTGATCATCCTCAAGTAACTGAATTAACCCAATGCATTATACAGAGACTATTTAATTATACTGATCCCCATAGACAATATGATTAAATACAATTGAATTTAAATGCTGTTTCTTCTTTACCCTGACAACGCCCACATCTTTCCTGCTGGTCTCTGCTATTTCTCCGCATGCCATATAAAGATCAACAACAATCCTTGTGTTGTGTGTTTGGAGACTAGAGAAAGGAGGTGCCAATGTGCCCTTCCACCAAAATTCTGCTTTATGCTCCACAAGTACATGACCATTCGTTCAGTGACTGCTCGAAGTTATAATGATACTGAACAACTTATAGTTATGAATAGTCTTCAAAGTGTTCCAACAGATCCAGTGGTCACATAATTGCAATCTGGGCACTTGGCAACTGGCTTGCACTTATGACAGTTGCAGCACACCACAGTCAAAGGATTGCCATTTCCGCTTCAACCAATCAATGGAAGAAGCCAGCAGGAAAAGTCACAGGTCGTTCCAATAGGTTGCTTGCACACTCCCAAACCAGTTAGGACTTGCTTAATGATCTGCAATTCTTAACAACTGCAACAGGGAATGCCAGAATTGCTGTCGTTAAGCAATACAGTCACACAATGCTGTGCTTTACAACTGCATTGCTAAGCAATGGAAATGTCAGTCCCATTATACCCAAGGAGATCAGAGACAACAGTCCTGTGTTCTAAGCCAGGGGTCTCCAAACTTGGCAACTTTTAAGACTTGTGGATTTCAACTCCCAGAATTCCTCAGCTGGCCAGCTATCTAAGGAATTCTGGGAGTTGAAGTCCATAAGCCTTAAAAGTTGCCAAGTATGGAGATCGCTGTTCTAATCTTTTGGGTGATAGTTTCCAGTTGTGCCATGTTGAGGATCTATACCATCCCTTAGACTTTACCATGATGATGGGAGCCCATGTGGAGACCTATTAGTAGTCTCTCTGTGTGTGCATGCCTGTTTTTGTATGTGTATATACACAATGGAAAGTATCAGGATAAAAATGGTTCTCAAATGACTTCTCTCCTATATACTGGAACTTCGGTGGCAGAATGTTACATACAATATTCTAAGTATTGCTAGCATAACAGAGTTTTCCATCATTATAATGCTGTTATTTGGAACTTTGTAAATAATGATTTATAGACCTTTTTTCTTTCAGGTTGCACAGGTATTTCAAGTAGCTTTTCATCCAGACACTGGCAAGTTTCAACAAAGTTGTGTCATCATGTAATTCAGTCTATATTCTTGACATATAAAATATATCGACCAATATAGCTTCTTTTATATGCTTTACTGTACAGATTTTAGCTCAGAGGGACACCTACCTTCAGGGTTCATTTGTGTTTTGATTACATGTACAGAAAAAATACCAACTGACTGTTAAAGGACTGCTTTTTCTCCTCACTCTTATCTTCCTTACACCTTTTCCAACTTGACTGAGTAACTGAAATTCTTCATTTTTTAAAATTTCAATTGAAAAACATACCATTGGTACAAAAGCAGAAGTGACAAATTTACTGTCAATGGATATGATATAACGAAAGAGCCTGTAGATTGAATTCCTGGTGTAATACAACCCTTTAGATTTTAGTCTGTCCTACAAAATCTTCTGGATGAGGAGAACAGAGCAACACTGTCTAACCAAACAAGTCTAAGAATCTGGAAAGTGAATAAAATTCATAAGTTAAACAATAAAAGTTGCTTAGCATCATTTGAAGGAAGCACTCAAAGCACAAATCCTGTATCACACAGTAAGGAGGAAACCTGCATAGTGTTTTTTTTTTTCCTTGCCTGGCCATGCTTCTTCCACAAAACCACTAACCACGCCATCAAAACAATTAAACATATAACTCTTCTAGCAGCAAATGCATCAGCCACCCATCAGCAATGGGTAATGTGTCATACAGAAATTCCTGGCCATTTCTGAACTAAAATGAAGGGGGGTGGGGACTGTGTGCTTTCGGACAAATTCCCTTTTAATACTGGCCCTCCTATGCAGTGTTCAACATTTCCGCTGCAGTTTTTTAATTGCTGGTATAGCTGTCTGTGTTTAATGCATCATCATCACGATCCTTTAGAAAGCCTGATCTTTCTCCTGGTACCAAACTCTGAAAGCAAGCACTTGTATTCTAGGAGGGCATACAGTTCTGTACAAAAAGTACTACATCTTATGGAGCAGCAATTATTTTGATTTGGTTTCTTGAGAATTCTTCTTGCAGTCAGCTGATTCCTGACTTCTTTGTGGAATGCGTAAAGCGAGATGAGAAAGGAGGCGAGATTGCTGTATTTTTATGTTCTTCGTCCTTAAAAGAAAAGGTCACTCACTAGTTTTAGCTAGCATTAAATCAGGCACTGCTAGGCTAAACCGCATGTTGTGAACTGTGAAGTCTCGGAGAACATTTGAACTTGGCAAGGACAGGCTTTGACTAGACAAAGATGGGCAACTGTGGCCCCTTTACAATCTGTTGACTTCAATGCCAAGAATTCCTGAGTCAGCCGTGCTGCCTCAGGGATTCTGGGAGTTGAAGTCCGCAGGTCATAAAGGGGCCACAGTTGTCCACGCCTGGTTTAAGAGGTTAGAAACTCAGCCATTTGGGGGCAACAATTGTCCATGGAGATTCTCAGTCATCCAGGTCATAGCTATCTCAAAGGTGCTTTTTTTCAAAAGGCAACTGAGCTGTTTGTTTCCTTGAGAAAGAAATAGGTTTACTTCTCATCCAAAAAGCTTCATTGGTTGTGACTGGATGGTGGTAGAAGGATAGGTTCTGGTGGGAAAGGGATGGAAGGATATTTCTCTGCAGCCATCTGGTTGTTAGTACTCTCTCTGAGAGCCGTTGAGGCCACCGGGGGTGGGGGGAGGTTTATTCCGTTTGATAAAAGGTATTTAAAGCATGCAATCTTCTCTTGGAGTTAGCAGCTTTTAAATCTC
Source organism: Bungarus multicinctus (assembly GCA_023653725.1). Taxonomy (NCBI): domain Eukaryota; kingdom Metazoa; phylum Chordata; class Lepidosauria; order Squamata; family Elapidae; genus Bungarus; species Bungarus multicinctus. Next base: position 123,059,219 of record CM042840.1, on the reverse strand, counting down.
CTCCTTGAATTTTCATAATATCAGATGCACAGCTCTAACTCAAGTAACCATTCAACTATTAGTATTGGCCCTCATCAATACTTCTATTCTGTAGCCCAGGGATGTCAAACTGGCGGCCTACAGGCTGGATGCGTCATGTGAAAGCCTTGCCCACCCCAACCCCGTGAAGGGGAAAAACATCATGAAATGTCACGTGATGGCAACATGATGCAGTGAGTTAGACACCCATGCTGTAGCCAATACTCATGCTTTCATATTTTATATGCCGTTTATGGATAGTCCCAGACTTACACAATTAAATCTGCCAATTACACTCATCATGGTTGTAAAGTAGGTCATCATATGGCCAACACAATTTTACAATCCTAACTTTCCACTTCATCCGTAGCCACTCTCTGAGGTCCTGAGCCTGACTACACACCTGATCACCTTCGGGGTCTTCCATGGTTGAAGCCATCTTTTGGTGCTTCATAGTTGCCATGTACCCTGGAGGTTGGGTGAAGTTGACTGACTTTCTATAGATAAAACAAGCCTCCCCATGGGAACCAAGGTCATCCCAACATGTGAGAGTTGAAGGGGAGAGGAGTGACGGAGAGCCTGCCGACTGTTTTAATTGCACAATGTGACTTGGGACACTTGGAGAGGGGATCAGTTACTCTTTTAATTATGCTATTAACCTGAGAAACTTCAGAGTTAGTTTTCACTGGCCGTGCCGATATGATGCATATAATAAACATGTTCTTTGAGGGACTTGCCTGCCTCGGAGTTCTGATTTCTTTGGGTGCATTACTCATGGTTGTTAAGCAAATCCATCATTTGCTATGGGGTGTTTTTGCTGAAAACCAGAAGTAAATGTTGGATTTTATTAAAAATATAGTAAATTCCAGTCACATGATTGTGCGATACCAAATTGGCCCAAAATGTGGACTAGTTGCCGAGTGTTCAAAATGTGGTCATAGAGATAGCAGCTACTGGAACTGGATTGTATGTATCTTTTGGGAGATCATGTTTAACTTCAAATGTTTGCTGACTGACCGGTCATAAATCAAGGATTATCTCTCTTCTATTTGACTGTCCTGCCCCTCTGCTACATATTAAATAAACTGTTGCATGTGGTGCTGATAAATAAGAACACTCAGTGAAGAATCACTATCATTCTTGTATTACTTAATCGAACACAATATATTCTGTATTCTTTAAAGTTGCTGTGCTGATTGGAAATTACAGAACTGAATTCAACACATTTGAATTCAGAGCTGCAGTTTGCAAGCAAGTTGTTCAACATAAACAGATCTTCTTCCATTTGCCATTTACATGAATTGCAAGTTAAACACATTTGAGTGTGGAATGTGTGGGCATTGCAACATTTGACTCCATACTTCCGGGGACATTTATGTTTACATTTTAAACAGAAAATTCATTAAGTTGACAAAACATGTCTTTAGGCTGTTTATATGATAAAAGAAAAAACAGAGGGCATATATTGTGCATAAGCATACAATTATGCCTGCTGTCCCTGTCCTATTGTCCCCAATTATTAGTTCCTATTCCTTATATTTAAACTTATGTTTATTCTTATTTCTATTGTACTGTAAGCTTTTGACAAAATATATAAATATGTAAATAAATAAAATATATTTTCTTACTTCTAGCAGACAATAGTAAGAATGGAAGGTGGTTTTAAAAACACAGTTGCAGAGAAACATGACAATTTCAGCAATCAAAACTGCTCAATGGGAAGACAGGTCAAATGCAATGCAATCTGAGGAGGATTCAGCTTCACTACCTTTGATTTCTGATGGGAGTTGCCTTCCATTAAATAAAGGCAGGTCAACACAGCAATAATTTTATTCAAATATGCTGTAAAAGCCACAACTTGCTTCCATCTCAATTACCAAACATTTCAAAAGTTAGTAACACCCTGGAATGTAAGTTTGCATCTTTTGCGGGCAATCCAACATCATGGATTTGTAGATCAGCAGATTAACTTACTCTGTAATCCCAGAAATTTGAAACTAAGATTATGATAAGATTATAACAATATTGATAATTAATAATCTTGCAGCAAGTATGATGCAAAGATAATTTAGAAAGAAATGGAAGGAAAGGGTTAGCAAAATGTTCTAAGACAACAGAAATAGGAGATTTATATACTCTAGATCACGAGAGCTTGTATTAATTAATTTTGACTTCTTTAATTAAAGATTGACGCATCTGCTGGCACGCATATTCCAAGATGATCTTCAGTTTTTCAGACATCTCATAAAATTGTGTGGCAGGCCTGTACAACAATACTGTATTATTTAAATTTATATGCTAACCATCTCACTGCTGAGCTGCTCTGAGGGCTCTCCTACTTTTTAAAAAAATACACACTTTTATTCTTTATCATCTAGAAAATCCTATCAGGATAAGAACCTGTTTATGAACTCTCACCCAATAAGTTTAAAAAAAAAAGACTGATAAACACACAAACATACATCAGACTTGCAGTTCACAACAATAGTTTTAAGGAATGCCACCACATAGGAACAGATAGTATCTGCCATCTCTCCAGGTGAAAAGCAATACTCCCCAATACAGAGCACCCCCTTACCTGTTTCAATGGAAATTGGAATCTCCAGCACTAGGCACTTGATGGCAGCTGCCCATTTTTCAGCCACAGCCTGGTTGTCCTTGTAGCGCTCTGCTCCGTCCACTTGAAAAGTTTTTGCAATCCGTTGCCGGGCCCGTCCTGAGCCCACTGCTACCTTTTTCTTCTTCAATGGGTAGGCATAGATGCAGAAGAATGCCGACTGGTTTGTTACTGTGTGGCTGCGCAGTGTGTGGCAACCCACCACATCTATCAGCCGTATCACAGTCCGTTGATCAGTGTCCGGCTTGGGTTCTAGACGCTGGATATGCAATTCAGTCCGGGTGAGGCTGAGGGCATAGCGGATCCCCTTAGGGGGGTAGGCTCCAAACTCTCCGTGGAGGATGGCCTCAGAACCTTCTCGACAAGGCTTCAATACCAGGTTCATCTTGTCATGGAACCCCAGCTTTACAGTTGTGCTTTATATATGTCAAACAGCTGGTTCCAGTCACTACTTAACCTCCTTTTTCACCACTCCTCCCAGCACCCTAGATTTGAGAAGCAGGATTTAAAATCTTCCCATTAGCACAGATTTTCCTTAGATCAGCTGGGCAGCCAATGCAACTTTCTTTCATCAAGAAACTTGCTTCCTCACTAGCGCTTAAGCATTTTCCAGAGTTAATTGCTTTTATTGAACAAGAAACCTTTGTGTCAAGGAAATGCAACAGGAGGAAAAATACAGTATGCACGTAACTCAACTTTTCTGAAAAATGTCATCCAAATTCTAGAGGAATGAACACAGACCTGTCTGACTCATTACAGGCTTGGTATAACACTAGAATTAGTAAGTTTGAAAAGAGGCTTTTCTTAGCAAAACAGGTGCTTCTTCAGAAACATATGTAGAAAATCTTGTTTTGGCATGATTCTACCTTTAGATAAGATATTTAAATATTTAACTAGGAAGCTGCTCAACTTGTAAGAATCTGATCAAACCAGCTGATCACAAAAACATACCATTTTTAGTAAACTCTTTCCCTTCCATTAATATTTCTTTTAGAAAAGTCTGCTTCCCCAATATTCAGACAAGGGATAAGGAAAGAACAATTAAAGAGTAAGAAAAAATAAACAAAATATTGATCTATTTAGGAGATACTCAGGAATGAAAGAGAAAAAATACAAAAGAAGAAAAGTTGAGTTTGGAAAGAGAATGCAGGGACATCAACTAGCGGCAAGCGGAAATAAAGTACTTTTATTAAGGCACCCCGTTTGCCGGTTTAGCCCAACTGTTTTCAATCCCGAGGTTTAGAAAAAAAGCAGCTTTTCACAAATGTTTGCAAGAGTGTCATTAAAGGGGGAGACCAGGGAAATCATTTTACAAAGCTATTTATCAAAAAAAAAAGAAAAACTAGAGGAGGGCAACAGAGGTGGCCATTATTATACACACATACAAATACACATTTATGCTGGGAGGGCGAAGGACGTTTGAGATACACCCCCCAAAAAGGACTATTCCCCTCTCACCGGGCACGCTTTCTCCAAAAAACCAGATGACCTTACGAAGGAATCTGTGGGGAGGAGAAGCTCCCGGGCACTTCTCAAGGTCTCCCTACCCCTGACAACCTCCAGTCTTCAGGACCTCTCCCACACTTCTTTTCACGCCATCCCCCTCTTTGCTCAGTCCCGGCTCTTCTTCCCGCTTCCCAAGCCCAGTTCTCGGCTCTGCGCTGAGCTGTACACCGCCTCGCATGCTACACCGGGAAGTGTTTTTTTCTACCTGGGGAAAGATGAGCAATGGGGTAAGGAAAGCTTCCTCCTGCCCTATCAGAGGTCAGCAAACCGTAGCAGTCCCGCCCTCAACGGCTCCCTCCTCAGACATTGGTGGGTGGTTTTGCCATCTTTGACGACAGCGCGGATATAAAACAGTAAAGTGGCCATCTTAATTAAGGGATGGGCACTAATGAAGGGGCTCAAGTTGCAAAAGAATGTTGAGTTGTTAAAAGTTCTAAAGAAAGGTTGTTTCTTTCAGCGGCGATAGGTTTTGCTGAAGGGAGACGGAGAATTTGAGCTTTGGGCAACGTCAAGGCAGAGAAATTTCCAACTTCCTCCAGGATTGCCATCTTTAATAAGTGAAAAAAAACCGCAGAATGTCTCGAAAAAAGGGATGCGGTGGCGGCCATTTTGGATCAGGGCAATTTCGTTCTTCACAGCTCATTCCCTAAAACATTTAAACATTAAAATATTTAAACTCCCAGAATTCTGGAAGTTGAAGTCCACAAGTCTTAAAGTTGCCAAGTTTAGAGATCTCTGCTCTAACGGTATGTAATTAATCAGATAGTTAACCCGGTAGCTTGCTTTCTTGACAAAGGGACGTGGCTCTAATCTGCTTTACGTTACGTGGGCGGTCTTAACGTTACGTGGGCGATCTCTATGGTGATCATAGAGAGGAGGAATTACCCGGGTTTCCGTTTCCCGAGCTCAATCCTTTCCTTCCCATCGTTCCTTGCGCGCCGGCGGCCTCTTCCGCTCTCTTTTTTTCTGACGGTGCCGACGCCATCATGGTAAGGCTTGAGAGGGAAGGGCGCGGGGCTGTTGAATCGGTTGTAATCTTCTCCGGGGGAGCAGCCTGGAGAGCAGGTTGTGTCGTGCTGGTAAAGAGGGAAGCATACAAATCCTGGAGACCTAGGATTGAACCCCGATACTAGGGAGGCCTGCCCGCAGAGAGCGGTTGTGTTAGGGGACGGCGTTCGGGCCTAAGAAAGCGCCCAGTTTGCGGGCTCTCCTTTAAAGATTAGGCAGAGAAAGAGGCCCGTGCGCCTGAAAAGCCCAGGCTGAATTCTTAAGTTTCATCTTATTATTTTGGTTATGATAAAATAACATTAGATACAAAAACGGGGGGGTCTAGTGTCACAAAAGTTTGCTTCAAATATCCTCTAAAGCAGGAAAAGTGTAATTTTGGTGCCACGTGACTTATAAAACAGTGATAGTAGAATAAAAGGTCTCGGCTCTTATTTTATTACTTGTCTGTTATTGTTTGTGTTACTAACTTAACAGCAATGATTCACTTAACAACAATGGCAAGAAAGGTAATAAAATGGGGCAAAACTAACAACTATTTCACTTTGCAATAGAAATGTTAGGCTCAATTATGATCGTAAGTTGAGACCTACCTGTATAGGGAAGCAAGCTAATGCTCTCAGTCTTGAGATTTTTTCATAGACTACATATTATACTCACCTTCCATGTCGAAAGCACCAAAGGACTTCTGTCCATTGGATCAGAATCAGCCAGTGATGTCACCATTGCCTGAAAGATGCCCAGTTTAGGGATTTATTTCATGTCCCCGTTAATGAGATCACGAAAGTGGTGTCTATTTACTCACATTTTCATGCTTTAAAACTGCTAAGTTGGCAGGGGCTAGAGAATAATGGCAGCTTACCCTGTCAAATTTATCAACCAGCCTCTTTACCATGTGAAAAAACATGTTCCTTATAGACTAGATGTTATTGTACCGGAGAGCAGATTTTTTATTTATTTTTTTATTTGTCAAGCAATTATAAGATAACAGGTATATGTATAAACATAGTTATGAATACATGAAATGGAGGCATATAAGAAAAATACAAAGAAACAATAGGACAGGGACAGTAGGCACATTGATACAAACATATCAGAAGTTTTGGGATACTGGGATACCTGCTTTGGCAAGAGTCCCTGCTTTTTTGTAGATCTTGATTCGAGTTTAATTAGAGCATTTTGATTTTGTCCAAGCTAAACTCTTATTTGACACCAGAAATGTATATAATAAATATAATACCAAAATCCAGATAGTCCTTATGACCATAATTGAGCCCCAAATTTCTGTTTTTAAATGAGACATTTGTTAAGTGAGTCCCCCCTCCATTTTATGACTTTTCTTGCACAGTTAAATGAATCACTGCAGTTGATAAGCTAGTAACCCAGTTGTTAAGTAAATCTGGCTTCCTCATTGATTTTGCTTGTGGGACACAGCAATGGTCATAAATATGAACCAGTTACCAAGCATCAAAATTTTGATCACATGATCCTGGAGATGATACAAAGGTCATGAGTGTGAAAAATGGTCATAAGTCTTGTAATTCTGAATGATCACTAAATGAACAGTTGTAAGTTGAGGACTACTTGTATAAAGAAACAAGATATTTTTTTATTTTGTCAGGGAAAGGGCGTATATGAGATATTTCCACTAACCTGAATATCGTTTGTCACCAGGGAATTGATATTCGCCACAACAAGGACCGTAAGGTTCGGCGTAAGGAGCCCAAGAGTCAGGATATTTATCTTCGTCTCTTAGTCAAGGTGAGAGCCAAGTTTTGCATTTACATGAAGAAATGTAAAGACATAAGAGTATTGGGGGCGGGGGTGAGTTACACTTGACAGCAGTGTGTTGTATATATAAAGATTCTAGGTATCATCATTAATCACATTTCCACAATATGATTCTCTGTGGGAATCCATTAGCAGTGTTTAGATTTAATTTTAGACCGTTCATTGCTTGAATCTATATTGGTATATACAGGATAACCCAGGCTATGCTTATGCAATTAAGTATTTTGGTTTTGTCCCCTCTCAGTCCAGCACTTTGCCTCTGGCTCCATTGGGTAGCCTGGGCAGTGACCTCTTTCATAATGATCCAAGCAATATTATTAATATTACAATTATTAATTATTTATTAATATTACTTATTATAATAATTATTAATATTACAAGCAATATTAATATTAGCCATCACTCTGCTAAACAAATAATCCCCTCAACACTGTTCAATTATTACAAAGTCTGCACTACTATTACTGTTAATCTTCTCATCACTCCTTATCACCCATCCCCTCCCACTTGTGGTTGTAGGACTGTAACTTTGTCCCTTGTATCCTTATGGTTTATATTGACTGTTTCCTAGTATGATTTGATTGTTGATTGTATGCTATGACTATCATTAAGTGTTGTACATTATGATTCTTGATTCTTAACGAATGTACCTTTTCTTTATGTATACTGAGAGTATTTACACCAAGACAAATTCCTTGTGTGTCCAATCACACTTGGCCAATAAAGTATTCTATTCGGAGATAGTGGGCTGTTCTTTGTGTTGATATTTGGAAGAAAGGCTGGGCTTCTATTTACAAAATTCTTATATTGAATAAGGTGGACTATAAAATGGTCTGGATTTGAGGCTAATTTCCAGTTACCTTGGGGCAGGGAGAAAGTATATTTGATTGCAGTATATTTGGAAATTTAATTTCCACCTCAGCTCTACAGATTCCTGGCTCGCCGGACCAATGCCAAATTCAACAAGGTGATACTCAAACGGCTATTCATGAGCCGCACCAACCGGCCTCCATTGTCCGTGTCTCGCTTGGTAAGTGCAATATCTTCAATTGTCTATTGTTTTTCTTTTCCTTCTTGTCCTTCAGTTACCCCTCAGTTTTTAGCCTTTTCTCTCTGTTTGACTTGTTGTTGCCATTGTTCTTTTCCTATTAAAGCAAGAGGTGGTGCCACTTCTGTGGCTTTGACCAAATGGAAAGAGAGAGAGATAGGAAGTTAGTGTCAATGATGAGCTCAAGAGGAGCACATTAGTAATATTCCAGTAGAAGAGAATATTAGTAACTTGAGTCCTTGCTGGTGTCTGAGCTAGGTTTTCCTGCAGATGTTTCGTTATCCAGCTAGAAATGTCTGCAGGAAAACAATGTAGCTCAGTGAGCACAGGGATATTCCCCTCCTGATTAGGGTAGATTGTAGCTAAAATGCTGCTAAGGGACCAATGAAACCTGTGTTGATAAAGGCAAATTGATCAGGACTGCATACTAACAATCACTTTTTTATTCTCTAGATCCGTAAAATGAAGCTCGAAGGGCGGGAAAACAAAACTGCTGTTGTGGTGGGCACAGTGACGGATGATGTTCGCATCCAGGAAATTCCCAAACTGAAGGTATCCTGACTGGTGGAGTAATTCTTCAGATGGGAGGAGACGTAGAGCAAGGAGACGGATTTCTTGACAGCTCAGATTTCATAAACTAGAGGAAAATACTATATATAGGAGTGTATAGTAAATGCTGAACAATATTTACAGTATCAATTATCATAAGAACCCCTGAATCGATTATCATTTATCAAAGCTTTGTGCTTGAGAAAGAGAATGCTTGTTTTATAGATAAATGGCTTTGCTGCTGGTTCTAGCCAAAGCAGAAATGCAATTTTTATGAGTGCTTTTCTTTAAAATATTTTAAATATTCTGAACCTTAGTTTCCTGACTAATCATGGAGTTGTCTCATTGTAGTCAATTGATTAAAGTATTTGATTTCTAGCTACAACAATTGAGATGTAGATGAGATGGTAAGTATAAATGTTTTATCATTTGTGTGGGTTAAATTCCTATCTGTTAAATGTTGTTACTTGTGGCACAGGCTTGTCTGCCATTTTATCTATATGCAAAATAATCTAAAATTATGGATATATAAAACCCTTTCCTGCAGGCAACGTTGTCTCATTTATATTTTCCAAATGTGGATAAGCCAGTTTAGTGTAGCAGTTAAGACACTAGGCTAGGAACCAGAAGACTGAGTTCTAATCCTACCATAGTCATGAAAGCCAGCTGGATCACTTTGAACCAGTCATTCACTCTCAGTCCAATCTACCTCAGAAGAGTTTTTGTAGGGAAAAGAAGAGGATGGAGGGGTATTAGATATATTCATGCCTTGAGTTATTATTAAAGTACATTAAAGTACATAAAGATGGGATAAAAATGACTCCCATAGCTAATAAGGACTGCCCGTGCTTGTTTTTTTTTTTTTTTGGCTTTGAGGATTCTCATGTTTCAAACTGGTTTTTCCCTTCTTCCCCAGATTTGTGCCCTCAGAGTCACACAGAGAGCCCGCCAACGCATCCTGAAAGCTGGAGGCCAGATCATAACTTTTGACCAGTTAGCCATGGCTGCCCCTAAGGGCCAGGGAACTGTTTTACTTTCTGGTAAGTTTGGAGAGGACATTATACTTTCAAGAGTAGTGAAACTTTTATTAGTATTAATGCTGCTGCTATCTCAGCCTGACTGAAAAAATCTCTTTGAACTTGCTTTCTGCAGGACCCAGAAAGGCCCGCCAAGTTTATCGGCATTTTGGCAAGGCTCCTGGCACCCCCCACAGCCACACTAAGTGAGTATTCCAGACCATTAGGTTTTCTTTGGGGCATTTTGCTCTTGCCCAACTTTATCTCTGATTTTCAAAGTCATGACTTCTTTTTAAAAGATTTAATTTGAGCAGAATTTGTGCTTTTTGCTCATTACTTTTCTGCACTAGCTCTTTTGGTTTCTGCGTGTACAGATAGTCCTTGACTTATGACCACAATTGAGCCCAAAATTGCCCTTGCTTAGCGACAGTTGTTAAATGAATTTTATGACCTTTCTTGCCACATCTGTTAAATGAATCGCTGCAGTTGTTAAGTTAGTAACACAGTCACTAAGTGAATCTGGCTTCCCCATTTACTTTGGTGGTCAGAAAAAGGGGACCACGTGTACCCCAGGACATTGCAACCCTCATGAAAATACATGCCAGTTGCCAAGTGAACAAACTGATCACGTAACCAGGGGAATGCTGCAATGGTGATGTGAAAACTTGGTCATGTCACTTTTTTCAGTGCTGTTGTAACTGAACGGTCACTAAACAAATGGTTGTAAGTGAAGGACTAGCTCTAATTCTTGCTTCTCTGATCAAGCTCATACTCTTTCTGATGCTTTGCGTCCACTTGTTTGAAAGGGGACACACAGCAAAGTGGGGAGGTAGAAGAAGTAAGTATCTTCCAGGCCACGCAATAGCCAGTAACTTCTGGAAGGGCCGGGGCGGGAAACTTATCAAAGTCTTCCCCTGCATATCTGTGAGCTTCATGGTGCTTCTGGAACAGTCAGTACGTACCTGTGCATACACCACATTCAGGAACAGCCACTTGTGGGTCAGCTATGTTGAGCATTCTGAAAGGCGAGGCTGTTTTCAAGGAGGGATGCTTTGTGAAGTACTATTTTCAGATTTTCAAGGAAATCTGAACTCACATAAAGCTCCGAGTCCAATGATTGTCCTGGAAAGGTCGGTTAACTTAATGCTCCAGGATGATGCTTTGTAATTGGAAGGAGTTTTCAAAGTTTCCCTGAACAATTAAATATACTGGGAAGATTTGAGAAAGTGCACGAGTTGACCCCAAAATACTAGAATGGCATCACAAGGTTATTTCTTAGGTCCACTTGCAACTATGACCATTTGAAATTACAAGTTTGTAAAGCACTTCTGGCTATCAAAAGATGGTGCGCCAACACATGTAGGGTCATGTGACTGCATTTCAGGTTGTGCTGTTCCAGTCATATGACCATGATTTGCTATTTACCAGTTTCTGGCCAAAAAAATGCCCATTCAGAAGAATGTTTTCACATTTATGACCACGAGACTTGCATAACAACTGCAGATTCACGTAACGACTGTCACAGAAATATATAAAATTGTGTCGAGTCACTTGGGCACCTCAACTTAATCATCCCAATGACTTATGACTGGAAATCTAGTCCCAATTTTAGCCATATGTTAAATACAATCATGTGACTGTTGGCATGTTTTATGATAGCCAGAAGTGTTTTACAAACTCGTAATTTCAAATGGTCATTCAGCAACCAGTGTAAGTTGAGGACTACTTTTGTAACAGTTGTTCATCCTTAAGAATTTTACAGTATTATCACTGAGAAATTTGTCCTTAGAATTAAGAGCTGAGGATTTTTGCCCAGTTTTCTCCATTTACCAGAACGGAGAAGTCTGCTTTAAATTCCTGAGAAAACACTGGGTTCTGTAATTTACCACACCAAATTATTAAATAAACTAAAGCTCTGCTCTGCTCTGCTCATATTTTTCTTTGGGGAAAAAATTTGTACTCTATGGGATTAATACCTGAATAGAGATGCTCAGAACGAAGTTGAAAGAGATATTTTTGTTTCTTGAATCTCACTATATTTTTAGATCACCTCAGAAAATTTTAATGAATCTTCCAGCTTTGCTGGAAAGTAGGATGGAAACTTTATGACATGTTTTCATACACTACTGTTCCTATATTTGCAGTAACTTAAAAGAATTAAATTCATTTAACATGAATTGAAAAGCTATGACTTACAATTATTTGTTAAATGTAATATATTAAGGCACGGGTGTAAAACTCATGGCATCACATTGCTGTCATGTGATGTTTTGCAATATTTCCCCATTAATGGAGCTGGGATGGCCGTGGCCTGCATGTGACACAATTTGTGGGCCACCAGTTTGATACCCCCGTATTAAAGGATTTTTTCAAGTTTACCATGTGAAAAAATGGATTGTGCTTTGTAATATCTGCAGCATTGAACCATTTTAACAGGTTTGGGCTGCAATTTAGGCTGCTATTCTCGCATAATTTCCCATGATCTACTAGCTAGGTGTTTTAGGAATAAAAATCCCACTGAACATTTATTCTTGTGATTAGAGGAATTTTTAAAGATTAAAAATAAAACAGTTTGAAAACTAGAAACTATAGTTACTTGTTATTCCATTTAAGAGAGAATCCTGTTGGATTAGGGAGCTGAAGAAAAGTGACTGGAAGTAGAAAGTCCCATTTTATGGCTTCTTTTGAATTTCAAAACACGTGTTTTTCTTCTCTGCAGAAAAGTGGTATGCAATAGACCATTTATCTAAAACCTTCCCCCTCTCTCTTTTTCCAGGCCATATGTCCGATCCAAAGGGCGAAAATTTGAACGTGCTCGAGGTCGCCGTGCCAGTCGAGGCTACAAAAACTAAAATTTCATAAAAAATGTAAAAGCCAATATGAGTCAATTAAATTTTTTTGCTCAAATTAATATTCTGACAGAGTCTGCTTTTTTTTTCTGAGAGTCCAGCAGGCAAGGTCTTGTTGAGTCACAACAGAATTCAAGATTTCACTTTAAAATACTTTCTTTTCTCAAGAAAGCCTTACCTTCTGTAATTAATAACTCATGGTAAGCAGGGTCGTAAAAAGGCAATTATTGTTTATTTAGTAGAAATATGTTAAGGATCAGATAAGCATGATAAAAGTGGCACTTCGGTGTTTGAAAAACCTTCTGAAATTGCAATCAATTTTAGAGCATAGAGACTTCCTTGGAAGATTTCCCCCACCCCCAAATAAAAATAGCTTGCCAACCTAGTCTTTAAGCACTAATTTGGTAGCCATTGATGATCCAGAATTAGAGGCAGTATCTGAAACTCAGTGTGAGAGAACAGACTGAAAAAAAAGGAATGAAATTTATCACGCTTGAATCTGGAAGCTAAAACTTTGCTTTAAAAAGAAGATAAAAAGACACAGAGAACTAGTATGGAGGCCTGGTTAAAGTACCAGGCTAGAAACAAGAGACTGAGTTCTAATCTTATCTTGGTTAGGAAGCTAGCTGGTAACCTGGGGCCAGCTACTTTGTCAGCCCTAGGAAAAATGCAGTGTCAAGACTACTAAAAACACCAAAGAAAAAAATAGGGATTTGTCCAGGCATTTACCAATAGTTAAGATTGATAGAAAATGAAAGGGGAGGAAAAAACCCAAACCACCCCCCCAAAAAAAAATTTCTAGGAAGGGAACTGGAAAGCATGACAACAATTCAGGAAAACAATTTGGGGAAGGTTTTGAAATATTGGATTGCTGGACTGGATAGGTAATATGTGAATGTTGCCTTTGTTTTTATCCATGATCAAGGAAAGCAGCTCCAAGGAGGAATTCGTCTCTGAACAGTCTTGTGATCAAAATGTAAGATGATTATTAAGATAATGTCCTGAGGATACAGGAATCCTTGCTCTAGGTTAGCCCCATGGGTTCATGCAGCAGGCAGGCCAAGTAGCAGGAGATGATCCAGGCCCTCCTCACTTGGTCTTCCATGTTCTGAGGGTGAACCAGGCGCAGGAAACGGAAGCCGAGAGCTTTGTCTGTCAGGCTATGTAAACTCAGGACCTGCCTCTTGGCAGCCTCTTGCTGAGCCGTCAACTCCACAGGTCCTGCCTGCAGGAATGGAGGCAGTGTGGGCAACTCCCAGCCTGTTCCTGCACTGAAAGTGAGGAAGCCACTAGGTGCAGCCAGAGCGGATCCATGGATTGAATAGAGGGTCCTGGGACTCCGGGAGCCACCTCGTTTGCCTCGCGTCTTTCCTTGGGCTTCAAAAAAAATCTCTGCGCAGTCCAGAGCCACCAGCACCATGTTGTGATGTTGAAGTTGCTGTTGTGGCTTGAAGGCATCTATGTAGCGCTGGCTGAAGGCAACTGGAACCTGCCAGTGGTGAGAAGAAGAAAAAACTCATTTGCTGTAGGCCCACAGATTAAATAGGCACCTAGAGTCAAAAAGATAGGAGGGGAGGCGGTATATGAGCTAGGCTGGATGGTTAGTAACATGAGCAATCGTTGGGATTCAACTGAAAAGTGTAGTTGCCTATTCCCATAATGATAAAACATGCTTTGGGGTTATTTTTATCCCCCAGAATGGGGGTTTAGGGGACCATGCAACCGTTTTTTTGTTGCTGATTAATCCAGAGTTTTCCAAACTTTTAAGACTTGAGGATTTCAATTGAATTGAATTGAATTAAATTCAACAGTTGAACCCAAATCTCTTAAAAGTGCCATGTCTGAAGAACACTGGTTTAATTTGATAAAGGGATAAATATATGGGAGTAATATTTACATTTAATTAAAAGTTTCGTTTTGGTCCTGTTTATTTTTTGGAATATAGTTTTGTTAAGCCAAGGCTTAGTGTAGCTTTGATCAGGTACTAGTTACAACCAAATAGTTTGCAAGCTATAGTGGATCACTAGTATGATTTGTGAATAGGAAATTGTTCACAGTTGGTATAGGATTCTATCTTCACCCAATGCCCCAACTATTTAAGAGGAAAGTCTCATCTAAGCCTTCCTCCATCTAATGAGGGGTGTCAAACTTGATTTTATTGAGGGCCGCATCAGGGTTGTGTTTTGACTTTGGAGGGCCAGGGTGGGCGTAGCCAGCTCGACATCATTCATGTTGGGCACCTATGGTGGCCTGAGCGCTCTACCAGGAAAAAAGGGGTCATGACCTCTGTTTCGACTGCGATGGCCTCCTGCAACCCTCTGCCAATGAAAATGTAGCTCGCGAGAGCTGTGGCCCTCCTGAGCTCTGTTTTTGCTGGCAGAGGCACCACGGGCTGGTCCTTTGCTGTTTCCAGGGCGACCCTGCAGACCAGTTCCGGTCCCCGGACCTTGAGCTGACATCTCTGGTCTAATGCTTCTGGATAAATATGATAGGGACCCTGATCCAGGATAGAACATACACTGTCCAGAAAAATATTCAGTGACATTCAGATAGTCACAAATTGACTTTGTGTGAAGAGGTATTGGTGAACGTCCTGTTTTATTTTGGCTGATCAAGGAAGAGTTGGAAAACGAGCATAAATGCATAAAAGAGTCCAGGGAAAGGATTTAACTCTCACTGAAATCAAAAGAAAAAAATTGTGGCAATTTAATATATTCCATTAATTTTAAATGATACTTGAATGTAATTCAGATTTAAGGCACCATGCAGATCAAACAGAAGAGCCAGTTTGAGGTAGTGGTTAAGTCACCGGATTAGAAACCAAGAGACTGTGTCTTGGGTACTAAGCCAGCTGGGTGACCTTGAGCCAATCACTCATTTTCAGCCCTAGGATGCAAGCAAGGGAAACCACTGTGGCGAAAAACCTTGACCAGAAAACTGCAAGTTCTTATCCAGGGAATGGAAAACTGATTCAAAGGCACACACACAAACCCAGATCAAACAAGAAACAATTTTTTATTCATAATTCCAGGGATGGAGCCTAAAGTTTGATCGTAGAAGGAAAATACATAATTATATGGGGTTGGATAAGTAGGATGCTATGTGCTTTATAGCCTGATCCACTAGGGGGCACTGCAGACCTGTATTTAAAGAAACTAATCCTTTCAGCTGCCCTGTAGCAAAGATTTGGGAGCTAAATGTAATCCTTAACCTCAGCTCCCCTCCCATTACTGTTCCCCCCACCCATTTATTCCTTGAACAAGTTTTTTTTAAAATGGGAGACAACAGAACGTATACTGACAACTTGTAAATCCGATAGCATCTTTTCACAGTAGTGTTTCTAACCTTGGCAATTTTAAGATGGGTGAACTTCAAATCCCAGAATTCCCCAATCATCCATGCTGGCTGGGGAATTCTGGGATTTGAAATCTACCACCCATCTTAAAAGTTGCCAAGGTTGAGAAACCTGCTTCAGAAACCTTTCCTTCAAAGGAAAAATTAAAGGCCATCATATACGGAAAATAAAGTTGTTGCATATAAATAATCCAAGGGCATTTAACATCTAAACCTAAGTATTCTTCCTCAGAGGCCACTGATGCATTTCTCGCCCCCCCTCCCCCCCCCCCCCCCCAAAAAAAAAAAAAAAAAGTTAACCTAAAATTCAACCTTTCAAGCAATCTCCATGGGAAAGACTTTTTTGGAAGAATAATAGAAGATAGCCTGAGTTAAATGATGAACAAATGACTTTATGACCCTGAAAGAAAGATAGTCCTCAGTTTAAGAATTCCCAAAAAAAAAGAAAGGAAGAAAGGGAAGATAAAATGATGATTTTCCCATTATATGGACAAACTGTTTGCGGGTTGAGAGAAATTCAGATAAATACAATAAGCAGCCCATCGAAGAAGACTGAAAACATCAGAGAGAGAGGGACAGACTGACACACACCATCAGTCTGAAGTTTCTCTACTGTCTTTCATTTTTTTCTGTGCTGCTTCAGTATCTGAACAGTTCCCATCTTTTTCAACTATGAGACATTAGCTCAAGATGTTTAGGATAGCTCAAGGGGACTGGGATGAGGGAGGGAGGGAGGGAGGGAGGGAGGAAGGAAGGAAGGAAGGAAGGAAGGAAGGAAGGAAGGAAGGAAGGAAGGAAGGAAGGAAGGAAGGAAGGACTGGCAACAGCCACTCACCTGTCGTAGTTTCTGCTCCATCAGCTCTATCCAGCTCAGCCAGTAGCGGCAGGCTGTGGATTCAGAGATATGGAAGCGAAATGCCAGGTCTTGAAGAAGCAGCCCCAAGCGCAACCGAACAAGCACCAAGAGGAGCTGGTTCTCGGGGCTGAGGGCACAGGGAGGGCCATTGTCCAGACTCTTCCCCTCCAGGAGGAAGTTCAAGAAGGCCTTGAGGCGAGGGTATCCATCAAAGCCTGTGTAGAACTTCAACCACTTGCTGTTAGTCTTGATACCCTCCAGAGAGAAGACTTCATGTTGCGCTCGGTCCTCAAGCTGCCCCCTCACTTGCTCACTCAGTGAGAGGACCGTGGCACTGTAGGGATCCTTCTGCAAACATGGCCCCCAAGGCTCCAGCTGGCACTGCCGGCAGCACAGGTTTGGGTTCTGGCCTTTGAGTTGAGGAATATGGGCTTCAAGATCAGCGAGAACATGACATTTCTTGGCTTCTGCTTTTTCCTGGAAACAAAGCCAAAAGCCACATTGCAGGTTTTTTCCTCTCCTCACCATCCCACTGTTGGTATATTACATGCTAGAAAGGTGCTTTTTCAAGAGTCAGGTGGACTTTCTGGTTTTTCTTTGAAGACGTTTCGCTTGTTATCCAAGAAGCTTCTTCAGCTCTGACTGGATGGTGGAGAACGGAAGGATTTATACTCCTTGCAGACAGCTAGTCATTTGTGTTCATTTAGAGCAGGGGTCCCTAAACTTGGCAACTTTAAGACTTGTGGACTTCAACTCCCAGAATTCTCCAGCCAGCATAGCATAGCATAGCATAGCATAGCTGGCTGGAAAATTCTGGGACTTGAAGTTCACAAGCCTTAAAGTTGCTAAGTTTCGGGATTCCTAATTTAGAGTCATTGAGGCCACTTGGAGGCTTGTCTGTGTCCTCAGGATCACCTGAGTAGTGCAAATTGGTGTGAAGCCTTCTTGGAACTACAAAAAGGCTTGTGTTGTGGAGTTATGCTTTCTGTAGGATGTTTTCTGCCCTGTGCCCTTTCATTGTTGAACACAGGTGCAGGCTGTTGGGGATGACTCTGTACTGTCTCATCTCAAATTGAAGCACAAATGGTTCCTGCAGTCTGCAATTTTTCTGGAAATCCGTTTATACTCCCGCACCATTCAAGGGTGTTCATCCCAAAGGGCATAGCTAAATGTCTATGGAGATTCTCAGCACAGGTATCCCGAAAATGCTTTTTCAAGAGGCAACTGGACTTTCTTGTTTTTCTTTGAAGATGTTTCACTACTCAGGTGACCCTGAGGCCACAGACAAACCTCCAAGTGGTCTCAATGGCACTCTAAATGAATGCAAATGACCAGCTGTCTGCAAAGAATATAAATCCTTTCATTCCCCACCATCCAGTTAGAGCTGAAGAAGCTTCTTGGATAAGAAGTGAAATGTCTTCAAAGAAGAAAGTCCTTTTGGAAAAGCACTTTTGGGACGAACACAACCTGGATGACTGAGAATCTCGATAGACATTACATACACCAGGCTATGCATGGCTGGGCCTTACCTGAAGTTCCCGATACTGGAGTTCCTGGTCCTCTACAGTTTTCTGCAGGCTGAAGACAAGCTTACTCTGGCGGGACACCGTGTCCTTCAGCTTCCTCACCAGGTTCTTCAGAGCTGCTGCTTCCTCAGGGATGCAATACAGAGCATGATCGTGGAGAACTCCCAATGGGCTGGACTGGTGAGGGAAGAGAAGCTGGCTGCCACGGTTTGTTCCCTCACCTGTTAAGATCAGATCACCAAGGCACGAGTCAGCTTCTGCTATGGAGAGATGGGGTTCCAAGTGCTTAAGCTGTCAAGCATCTGTTAAGCATCTCTCAGGACCTTGAGCAAACTCTGGGAGAAGAGTGTTGGGCAGGTGGAGGCCCGGAGCGCTATGGTCCACAGGATCAGACACAACTTAGCAAGCGAACACCACCACCACCTAAGAATCCACTGACACCCATCTCAATTACCATTACAAGGATTACAAGGAGTCCTTGAGTTGCAACAATTCATTTAGCGACCAAAGTTACAACAGCATTGAAAAAAGCGACTTATGACTGATCCTCACACCAGTCACACCATCTGCTTGGTCACCTGATCAAAATCCCGCTGCTTTGGAAACCTGCATGTGTTTACAACAGTTGCAGGATTACGGTGACCTTCCCAACTGGCTTCCAACAAGCCAAGTCAATGGGGAAAGCCAGATTCAGTTAATGACGGCACGGCTCGCTTAACAATTACAGCTAGTCCTCAGGTTACAATTCACTTAGTGGACCATTCGAAGTTACATCAGTACTGAAAAAAGTGACTTATGATGATTTTTCACACTTATGACCGTTGCAGCATCCCCATAGTCACATGGTTTACATTCGGATGCTTGGCAACTGGTTCATATTTATGACAGTTGCAGGACCCCAGGATCATCTTTTGTGACCTGACAAGCAAAGTCAATGGGGAAGCGAGATTCACTTAACCACTGTGTTGCTAATTTAACGACTGAAGTGATTCACTTAACAACTGTGGCAAGAAAAGTCGTAAAATGGGGGAAACTCACTTAACAAATGTCTCACTTAGCAACATAAATTCTGGGCTCAATTGTGGTTGTAAGTCAAGGACTATCTCTACAGTAATAACTGTAACTGGACTTACTTAAGAACCATTCCATACTTAGCAAACCCTGCAATGTTTAGAAACAGAAATTCTGGTCCCAGTTGTTATTCTAAGCCAAGGACTTAACTTATGCTATAGTTTCCACAATACGGTTCCTTTCAAGAATTATAGAGCTGAAGTGCTGAATTGGGATAAGGGAGAATCAGAGCGACAAAGCTACTTTCCCAAAGGCTTGACTGGATAACAGGCCAGTTATTAGGATGATGTTCACACAATACACCTTACCACAATTAGCCAGGCCCATTTTAGTCTAGCGTAGTGTGAGAATGTGGCTCTGTTGATTTACTTTGTCCTGAAACAGCAGAAAATTTAATTAAAATGAGTAAGCAGGTGATGAAACCAATTCACGCTAATCTTCAGAAATTTTGAAGATAAGACAAAGGAAGAGACCCTGCTTTGATATATGTGCCACTCTGACTCCCAGAGAAAAGAAGAATTTAAATGCATCCATTAATAAATAATAAAAAAATGAGCCAGCTTGTTGTGACATTTCTCAGTCAGATGAATGTTAAATTGCTGGAGGGATTAAATAAACCTCTTTGAAATCCTATCCAAATGAATATATTGTGAGCCACTGAGATCTTAATATAGCAGTTCCCAAATAAGTCCTACTTGTACTCTGTTCTTTTTAATTAAAATAAAGCCTGTTTTTTGTCACTTCTATAACTGTTTAAGAAATCTTATCAAGTGAAGTTTTTAAAAAATGTTTAGACCACTAAGATTAATGTGAACATTATCAAGGGTTGCACCTGAACATTTTAAAAACTGTGTCCTTGTGTTCACTTTTATTATGAGGTTAAAAAAAAAAGCAAAATAAATGCTATTTGTTTTTAGCTGTTATTCTCAGCAAGTTATTGTTTGATATTAGCAGGGTAGTAAGTTTAATTAATCGGTTGTCTTTCCCAGAGCAAGTAATTCTGCTGCATTCTGCAGTAGGAGTGACAAATGTTATTTATTGGCTGATAACCAATCTTCAGCAACTGGTTTGGCAGATGTGCAGAGAAATGAAATTTTGAGATGCACAAAGTCCTTGCTCAAAGCTTAAGGAAGGGAGTGACAAGGGGAAGAACAGAGCTACCTTTTTCAATCTCCGTTTTCAGAAGCCTTGGGCTTCAGTTCTCATTGTCTCTCACTTGATGGCTTTGCTGGATGATTTTAAAACATTGAAGTCCACTAGACTGGCAGAGTACTGTGATGGGGAGGCCTGAAGTAGATGAAAGATGAGAATACCAGAAAGTTTTTTGGGCCAATCTAATTTCTCTTCTTTGGATACAATTAGAATCCAATTGCTTTCCTTTTTTCTTATTTCTGCTAGATCAACAAAATCAAAGTCAGCGGTGGGCAACTATGGCCCCTTTATGACCTGTGGACTTCAACACCCAGAATTCCTGAGGCTGGCTCAGGAATGAATATATTAAAGTCCATAACTTGTAAAGGAGCCATTGTTGTCCACCCCTGATCAAGATGGAGCCACAACTATGCAATCAAAGCCTCACCAGTTTTTGTTTACATGGTCGCAGCTGCCATCTTAATTTTTTTGACAGATGGATCTAATCATGGTTACCAGTAATTCTTTAATCTCCACCACTCTAGGTGAAGATAGAAGGAACAAATGTGCAAATTTGTGCACTCCTGAACATATAAGTAGTCCTCAAATCATGGCAATTGGGATAGAAATTTCCATTGCTAAGCAAGGCAGATGTTAAGTGAATTGTCCCCAATTTTATCACCTTTTTGCCATGGTTATGTGAATCATAGCAGCGAAGTGAATGATTTAGTTAAGTGAATCTGGTTTCCTCCAATGACTTTGTTGTCAGAAGCCATCTGGGAAAGTCACAAATGACAATAATATGACCCTGGGACACTGCAACCGTTATAAATACATGCCAGTTGCTAAACACTCAAATTTTGATCATGTGACCATGGGATTGCTGCAATGGTTATTAGTGCAAGGACTGCTCATAAATCACTTTTCCCCCTAGTACCTTTATAACTTCAGACGATCACTAAATGAGTGGCTAAATGAAGTTGAATCTGTATCTGTCAAATGAACTCCAGATCAACCTATAAATATCTTACTTGTCCTATGATCTGCCCCTTATATTTGCCTTCGTGAAATACACAATGGTGCATTTATTGGAGGTTTAGCATTGTTTTTACCCAGCCAACGGTGGTTTATTCAATACGCCGTGGTTAAATTTAATATGATACATAAGCCAGGTCAGGACAGCTTAGGGATTATAATCCATTCTTTGATCGTGGAGATGGCTTGGAAGCTGCTGACTATGCAGAATATGTGATGCTTGAAATCCTTCAGGCATTACCTCACATTAATTCTATGAAAACTACAGTAGTTGCCTAGACACTTCTGGCTGGCCTTTTTTTATAGTAATGATGTTCTGGGCCTTAATACCTGACACATGTATACATATGTGGCTGAACTAGAAACTGGGGGCCATGAGTTCTAATCCTCCCTTAGGCATCAAATTGGCTGAGCAACTTTGGGCCTATCACTCCCTCTCAGAATCATTTTGGCCTAGTAGTAAGGCACTAGGCTAGAAAGCAAGAGATTGTGAGTTCAGGTTCTGCCTTGGCCACGAAAGATATTTGGGTGACTTTGGGCCAGTCAATCTCTCTCAGCCCAACCCACCTCTCAGGGTTGTTATGGGAAAAATAGAAGGAAGAAAGCATACTGAAAATGCTTGCCACCTCAAGTTATTTGTAAAAATAATAAAGATGGAATACAAGTAAATAAATAAACCCACCTCATAGGATTGTTGTGGAGAAGAGGTAGGAATATTATGTACAAAATACAGGCAATCCTTAACTTACAACCATAATTGAGCCTAACATAGCTGTTGTTGAGCAAGACATTTGAGTTTCGCCCCATTTTACAACTTTCTTGTCAGAGTTAAGTGAATCATTGCAGTTGTTAAGTTAGTAACACAATTGTCAAGTGAATCTGGCTTCCTCTGCTTGTCAGAAGATCACAAAAGATGATAACATGACCCCGGGACACTGCATCCATCATAAATATGAACCACTTACCAAGAGTCTGAATTTTGATCAGGTGATCATGCTGCAATGGTTATAAATGTGAAATGTGGTCATAAGTCACTGTTTTCAGCGCCATTGTAATTTCAAACAGTCACTAAATGAATTATTGTAAGTCAAGAACTGCCTGAGATTCTCATAATGATCAAATCTGAAGATTTGCGGGGAAAAGGCTGGTCGATGTCCCATGTTAGAAGAAATATGTGGGTCTGTGGGAGGGAACCTTCACTTGCTATGGCAACTTAGTTTGTGAATCTTCTTTTCCTAGAACGCTAGGCTGGCACTGCCATGGCCGGCCTTTCAGTGCCAGGCAAAGATTTGGCTTTTTATTCCGTTTTTGAGATTTAAGCATCCAGGGCCTAACAGCACCTTTTTCTCCTTAGTGTGTTTCAGTTAGTATTACGGTGGTTATTATTCTGTATTTTTAAAGTAAGTTATAATTGATTTTAATTTCTCTTTTTTTCATGAGCTGAGAATTGCCACAAGACCTCCTAATTAGACCATAAATATTTTAAATGAAAAATAAAATCAATGAGGATGGAGTGGGGGGACAGAATGTACGGCTCCCAGACAACCTTGGCAGATCAAAGTAGCTCAGGGATAATAGCTACATTGACAAAGCCTCTTGCCCAATGTTTCACAACCCTGGCAACTTGGAAGATGTGTGGACCTCAACTCCCAGAATTGGTTGGGGAATTCTGGGAATTGAAGCCCACACATTTTCATGTTCCCAAGCTTGAGAAGCACTGATCCTGCTTATTATTTCTTGCATATCTGTGCAAAAAGATCAGAGGAGATACCAAAGCCATCCTGGATCTTACAGCTCAGCCTTTTCTTCTTCTTTCTAGTTGAAGAGGATCTGTCAGACACCTTCATCTCTGGCCCAGAGTGTGCCTCACAATCGCATGGTGTATCTGAGGAAGCCTGGGGGATTTGGATATGAATTTAAAGTTAGATAGCACTAATCTCTCAGGTGGCAAAAGCGCTCTAATGCTCAAGATAACTTTTGATTTTTGTGAATGGCTACTGTCAATTATCATGATCGGCATGTGCTCCATTTTATTTCCTATTCCCACCTCCCACCACAGACCAAGGTGTTTAATATACACCTCTTCTCGTCCCAAGGTGTTATGCTTCTGATGAAGAGGACTTGCAGGGTAATAAATGCATTGCATTGGTGTTTTTTTTTTTTAAGTGCCACAAGATTCTGCTCCTCTCTTTGCAATTGCTTAATCGACCTCACGTCTCGAAAAGTTGCTTTGAGAATCAGGCGGGTTACAAACCGAATACAAACGGCAGCAACTGTGCATGGATCAACCTGCCTTCCCTAATCTGTGGCTGGACTACGACTCCAGTAACTGGCTAAGAGTCATGGGAATTATAGTTAATGCATCAGGAAAGCCTTCTTATAGGGGAGACGATTGTGTTTACAGAACTACAAACCCGATCACTGGTGCAAAAGGAAAGACAAATTATATGAAACTATAAGCCGAGAGCGTGCTAGGACCCACGCGATCTTGCCAATCAATACCTGCGAGAAAATGCGGCTGCAGTTGCTGCCTTTCTCCATTGGCTCCCGCAACCTCGTTTCCGATCCAAAATGGCGATAGACGTGAAACTGCCCTATTTCTTTTGATGGCACGGTTAAAGTTGGAGCGGGTTGCTGTCAAGGTTCCCAGAACCAAGATGGGGGATTACGCTGAAAGCATTGAAACCGGAGGAAAATGATAAGACGTTCCGCCAGAAGTTGGGCCCTAGTTGCTGCATATAAATACTTTTATTTCAACGAGATCCTGGAAGATAATCGTTATGGATAAAAACGCGTTTTTGAGTTAGTAGTTTTACTTTTCTTCCAATATTGTAGCTGAAAGGCCGGCATCATTACAGCTAATATATATATTATATTATTTGGGGGGGGGGACGGACAGGAGGAGAAGAATATTGATCTAATCTAACATTACATGTTTATACATGTTTCAAATAACATTATTTGTCCAAAGTCACTATTTATTAAAAGATGTTCAAAAGTTGTACTAACTTTCCATGAGTTGATTTGCTTGTTCATGTTCCATATTTATAAGGCAGCAAAAACACACAAAGCTCCTTTCTTCTCCTGTTTCCCCACAATAACTCTGTAAAATGGATTGGGTAGAGACAGAGACACTGATACAAAATCACCCAGACTATCATACCTAAGGCACTTCCTCCTGGTTTCTAGTTTGGTTTTCATAATCACTGATAGCTAAATAACAATGGATGGCATGGACAATTGGATAAGAGGACAAATCGGGAAAAGAACACACTTTTTCTTGGCCTCTGCAACAAAAATTACAGTGAAAATTGCAAAAAAAGAAAAGAAAAAGAAAAAAGAAAGAAAAAGAAAAATATATAGGCCTGTGTGTATATAAAATTATTATTTCCAGCAACAAAAAGATGGGCTTTTCAATTACAACATTTTTCCAATGTATCTTTATTTTCAAGAATATATGATAGCAATAATATAGAACTGACATTTTAGAAAAGTATGAGTCATGTGATATACAGATAACAGTGCTAGTAAATTTGAAGGGAATGGAATGAAGCTTATAGCTGAATTCAGGATATAAATTAAATTGTGTAAATCTAGACTGCCAAGCCTGATGATAGTTGAAGGAAGAAAAGAAGCAGACAATATGTAAGGTTGTAATATATGAAAGCTTAAATGAGTGTTGTTAATGCAGTCCAAAGTAATAATAATAAAATAATACTAAAAAATCTGAACAATATTTGATTTTAGTGCTATACTTGTTGGACCTGGCATATGAGGACAAAAAGGAAGATATGTCCTTTTTTTGTTGTACATTTGGTAACCCTAAATTTCCCTAGCCTGTCTGGGAGTTGTGGGTGTTGTTGATGTCCAAAACATCTGGAAGGCACCAAGCTAAAGACCTTGCATTACACCACTGTAATATGAGGATGAAAAACAGTATTGATACCTCATATTTGTACTTCTCCCTTCACATGTTTAAACTAAATGTTATATATACAAGGAGTATCTATGTGATCCAACCTTCTACACTCATGTTTGTGTGGAAGTTTGGTTCCTAGTGCCAAGACGAAAGAAGTTCTTACTTCATCTCTCCAAAAGTTATTGCTGGAAAAAGAAAGATAAGGGAGAATATTGGAAAAAAGAAAAAAAAAAGTCCCAGGGACTTACAAGCCTCATTGGTCATCAAATCCATGTTCAGATAATCTCTTCTTTTGGATAATTCAGTGGCCAGAATTGATTCTGTTAAACTAAGATTGGAAACAATTTAAAAAGGTGAGCTCTGCAAAATAGGACACACTTGAGATTTAGTTGTTGCATGTTCTGATTCAGAAAAACAAAAAAACCCTACCATAAACCTCCAATTTCATCAAAAAATGTACACAACGTATTTTTGAATGCTAGTTAACAGTAAGGAAATCAATGGGATTAGTACACAGTAAGTAGGATTTTTATCTCACAAACCTTTCCCCAATCTTTTTTCAAATTATTACCAGCAGATTATGTTTTGTGAGACCCTTACGGAGCTCTAAGTGAATTGAATCATACAAATTCTGGTTCTTCAATTTTACTTTAGTATCTCCTTTTTAAGTTCTTTGTTAAAGAATGATTGTTTTCATTTCTTGCAACTGGGTGACCTCAGAGATGGAAACATTCTTTGCTGATTTCTGAATGTTGCCACTTTCAATGTTGGATTTGTGTCCATGTATTTTTCTTTGGCCCGGAGAATGACCCCAGGACTGTCTCATGTCTTATCTCATGCAGTGGTCTGAAGGGACAAGAAATTTCATTCTATAAGAGACTGTTTGAATGTACATATAGTCCAACCTTCTAATTTGCTTTGACTGCTGGACAACATGAAGAACAGAGGCAGCATGGAAATAGGATGTGAAAAAGGAGTGTCTATTGTGACTTTTGAATCAAATTAAAGGTGAGAGTTGATCTTTTTTAAATGAGACTATTCTTTTAAAGAAGCATTGAAATACACTACAGTTTCACAGCTGGAACTAATGGATAGAATAGATATTATGAGGGATATAATAGGTTTGGGGTGAGGTAGAAACTAATATTTCATATCTGAATCAAGCAGGAGAATCTGGAAAAAGGGAGAGGCATTCTAATCTAAATTTTTTTAGAATTCTATTTTTTCTTTCTTTCTCCATTTATCTGTATTTCTCAAAATTCATTACTCTAAATTTCTCAATGCTTGACAGGAATTAAGAAGATGGAAAAATTTAGTAACTATAAAAGAGACGGAATCAAACACTGTATATGAACAATAATTTGCATGATAATTTTAAATCTGATGGGACAGAAAATCTTGGTCACAACTAAGTTATCAATGGATTGAAGACAAGTGCAAAGGCAAATTTTGAAAGATACAGGAAAGTAATTCCTTTGCTGGAACTCAGTGCTCTGTAGTAAACAAACCTCCATGTTGTACAGTTTTAAAATTTGTATCTTGCTTCTTATCTGGTTAGTTATCTGATGAAACA
The DNA here is from genome assembly GCA_023653725.1 of Bungarus multicinctus. NCBI lineage: Eukaryota > Metazoa > Chordata > Lepidosauria > Squamata > Elapidae > Bungarus > Bungarus multicinctus. The sequence goes on along the minus strand of CM042840.1, from coordinate 123,032,355 downwards.
TGGGCGGGGAAAATGTTGGGTGTCATTCTGGAAGAAATTAAAGTTTTAAGATCAGGATCAGCCAAACATTTGTGGGCTGAAGGAGGCCCCACCTAATCTTTTGGGAGGAATGAAGGCTACAGTGGGTGGAAGGGTGTTAACAATACAAGGTTGCACACATAAGAGGCTAGGAGGGTTTTCAGTCTTTCTCTTTTGGGGAGGAAAAAGAGCTTAATTTTGATGATGATGGTGAGACAACGTCAGAATGGCAGAAAACAATGCCAACATTCAGTAGCTACGTTTGAATGGATTCTACAAGGCTACCAGCTCAGTGCTGTAAAACTCTAAAGAGGTATGTGTTTGTGAGGTGCTATCTAGTGGAAATCTGGATTTTTGTAGTCCAGATCTACAGCAGGCCTTGATTTATGACCAGTTAAGGTTACGATGGATCGCAAAATACAGACTTACAACCCGATGCAAAGTTCTGATGTTCAGGCCTCTCCGCCTGTGACTGCATTTTGGGTGCATGGAACTGACCCATGTTTACAACAGTTTGCAGTATCTCATGCCATGTGACTGCAATTCACAACATTTTTTTTTAGAAACTGGTGTTTATTTCCAGTCTGGCAAAAAGAGCCCATAGCGAACAATGGGCTTGTTGAACATCTGTGGCATTTGCTTAATAGTCACAGTGTTTGCTTTAAAACTGCTACATTCACTAAAAACAGTTGCAAAATAGGTCATAGAATCATGTGATGATCTGTTTTATGTCCATCATGATTTATAATCAAAATTGTGGGCTGTAAGTTGAGCTGTGCTTCTCCTAAAGTTTGAAGTACTCAAACATTTGGTTTGGGAGTCAAATGGCATCATGTATAGCAGGTCCTAACTTTTGCATCAAATGTGATGAAGAAAACATTAGGCAGGTTAGCCCCTGCTAAGTGCAATATAATGTCAAGAAATATTGAATCAAGAAGTAATGCTGTCTTGTTGGAAAGAAGGAGGTTAATATATATATAGAAGCTGTATATATATATATATTATATTTAAGAACTCCTTACTCAGACCTGTCACTTGGTGAGAGAAAGAGCAGTAAAAGGAAATGTGGCAGCATCTTGGGATGTTGCAGCCACAATAATGTCTCTCTTCCAGTAGCTTTGGTACAGCTTAAATTCTGCTCTGCACTTATTCAATTAATGTGAGCCTTAAGACTTTTACAAATTTCTGCATTCAGAGTCCGATTTGAAATACTGTCCTGTTCTTGCCCCACTATCCTTTTCTGTTTTGCAGAGGATTTTTCTCTGAAGACAAAACTGTAGAGTCCACCCAGTCAAACTTGGCCTAAAGAGAAAATATAAGAAGAAAACCACCTCAAGTCAGCCCCTATGGAGAAGACTTAGGATTTCAGTGTTTATAGTCATTTTTAAAAAAATGAAAGTCATTCTCCCTAAGTGAACAGGTGCTGAATGGGTTTTCTCTTTTTTAAGCGATGCCTTTCCAGGCCTTTGAGAGTCTGGGAGGGGATTGAAGGTGGGTGGGAGACAGTCTATTGGAGCCTCTCCTTCCCTTCTGTGTGCAATTTATGCTAAATAATTCTTTTGCTCCATTGAAGTCAATAACCAGTACATAGGAATGCTGAGAAATACATTAAAATAATTCTCAGCTCTTACTTCAGTCGAGCAGTTGATCTACTCTGAATGGGAATTATGGACCTGTATGGGAAGTTTCAAACATGAAACCGGATAGATGAATTATCCTTGACTTCCAACTGGTCCTTCAGTGAACTTTCAAAGTTACAACAGCACTGAAAAAAAGTGACTTACAACCAGGGATGGGATTCAAATTTTTTAACAACCGGTTCTGTGGGTGTGGCTTAGTTGGTGGGCAAGGCTTGGTGGTCATGTGACAGGCTGGGTGTGGTCAACTCAACATCACTCACATCGTGGCACGCATCTCCTTGCCTGGCCTCTCGTGACTGTGGGGATGTTGCAACAGTCGTAAATGTGAAAAACAGTCATAAGTCACTTCAGTGCCATTGTAACTTTGGCACTCCACACAATGGTCACTCCACACAAGCAAAGTACCAGCAAAGGAGGAAAAAAAACCTCCAGAGACGTTCCTGAGACAGGAAGTCTAGTCCTGCCAAGAATGTAATAAGAGTTAACGGAGAGGTAGTTTCTGTAAGCAACACCAAAATGTTTCCTTCCTGTCTTCCTCACAGAATTAGGCCAGTAATTTCTTCTAACAATCGGTTCTCCGAACTGCTTAGAATGTTAATAACTGGTTCTAGTGAATAGGTGCGAACTGGTAGAATCCCACCCCTGCTTACAACTGGTCCTCTCACTTGTGACCATCACTGCATCCCAGGGGTGGGATTCTACCACTCCCCCCCTCTGGTTTATCCTTCTGCGTTTTAAAGCCACCTCTTGCCCGAATAAGCCAACAGTGGTGCCGCCTTCCTTTTGACGTGAAGGATTTCAACAAGGAGAGAAGTGGAAGTTCATTCTTCAAGAACTGGGGAGAAAGAGAGAAGAGGAGATGGAGGGGGTAACTATCATTGCTGCTGCTGCTGCTGTGCAGGAAGGACACACCTTTCTTCCTTGCCATTTGCCAATGAGTTGATTTGATCCAGCTTTGGAGTGTTTTGCTGCCCCTCTCATCCCCGCCACCCCCACCCCTGCTCGGGCGCATCCAGGTTGACCCACCATCCCACTGTTTTTCTTTTTAAAAATTTGGTTTTGTTTAAATTTAAAAAACAATTCCTCTTCATGGGCTTCCTTTGAGCTCCATGGGCCCTGGAACAATATACCAGCTGAGCCCCTTCTCCTCAGGCCTCAATGCCAGCCTTTCCTGGGAAGATTTAATTTCCTAGATTTCCTAAGTCACCATGGCCATTTTTGAGAATTTAGAGTCCAAACTTTTGAGGGATAATCAGATTGTCCTGTGCATGTTTTTCTCCCACCCTCTTTGTGGCAAAAGTGTTTATTACCCATCTATTCCCTCAAAGATTTAGAGAAGGCTCTCCCAGCCAGACAATTACAGGCACTCCTCATCTTACAACAGTTCATTTAGTGACTTTTCAAAATTACAAAATGACTTATGGTCATTCACACCACCATTGCACCATCCCTGTGGTCAATTGATCAAAATTGGTTCTGCAACCCAACAGGACAGACACAGACTTCAGAGGATAATTAGGACTGCAGAAAAAACAATTACTACCCACCTGCCTTCAATCGAGGACCTGTGTACTGCACGAGTCAAAAAGAGGACTGGGAAAATATTTACAGACCCCTCACATATCAGACATAAACTGTTTCAACTCCTTCCTCAAAACGACGCTATAGAGCACTGCACACCAGAACAACTAGACACAAGAACAGTTTTCCCCTGAAAGCCATCACAAATAATTCCATCAATACTGTCCAACTATTTACAAGGTCTGCACTAATATTATTGCTAATCTTCTCATCACTCCTTATCACCCATCCCCTCCCACTTGTGATTGTAGGACTGTAACCTTGTTGCTTGCATCCTTACAATTTATATTGACTGTTTCCTACTATGATTTGATTGCTTATTTTACCCTATGACTATTATTAAGTGTTGTACCTGATGATTCTTGACTCTCGACGAATGTATCTTTTCTTTTATGTATACAGAGAGCATTTGCACCAAGACAAATTCCTTGTGTGTCCAATCACACTTGGCCAATAAAAAAAATTCTATTCAATTCTATTCTATTCAGACACTTGGCAACTGTTTCATAATGGTTGCAATGTCCCTGGATCATGGGATCCCCTTTTGTTACCTTCTGACAAGCAAAGTCAACGGGGAATCCAGATTCCCTTAACAACCGTGTTACCAACTTAACAAATGCAGTGGTTCACTTACCAACTGTGGCAAGAAAGCTCATAAAATGAGGCAAAACTCATATAATAACAGTCTTGCTTAGCAACGGAAATTTTGAGCTCAAGTGCGCTTGAAAGTGGAAGACTACCTGTATTTTGGAGGACCAAACTAGTTTTGTGACCTTCTGACTTTCAATATATTCAGCAATTTCAGGCCAGCATCTCCCTTTGATGTTCCTTAGTTGAAGAAGATCTACTTTGACACCTGCAGATATTTGAAATCTTCTGGCACTGGTTTTGAATGTTGCTATTTCTGATGTTGGTTTTGTATCTGTATATTATTCTCCGGAATAGACAGTTGCAATAAAGAGGGCAGGTGGGGTGAGAAATCTCATTTCTGAGTGCACTAGGAATTTTAGGGCATCTTTAAGCACATGCACTTACATTCTGACCTTGTGATTTTCTTTGTCAGCTGCCTAACTTTCCTGGCATGAATAGGAATTAAATCTTGGAATCTGGGATACATGTCTGAATCAATCATGAATTTGAAAGTATGAAGGTAAAAAGAAGTCTGCATGATGTTGCACAACATCACTAGCGATGTGTTATGAGTAAAATTTGGTTATTATACTTGAGAATATAAAGAACCAAACTGTAGCCACTTTGTGTCCTCAGTCTGAACTTTTAAAAGCTCAGAACAGTTATGAAATGTGTTTTTATGAGACAAATATGTTAGATTGCAAAATTGTGTGCTTGGCTTAAGTTGTAAATATGTGCTGGGGTGCTCTGACATTATAAATGTCACATTAAGGAATATTAATGTTTTCTTATAATTTTTTGGAATTTGACCAACAGGAAATATGAATATATTGGAAGTTTTCCATGGAAGGTTGTATAACATCCATATAGGAAAACAGGAAGTGTTATGAAACCATGTGATTTGATAAACCTATATAAGCTATATTAAGCAAATGGAGGGGTCCTTCCTCCTAGAAAATGTTTTTTTTTCTGGAGTAGAGAGGGGTCCATACTGCAGTATTTTCCCTAATAAAGCATCCTATGGATCAGATTATCAAAAGTCTGTTGATTCATTTTTATATGCTTTTTAACACGGTGTATCTGTATAAATGAGACATTTTCACTTAACTTGATGGCAAGCCTACATTTAACCATCTAAGCTGGCTCTATGTACTTCTTTGAAAGTCATGGAGAGAGAAAGAGAGACAGAGACTCCTTGATAACCATTTGATATTCAGAAAGAAACAGATCATTCTGGTCTGATAGGAATCAGAAGTGATTAGATTTATGCTAAATACAGATTTGGAATTAAAGTTGGCATAGATGTTGACAGTGATAAGAATCTCATATGCACATAGATGGAAATGTACACTAATTCCTTTATTGTGGAAGAATGAATGGTGAAGAGTTGCTGGAGATGGCAACATGGACCATTTTATATCCTTAATATCTAGTTCAGTTTCCATTTGGAAACCACTTTGTGATTTTGTACAAAAAGCTGAAAAAAGAATAAAATTCTAATTTTAGGCTTTATGATTAGAATGACCTTGTTGTTATAGAAATGGCTTGAAACATTTAGAAATATAAAGCAAAATGTTGAGGCTATAACTTTTTTGCATCTTACAAAAGTTACTACTTTTTTTCTTTCTGTTTTACTTCTTTATGCACTTTTCTTCTGTTCTCTTTAACCTTCTTAATTTTTGTTTGTATTTGATCTTATGATCAACTTTAATAAAAATTCAAAGGAAAGGAAATAATATTGGGCATTTGCCCTGGTTTTTACTAGGCACAATTATACTTCCTTTAAGATGTGAAGCCCTCCTGAAGTTCCCTCCACTAATATGTCAAAGAAAAATGAGGAATTTAACTCATTTTACAGGAAGCCCTCACCTTGCAACTCCTCCTCCTGTGACTATTCGAAGTTATAACAACACTAAAATAAGTTCACTTATGACTATTGCAGCATTCCTGTGGTCATGTGATCAAAATTCAGACACTTGGCAACTGGCATGTATTTATGACAGTTGCACTGTCCTGAAGTCATGTGATCACCTTTTGCAACTTCTGATAAACAAAGTCAATGGAGAAGCCAGATTCATAAATTTTAGGCTTAATTATGGTTGTAAGTGAAGGACTACCTGTATAGATTTTATCCTTTCAATCTCCTTTTAATATTACAAAGAATTTCAGCAGGTTCCCCCCCCCCAATACACACACTCTTAATTCAATGTGTTTTTGTGCATTAAAACACACTATCTTCCTTTTTTATGATTGGATCCTGCAACTATAGTGCCAGAGACATTTTCATCTACCTGTTCATCTACCTGCATGGTATGGGAATGCTAACCATCTAATTTCTTTCCAAGAAGTCAATACATCCAGCACTGCAATAGTCTCTTGGTGCAAACCTCTACAGTCAATCAACTGTATAACCTTGGGGAAAATGCTCGAACTATAACATCTCCTAGGTTTCAACTGGGCAAACAGTTGGGCACAATTCAAGTAAGCACAAAAGAGATCCTGTGGGTGGGATAGGCAACCATATCGAAGCTTGAAGCAAGAATATAAAGATAAAACATCTGTCTTTGATAAACCTGTTTGTGATTCAGAGGGGTGAGTACCTGTAAGAAGTTGCAGAAGGCTGGATCAGGTTCCGGTGTGTATCAGATGAAGATTGTGATGGGTTGACTGTATTTGGGTGTGCAGCATCCAAGACTTAGTGAAAAGGTTAAGGTATGTGCAACAGGTAGGTGTGTGTCAATGCTCTTGGAATGACTGCCGAAAGGACAACAGACAACATTTTCTTTATCTCTTGAAGGTTGGTACAGGGAGATGTAGGAAAGCCTCAGGATTTGTTCCTTTAAAAGGGAAGGGGAGATGGAAGCAAAGAATAAAAAGAAGTGAGAAAAGGCAAGAGGAAAAGGGGGAAGAAAAAGAAAAACAATGAAAAATGGAGGAGAAGGAGATGGGAAAAAAATCCAGAATAAAAAGAAGACAAAGGCGGAGAGAGAAGAGAAGAGAGAGCACTAATATAAAGTAGGATAGGGGAGGATAAGTCATGAATTCTGCCTTTTCTCATCGCTGGCCAGGTAGGCTAGAACTCCTGAAAGTTATTAGTTTGCAAAAGCTGAAAGTGATGATGGATTCCCAGTGTCTATTGTAAAGAAAGAGGAGGAAATTTGCCTACAGAAATGGATTGATGAAAGGAAACTATTATTTACATGCTATAGATAAACTGGAATTTATTCTGTACCCAGCTACTCATAAAAATCAAGCACCTGGATGAAGAGTGGGTGGTAGCAAGGAGTAACATGATATATGAACGCTTTGCACAATCTCCCTGTTGCCTAAATTTTGTAATTGTCACGGATAGTTTTTCTCCAGGAGTGGGGGGGCAACTGGGCAATTTCCATATTTGTTTTTGGTATATAAAGACCAAGTATTGGTCATGGCTAGTGACCTCATTCAGAAAAATATCATTGGAGTTTTCAGCCTTGAAGTTTCTGGGATGGGAGAGGTGATTTAGAAATCTAAGTACATGTTATACTTCTCAGAGTTTTAATTTAAACTGCTGTATCTTGGTTGGGAGGAAAAGATACCTCTGCACACCCATATGGTGATTCTTGGGGGAGAGGGTTCCAAAGACAACTATACTGTACATAATCTATTTATAATCCCACCTTTATTATTACTTTTTATCAAAAAAAACTCAAGGTGACAAACATACCTAATACTCGTTTGCCTTCCTATTTTCCTCACGACAATCCTATGAGGTAAGTTCAGCTGAGAGAGAGGGACTGGCCCAAAGTCATCCAGCCGGCTTTTATATTTAAGGTGGGACTAGAACTCACAGTCTCCTAGTAATTGGCCCAAAGACAGCCAGCTGGCTTTCATCTCACCTAAGAGTGGGATAAGAATTTACTGTTTCCTGATTTTTTAGCCTAGTTACCTAGTTACCTAACCAAACTGTCCTTCGATTAAGATCAATTTCATTCCGGCTTGGGAATTAAGATGGCTTCTCTAACTCTAGAGAAGTGGAGATTTAACATAACCTTTTCCCAAACATCTTCTGTGTGAGATGTTTGGTATGTTGTTTTACTGGCCTAAATCTCTTCTAGGGACAAGGGACTATTCCATCATTTTGGTAGGAGCACTTGATTATCAAGGGGAGGGCAAGCTGGTTAGAAATATCTATCCTCTGGGACTACAGAGATTTGGGTTGCCAAGACATCTAGCCAGCTCACCAAACGCAAGGTTCCTTTTCCCCAGGCATGTAACTTTGGGAAATGCACTAATTGCTGTACATTTAGAGCGGCAAAGCTGCTAGAGTGGCAAGGACAGAAATAGAGCCGGAGTGTTTATTTTGACAACTGTAAGGTTTGGTCTTAATTTCTCCAGAGAATAGCCTGTGGGAGAAAGGGTTGCCAGGTTATTTGAGATTTGCAGCCTCTTCTGGGGAATGTGGGGAGCAGGGGAGGTTTTTTTTTTCAGAGAAAAAGATTACAAGTCCCTAAGTTATAGCAAAGAAAAAGGGATTGTCAACTAAAGGGCAAACAGAGATAAAATTAGCCAGGAAGAGCAGCAACAATAATGATTATGCTGATATATCAATTCCTTTGTTTATCCTAATGTTACCAGTGAAATACGATGGATTAGATTCAGATTGAAGTTGCTCCCTAAAGGCACTAGTAATCAAAAATCATCATGCAGTTATTTCGTCTTTCCCTTTTTCTCAGCTTTTCTCTACTAAAAAGAAAAGAGATGGGATATCTGAGCAAACCCAGCAGTTTAGAAACTGATCTGCTGGGCATTAGTTCAAGAGGCTTTCAGTGAAAACTTTTATTGTGGACAATGTAGTTGGTAAAATTATACGGAAGAGACTGGATGATTGCATAATAAAACTTGCAGTTATTTATGGTAGTTGCTAGAGGAACCGTTCTTTTAATCCATTAAAATAATGAAACAGGCATTGAATAACTATATAATTGTTTTAAGCCATGCTAAAGTGAAACTAACCTTTAGATGACCCTAACTATTAACTCCATCTGTTTTGGAGGGAAACTTAAAACATTCATACTTGGGTGGGCTTTTTCAAGTATTATGATTGGTTAAGGCCCTGTGGGCCCAGAGTATAAATTACAGGCATTTGCCTGCTGTTCTTCAGTTCCAGTTTGAGTCAATAAATGCTGTTGTAGTTATGCTGGTCTGCTCCTTGCCTACTGAAGCCCACTATACAATAGTGGTGATGAAGGTGGGATGCTGCAGAGGAGAGAGCTGCTGCTAACCAAGAGACTGGAATCACTGGGTGACAGGCTGGGTAACAAGCCATGGTAAGAGTAGTCCTCACCTCTGCCTACCAGTAAGCCACATTGGAGGCATGCTGAAATCACTGGATGTCAGACTGGATAAATAGGCCTAATAGGACCATGCTCCCTGCCCTGCTTGCCAGTAAGACACATTGGAGGCAAAGATGTACCTGAGGGATCTGCCCCCAAGACTCCTAAGTGCAGCCCAGCTCCAACCGCAACAGTACAGGCATTAACCAGCACCACGGGGGCCTTCTCAAAATGGTTAAACTGGGAAGGCTCAACGAGTTCAATATTACTCATCTGAACAGTGGAGCTCATATATATGCCGAGTAGACAACTATCTCCGGGCTAACCAGGTCACGGACTATGACCAGAAGGCGGCAACTTTACTATGTGTCTGCGGACAAGCCATGTTTGAGATCACTGAAAACTTGATAGCACCGGCAAGCATAGAGACTGGACTACGCAGATCTCAAGAAAAAAATTAGGGAACATTTTGAGCCTAAACTCTTAGTCATTGCTCAGTGCCATGCATTCAAGCAACATAAACAAAAAGCCTGCGCATGACTGGGATGTCGGCCGGCTGAAATGAAGACGCTCCGGAGGGTTTCGTTCGGCCTGGGCAGAGGGCATCGGAGGGGGATTTCTCCCCCCTGGTCTTCTGCCAACTGGTAGGGATGGACCTCCCCGTCGCTTTGAGGCCATCCTGGACTGTGCTGGAGCCGCGGCTGCGGAGCGGTGGGTCCGCGATGCAGAGCCTGCAGGCTTACAACTTCGCCCGCCATTTTGAAGGGCGGGACATTTGAATCCCAGGATTGGCCGAGGCTTTCTTGCTGCGACGGAGATGTTGTCGGATCTTTTCGGAGGGCTGCATTCGATCTGGGCAGAGGACGTCGGGGGGAGAGTTTTCCCTCCTGGTCTTCTGCCAGCTGGTAGAGATGGACCCAACCGTCGCCTTGAGTCCATCCTGGAGTGTATTTGTGACGAGCGGTGGGTCTGTGACGCCGGGCCTGCGGGATTACAGCTGCCCCCGCCATCTTGAATGGCGGGATATTTGAATTCTAGGCGAGAGGATCGGCTGAGATCTGTCTTGTTGCGATCCTCTCTCGTTCTTGTTTTAGTGGACGGTCGAGGCTGCTGGCATTTGTTGTCTTACCTCGTCGCCCTCTTCTACTTGTACCGTTCTGCCTGGCAGCGTTTGATATCGTTGTTCCTGTATGAGCTCTGGATACTTGTCTGGATACTTGTCTGCTGCTTACCATCAACTCCAGGCCATTTTAGTGGTATAACATTTTCCATCAGCCAGCGAATGCCCTTATTCTGTCTATCCTTGACCAGGAGAAAGGTGCCAGAGGAGGAGGTTCTTAGACCGCCATCGTGGTGAGAGGACGATGGCGTTGTATATCATCCCTCCCCACTGTTGTGAGAGGACAGTGGGTTGAACCTTATCTCCACCCTAAGGTCCGTGTGATCTGGTCCCTCACCATCGTGAGAGGATGGTGGGCCTATTACCATCAGGACTCCCCAGTGACCGTGAGAGGGTCATTGGGGTAGAGGATCTTTTCTTTTCTTCCACAGGACATTTTATTCTGGCCCTTGCTTTGTGAGGCCTTACTGCCCAGAGGTGATGAAAAACTGAAGTCTATCTATTCGGCAGCTGAACTGAGGGCCCTGAGGAATGCCCCCCTTTCTCAGGTGTGGCCCTCAGACCTTTCCCGGTCATACCTCGAGGATGGTTCTTGGGTGCCAGAGAGGAGATATGACGCAGTTGGGGATTTTAATTTTAGGGATTTTAAGGGGTCTTTTAAATTATTTAAATTTTTGTCGAAATTTTTAATGGGGTTAGGGCAAGGGAATTTATTAATCGGGTTAGGGAGGGGGCCCGGGCTGGGTTTGGGGGACAACCCGCCTGGGGATAAGGCCAGACCAGGGGATACCTGCGACTGGGAGGCCTTGGGATAGGGGACGGTCATTCCGAAGATGGGGGTTTCCTCTGGGGAGGGGGATGAAAGGGTTATCCCTACGATCGGTGGGAGAGGCAGGTATGGTGTTGACAGGGGGTCTTATCAAGTGATGGGAGCTCGCCCCCGCTGTCTACAAGCGGTGATGCGCTCCGGCCCCCAGGTCATGTCTCGCTCCCTGAGTTGTTTGAATGATCGGGCCCCGGGCCTCCGGCTGATGCTTTGCAATGCCAGGTCCGTAGTGAATAAAGCTCCCCTTGTTCACGATCTTGTCACGGAGGGGGGTGCGGACCTGGCAGGCATTACCGAGACCTGGCTGGGACAGGAGGGGGGTGTCCCTCTAGTGGAGATGTGCCCAGCCGGGTTTCAGGTTTTTCATCGGCCGAGGGCCGAGGGGAGGGGTGGGGGGGTTGCGGTAATTATTCAGGAGGATCTAGATCCTAGGGAATCCACTGTTCCTCAGACGACCGGATGTGAGTCCCTGTTTGTTAAGTGTGGTTCCGGGGTTCAGATGGGCCTATTGATCACATACCTGGCTCCCTGCTATGTGACATCGGCCCTGCCTGAGCTCCTCGAGGTCATAGCCGGTCTGGCAGTTGAGACCCCCAGGCTGATGGTCATGGGGGATCTCAACCTGCCTTCGGCCGGTGGGGCCTCGGGGACTGCCCAGGAGTTCTTGGCTTCCATGACAGCCTTGGGCCTGACCCAATTAATTAAGGAACCCACGCATACCGGGGGTCACATTCTGGATCTGGTTTTTGTCTCTGGACAGTGGCAGGATGATCTGGGTGTTGGGGATGTTTCTGTTGAACCCTTGTCATGGTCAGATCATTCGCTCCTTAGGCTGGACTTCCAGGCCTCTCCTCCCCATCGCAGGGAGGCGGACCAAATACGTTGGTACCGCCCCAGGCGCCTGATGGATCCAGATAGGTTCCTGATGGAGCTTGGGCCATATCCTGACATTCGGACTCACGACTCGGTGGGGGACCTAGTCGCCACCTGGGAAAGGGTGGCGGCTGGGGCCCTGGACCGGGTCGTGCCCTTGCGGCCTCTGACCCGGTGCCGCTCTCGCTCGGCCCCCTGGTTTTCCGGGGAGCTGAGGGAGATGAAGCGCCGGAAAAGACGCCTGGAGAGTATTTGGAGGACTACTCGCTCCGGACCTGACCGAACACTTTTACGGTCTTTTATTAAGACCTATTTAGTGGCGATAAGGGTGGCAAGGCGTCTTTACTTTTCCACCCTTATTGCGTCCGCAGGAAACCACCCGGCTGCCCTGTTTAGAGTGACCCGCTCCCTCTTAGAAGGGGGAGCGTGGGAGGACCCCTTGCAGGGACAGGCTGAGGATTTTTCAAAGTTCCTGGTGGATAAAATCACTCAGATCCGGGATGGCTTGGACTCCGAATGGGCAGCTCTGGGCAGGGAATCGGGGGCGGAATTTGGAACAGTCATTTGGGACGAGTTTGATCCTGTGACCCCCGAGGACATGGACAGGTTACTGCGGGGACTGAATGCGACCACATGTTTATTGGACCCGTGTCCCTCCTGGCTGGTGTTGGCCACCCGGGAGGTGACACGAGGTTGGTTCCAGGGTATTATTAACGCTTCCTTGAGAGAGGGATATCTACCCGCCGCCTTGAAAGAGGCGGTGGTGAGACCCCTTCTCAAGAAACCGTCCCTGGACCCAACTTTGTTATCTAATTATCGTCCTGTCTCCAACCTTCGTTTTATGGCGAAAGTTGTTGAGAGTGTGGTGGCACAACAGTTTCCCCAGCACCTGGATGAAGCTGTCTATTTGGATCCACGCCAATCGGGCTTCAGGCCCGGGCACAGCACAGAGACGGCGCTGGTCGCATTGGTGGATGATCTCTGGAGGGCCCGTGACAGGGGTTATTCCTCTGTCCTGGTCCTCTTAGATCTGTCGGCGGCTTTTGATACTGTCGACCACAGTATCCTATTGCAGCGGCTGGGGGGGTTGGGGGTGGGAGGCACCGTTATGCGGTGGTTCTCCTCCTTCCTCTCTGACCACTCGCAATTTGTGTTGGCAGGAGGGCAGAGGTCGGCCCTGAGGCCCCTGGTTTGCGGGGTGCCTCAGGGGTCGGTGCTCTTGCCCCTCCTGTTCAACATATATATGAAGCCGCTAGGTGAGATCATCCGTGGCTTTGGGGTAGAGTTCCATCAGTACGCTGATGACACCCAGCTGTACATCTCTACCCCGGGCCACCCCGATGAAGCCGTCGAAGTGATGACCCGATGCCTGGAGGCCGTGCGGTGTTGGATGGGGCGGAACAGGCTTCAGCTCAACCCATCTAAGACTGAGTGGCTGTGCTTCCCGGCACCCCGATACAGCCTGCTGGTTCCATCGCTGGCTGTGGGGGGGGAATTCTTGCCCCCACAGAGAGGGCCCGCAATCTGGGTGTCCTCCTGGATGTACGGCTGTCATTGGAAGATCATGTGGCGGCCGTCGCCAGGGGGGCTTTTGGACAGGTCCGTAGGATCTACCAGTTGCGGCCCTTTCTGGATTGGGATGCGCTTTGCACAGTCACTTCCGCCCTGGTGACCTCCCGCCTAGACTATGCCAACGCTCTCCACATGGGGCTGCCTTTGAAGAGCATCCGGAGGCTCCAGTTGGTGCAGAATGCAGCCGCGAGGGTGGTAATGGGGGCACCTGGGGCTCCCATGTTATGCCACTTCTACGCGTGCTGCATTGGCTCCCGGTGGCCCTCCGGGTGCGCTTCAAAATCTTGGTCACTATCTTTAAAGCGCTCCATGGCTCGGGACCAGGTTACTTGCGAGACCGCCTCCTGCCACCATCGGCTTCCCACCGACCGGTACGCTCCCATAGAGTGGGTCTCCTCGGGGTGCCGCCGGCTGGACGGCTGGCGACCCCGAGGGCGCGGGCCTTCTCATTGGGAGCACCCCCTCTCTGGAATGAATTACCCCCGGAGGTAAGGGCCGCCCCCGATCTCATGGCCTTCCGTCGGTTACTCAAAACGCATTTATTTCGGCAGGCCGGACTGGCCTAGGGGTTTTTAAATTTTAACTGGGTTTTAATCTTTTTAATACTTGCTTTATATTTTAATTAGAGCCATATTATATTTCAGTTTTTAAATTTTAATATTATTATGTTGTTTCATGTATTGTACCTTGTATATGTGTTTTTATTGGCTGTTCACCGCCCCGAGTCCCTTCGGGGAGAGGGGGGCGGTATATAAATCGAATAAATAAATAAATAAATAAACAGAGATCTGGGGAATCTGCAGCAGAGTTTGTGGCAGACCTTTGCCAAGCATTGCGCCAATGCGAGTTCCCTGATTTGGAAGACCATATCAGAGACAGGCTTATTTGAGGTCTGCATAATAGTGAATTATAGTAGCACCTATTTGCCATGGAGAAACTGACTTTCCAAGATGCATTGAAGGAAGTCATGACAGATGAAGCTGCCAGAGGGGCTGTGAAGACTCTCCGGTCACCAAAAACACACACTAGTTCCCCAGGATTCACCAAGAGATCTTAGAAGGCTCAGAGGAGGTCAGTGAGAGTGAAGAAATCGATAGCTTGCGGAGAGAGCCACCCAGATGGTCATGCTCCACAGAGCAAGTAACTCCCCCACAAAGCTTCACAAGCTGTGGGGGACTGCATGAAAGAGCAAAGTGCAGATTCTGCACAGCAGTATGCCATGCCTGTGGAAAGCAGGGGCACACTGCCAGAGTTTGCAGAGGTCATCAGGGGAAATGAAACCTGTGACGCAGCAGCACAAGGGGAAATGGCCCCCAGGACAGAACAGAGTTGAATATTGCTTAGGAAGGCATAGCATCCACTGCACAGGGGCCCAATGCTCCATCAAAGAAAAATTAAGAAAAAAATAAGACTGTAATAAAAATACAGTCCATCTGTGGACTGTAGCCAGAGAGAGACTCTCATAATAATCCCACTTAAGCCTAATGGGGACGTTCACATTTGCGCAGACTACAAGTGCACCATAAACAAGGCACTACAACAGCATGCTTACCCTATACCAATGGTAAGCTACATCTTTGCCTTGCTCCAGGGAGGCTGAATCTTCACTAAGCCAGATCTTGCACAGGCCTACCAGCAGCTACTGCAACACTACTGCAGAAGCATAAACAATAGTCACTCACAGAGGTGCATTTCGAGTGCGCTGCTTGCAGTTTGGGGTAAGCATAGCACCAGGGTTATTCCAAAGCATTATGGAAGAAACACTGAAGAACATTCTTGGTATCTGCCCATACTTTGATGACATCCTGATCACAGGGGAATCAGCAGCAGTCCTAGTGCAGTATTCCAACGTTTCAGCAAGGCAGGCCTAAAACTCAAGAAGGAAAAGTGCCAGATTGACATGGAATCCACAGAATTCCTGGATTTCCACATTGACACTGTCAGAATCCACCTATCTGAAGCAAATCTAAGGGCAATTCAGCAAGCCCCCTCACCAAAATCCAAGGGGGAAGTTCAAGCATTCCTAGGCTTGCTCAACTTTTACCATTCCTTACCACATATGTCTGCCCTGCAGAACTGCTACACCGCCTACTGGACATAAAAGCACCCTGGGTCAGGTCGAGCACTCAACACAAACTGTTCAAGGTAGCAAAATCATTACTATCCTCTGACTCTGTCCTAATTCATTTCAACGAAACCCTACCAGTAACACTAGCCTATGACCTTCACCAAATGGCATTGGGGCAGTACTAAGCCAAAGGATGCAGATGGTAGAGAGGCCCCATTGCAGACTATTCTAAAACGTTATCATTGGCTGAAAGGAACTATGCCCAGATAGAAAAGGAAGCCCTCGCCATAGTGGCTGGCATTAAGAAGTTCCACGACTTCTTATATGGATGAACTTTCACCATCTTTACAGACCACAAACCTCTGCTTGGTCTCTTCACAGCTCCTGTTGCAGCAAATGCTATGATGGTCCATTTTCATGGCTGCATATTCGTACCGGCTAGTCCACAAGTCGGGAAAGGAAGTGGACCACGCCGATGCTCTCAGCCAACTGCCTCTACCACAGACTGAGCCAGATCCGGCCCCAGCTTGTCATATTCTGGCAATCCAGGACCTGCCTGAAGTACCCCTACATGCTGGGAACATTGCAGCTGAAACCACCATGGATAGAACACTTAGCTGCATTCTCAAGTGGGTGTTAAGGGGTAGCCAGAGGCCCAGCCAGGCCCAGCCAGGTTCCAACACTATGCTTCTCAGAAAAATGAACTGTCGACCCACAAGGGATGTGTGCTGTGGGGAAGCAGGGTCATCCTTCCATCCAGTCTTCATTCCAAGATGCTGCATTCCCCACATGAGAGGCATCCAGAAATTGTTCAGATGAAGGCTCTAGCCAGGAACTACTTGTGATGGCCAGGCCTGGACAAAGACATTGAGAATCAAGTAATGAGTTGCCAGGCCTGGCAAGAAACCCGACCGGAGATGCCACAAGCACCAGTGCACCATTGAGAGATCGCGCACACCCCATGGTCTTGTGTGCACATTGACTTTGCGGGTCCTTTCCAGGTGCAGGTCTTCCTGATAATAGTGGATAGTTATTCCAAGTGGTTGGAAGTGGCACCTGTTTCATTGATGACAATAACCAGAGTCATACGAGAGTTGCACCAACTGTTCACCACAAATGGTCTGCCAGATGTGATCATGTCTGACAACGGGGAACAAGTCACGGCAGAACAGTTTCAATCTTTCCTCAATGCCATGATGATTCAACATGTAACATCTGCTCCTTTCCACCCTGCAACCAACAGTCAGATTGAACGAATGGTCAGGACCACAAAAGAGGTGCTCAAATGTATGATGACTGGAAATTGGAATCACTGTCTGGCGAACTTCCTCCTTTGGCAACACACAACTCCCTGTACAGCAACAGGTTGCAGCCCAGCGGAGCTGAGGTGGGGCTGTTGGCTCACCATGAAGCTTGACCAACTTCAACCAGAGTAGCAGTGGAGATGGCTCAGCCAACACTCCCCCAGGAACTTACAGCCAGGTGAATTGGCTGGGTCAGGAACTATGGGAGTAGGGCACCTTGGGTGGCAGCTAGGGTAACTTAGGTAATGGGCCCTTTCTCATACAAGGTTATTCTGGAGAATGATCACAAAGTCAGACACCACATTGATTAGTTATGGCCAAGAGTGGGATTCAACCGGTGTTACTACTGGTTCAGTGGCTATGTTTTGCGCGCGTGTGTAAAAAAACCTTAAGCTGTGCTGCCCAGAGAGCTGAAAGGTACACAGCATTTGAAAAGCCTCTTTTTCAACCTCAGCTGTGCTGCGCAAAGCAGCTGAGGTTGAAAAAGCAGGAAATAAAGGACAGGTAAGAGCCCGGGTGGGTGGGTGGGCCAAACAGCAGCAAACACAGAACTAGTTTGGTGTCTGCTGCTCTTCA
The DNA here is from genome assembly GCA_023653725.1 of Bungarus multicinctus. Taxonomy (NCBI): domain Eukaryota; kingdom Metazoa; phylum Chordata; class Lepidosauria; order Squamata; family Elapidae; genus Bungarus; species Bungarus multicinctus. The sequence continues at coordinate 123,014,832 of CM042840.1, read as the reverse complement.
GAGCTACCAGTTCTACAGAGCTGGACAGAACCGGTAGCATCCCACTCCTGGTTATGGCGTAGGCAAGTGGTGTTATCAGACTCACTACGGAACTGTTTTCCTCTGAGTTTGCCTATATCACCCATGGCTGCTTCCAGGGAAATGAAGGTACCAAAAGCAGTAGAGCCGCCGCCACTCATAGGTAACCAAAATGGCCATCAAGATTGTCCAATTGGAGATGAACAATACTCCACTTAAACAGGACTTTCCAGTAACATTGCAGCAGTCCACCAGGATCCGTGGGCCCCCAGCCTATCTCAAAGACTATGAATAATGAACGGACAGAGGGTAAGAACTATCCCAGGGGGGAGGGGTGTTATGTATTGAATATATATAGTTGTGTTAAGCCCTGCTAAAGTGAAACTATCCTTTAGATAACCCTAACTGTTAATTCCCAACTATTTTGGAGGGAAACTTAGAACATTCATACTTGGGTGGGCTTTTTCAAGTATTATAATTGGTTAAGGCTCTGTGGGCCCAGAGTATAAATTACAGACATTTGCCTGCTGTTCCTTAGTTCCAGTTTTGAGTGAATAAATGCTGTTGTAGCTATGCTGGTCTGCTCCTTGTCCACTGAAGCCTACTACACAATAACAGGTTAATTGCATTAATATTTTTGAAGATGTATTTTGTTTTATAATTTGAGGCATCCTTCCTTCTTTATATAATTTTAATTTAAAATAATTAACAGGAAGATTAAAAACTAAGATAAAGTAATTAAAAGAAGATAAAAAGTAAGAAATAAATCAGGAAAGACTAAAAGTGCAAGAAAAAAAAAAGAAAAACAGAAAAGAAAGAAAAAAGATACAAAGAAGGGGCTTTCAATCCTATTTACAGCCATTATAAATACAATTATAAGTTTACCTATTACTCTGTGGTTTTAACACACTTCTCTTCTTACTATATAATATACCCTATCTAATCATCAAAACCATAAATCATAAGCTCATTTTTTTTTTGCTTTCCCCAAAACAGTCCATTTAACAATCTGTGTCATAGTTCCTAAGATGGAAAAAAAAATGAATTATCTGTCTTTCCAAGATTTATTTTATTTTTATTTATTTATTTGTATCCTGCTTTTATTATTTTTTACAAATAACTCAAGGATGCGAACATATCCAACGTGCTTCCCTCCTATTGTCTGCATAACATAAATCCTGTAAAATGACTTGGGCTGAGAGAAAGTGACAGGCCCAAAGTCACCCAGCTGGCTTTCATGGCTAAAATGGGGCTTGAAGTCACAATGTTCCACTTTCTAGCCCCAGTGCCTTAGCCACTATGCCATGGGGATGAGGGCTTTTAAAGAAATTGGTTCTAATTCAGTGATTCAGCTCCTCACTCATCCCTTGTGGAAGTGGAATGAGATAACTTGTCACAGCCAACTTGCTGTGACCACCTCCACAGGCCCATCTCTCCACAGCCAACTCATCGCAACCAACTCTCCATGGCCAACTACCATAGCCAATTTGCTGTGAGACAACTCTCCATGGCCAACTCGCTACGGGACAATTCACTACAGGACAATTTATCAATTCAATTTAATTATTTAAAATAAATAAAAAATGTTTTAATTTTTGTTGTTCAGATTTCATTTTGTCCCTCCTTTTGCATCCTTTCTTTAATGATTCTATTCTACCATTTCTTCAATATCAGTGTAACTCTTGTCCTGCAGCCAGTTGGCTGTGGCAAGTTAAACCATGGCGAGTTGGCCATGGCAAGTTGGCTGCAGAGATACAACAGCTGGATCAGAAAATAACAATTTGAGCAACTGGAGGCTGTTTACAACGTTTTGAGGAAGGATGAAGGCTGTCGTCAGTGGGTATGCATACAGATTGCAGCATCCTGTGGTTTATGGTAGTTTTGCCCCAAACTGCTACTTACTTCCAGTTTTTATCAAAAGTGCACCTGTAGTGAACTATCGGTTCACTTGAAACTGCAGTGTTCATTTAATGACCACTGCATCCACCTAACATCTGCAACATTCGCCACATAAAAGGTAGGTGGGCAGGCTCCCTTACTGTTGTATGTCAAGGAGAATTTGAGGTTTTTCTGCTTGTTTAAAAGTAGGTCAAATCTTTGGGAAGGAGATTTTTCTGAGTCAAAATGGGAGGAAAAAACTACTATTTTCACCAGTGTTGGCTGGAAATGTACTTGGAAGCCTTGAAGAAGGAGTTAAGGGTAAGCCATTTGCTTGCTTCTTGGTTAGAAGAGGCCAGGTTCAAATTCCCACATTCTAAATTTCACTAGCTTATCTACAATGATTGCTATGAAGGTAAAAGAATTACACTTGGGAGAGGGGAATCTGTACTTTCCCCCAATATGTATTTATTGTATATATCTTGTTTGTTTATTGTTTAATTGTTTGTTTGAATTGATAGTTCCTTGATTGGGGCCTTGTTTACTGCTTGATTATTAATCTTGGTATTAACAACAGCCTAAACATGAGCCATGTGATTGAGCCAACATGGTGGCGTAGAATGCAGGATTGCAGGCTAATTCTGCTGACTGCCAGCAGTTCAATCCTCACTTGCTCAAGATTGACTCAAACCTCCATCTTTCCAAGGTTGGTAAAATGAGAATCCAGATTGTCGGAGGCAATACGCTGACTCTGTAAACCACTGAGAGAGGGCTATAAAGCACTGTGAAGCGGTATATAAGTCTTATTGCTAATCAAGGAATCACTAAGACCACTCCCACCAACAATAACAGGACAAGTCACTTGTATATAAATAGAGAGCAAATCCAACTCCCTTCTAGTACTGATGATGTTACCTAGTTGGGTAATGAGATGTCTGCAAGAAAAACCCCAAATGTAGAGAGCGCCAAGGATTCCATAGTTCAACCTTGGACTACAAATATTCTTTTCTGTTGCTACATGAATATTTAGCAAGTCTTTGAGTCCAGTGCTGTATCTGAAAGCAGAAAAGAGAAATCAAGCTTTCAGATAAAACAGTGAGATGCTCAAGGGAAGAAGGTGAGCCGAAGAGACAAACAGAGGCAGGAGATGGGTTCTTGTTTAGAGCAAAATCATGAGCTGAGAGAAAACCATAAATCCTCTTGTTTAGGGGGACTGTTTTCTGGCTCTTGCATGGCTTGTACGTCCTGGCTCTTGTTCCTTAGCTGGTGTTGGAAGAAATATCCATCTGGTTCAGTTCCAAGGTGGGAGAAAAACGCTGGAAACAACATGGAGGCTTATTGGAAAGGAAGTTTAATGATGAACAGAACCAACATCAGTGCTGGGTCAGCTGACAAAATGGAGTTGAGAGTGGATAGGTTTTTATATCTTTTTTGGCCTTTGTATCTGAGCTTCCTGTTCCTGTGCAAGAACATGTCCTTTAATATTCTATTGGCTGTTGTCAGATTCCTATGGGATCATGCAGGGGTTATATAGGGGTCATAGCTGGCTCTATAGGTTAAAGAGGAAATGCAAATCCTAGATGCTTCTCTGAGCTAATTTTGTCAACTTTTTGTTTGTTGCTTATCTGAGCTCCCAGGTTTCTGTGATTTTAAAGTTCGGACTGCAATGAAGGGGCTTGTGTTTTGAAAGGGTGTTGGGCAATTCCTATTGTGGCTAATTGGCTTTTCTCCTGTGTTGGATCTTGGGTGAGAGGCTGCTTTCTAATCCTATCATTCTGCTTTTGTTAGCTGTCGAACTTTGCTGCAAGCAGTTTCAAGACATCCTGTTTTGAATGGATTTCTGTCTGTAGTATTTGCTTAGCTTATGAATAGAGCCAGCTAGATAGTTGGCTTCTTCTTTCAATAACCTCTTTATCTCTTATGTGCTGACATCTGCTATGGGTTATTAAGAAAAGGTGGGGACTGCTTTCTGCCTCATGTTTCTCTATTTCTCCCTTTGGGGAAATATAATATTCCGCCTTTTTAATATTCCTTAAAATATTTCATTCTTCGGATGGGAGAAAGCAAGACTCCTCTTTTTTTTTTTTGAACTTTTATTCTTGTGGTCCTAGAGGAGGCTTCCCTCATGACTGTTGTTATAGAGCCTCTGTCATGGTCTGATCATTTGCTCCTTAGGCTGGACTTCCGTTCCGCACCCCCTCGCTGCGGGGAAGCGGGGCCGATAAAATGGTTCTGCCCCAGGCGCCTGATGGACCCGGATAGGTTCCTGATGGAGCTTGGGCCTTTTTGCTGAGGCTCGCACATACAACTCGGTTGGGGACTTGGTAGCCATCTGGGATAGGATGGCTGCTGGGGTCCTTGACCGGGTCGTACCCTTGCGGCCTCTGACCCGGTGCCGATCCCAATTAGCTCCTTGGTTTTCCGAGGAGCTGAGGGAGATGAAGCGCTGGAAAAGACGCCTAGACAGTGGTTGGAGGACCAGCCGCTCCGAATCTGACCGAACACTATTGCAGTCCCATATTAGGGCCTATTTAGTGGCGATAAGGGCAGCAAAGCGGTCTTACTTTTCCGCCCTTATTGCGTCTGCAGAAAATCGCCCAGCCGCCCTTTTTAGAGTGACACGCTCCCTTTTAGATGTGGGAGTGCAGGAGGATCTACTGCAGGGATGGGCTGAAGATTTTTTGAAATATCTGCAGGACAAAATCGCTCAGATTCGGGATGGGTTGGACTCTGACTGGGCAACTCTGGGCGGGATGACTGGGGCAGATCCCGGAGAGGTCATTTGGGGCAAGTTTGATCCTGTGACCCTGGAGGACATAGACAGGATACTGGGTGGGCTTAATGTCACCACATGTTTACTGGATCCGTGTCCCTCCTGGTTGGTTTTGGCCACCTGGGAGGTGACACGAGATTGGTTCCAGGGTATTATTAACACTTCCTTGAGTGAGGGGTTTTTGCCTGCTGCCTTGAAAGAGGTGGTGGTGAGGCCCCTCCTCAAGAAACCGTCCCTGGACCCAACATTATTATCAAATTATTGTCCGGTCTCCAACCTTTGCTTTGTGGCGAAGGTTGTTGAGAGTGTGGTGGCACAACAGCTCCCTCAGCACCTGGATGAAGCTGTCTATTTAGATCTGCTCCAATCGGGTTTCAGGCCCGGGCACAGCACAGAGACGGCACTGGTCGCGTTGGTGGATGATCTCTGGAGGGCCCGTGACAGGGGTTGTTCCTCTGTCTTGGTCCTGTTAAATCTCTCAGCGGCTTTTGATACTATCGACCATAGTATTTTATTGCAGCAGTTGGGGGGGTTGGGAGTGGGAGGTACCGTGTTACGGTGGTTCTCCTCCTTCCTCTCCGACCGCTCGCAATTTGTGTTGGCAGGGGGGCAGAGGTCAACCCGGAAGCCCTTGATTTGTGGGGTACCTCCGGGGTCTGCGTTCTCGCCCCTGCTGTTCAACATTTATGTGAATCCGCTGGGTGAGATCATCTGTGGTTTTGGGGTAGAGTTCCATCAGTATGCTGACGATACTCTGTTATACATTTCTACCCCAGGCCACCCTAACAAAGCCATTGAAGTGATGACCCGGTACCTGGAGGCCGTGCGGAGTTGGATGGGTTTAAACAGGCTTCGACTCAACCCGACCAAGACCGAGTGGCTGTGGTTTCCTGCGCCCAGATACAGCCAGTTTATTCCATCACTGGCTGTGGGGGATGAAATTTTGATCCCCACAGAGAGGGCACGCAATCTGGGTGTCCTCTTGGATGTACGGCTGTCGTTGGAAGATCATATAACGGCCGTCGCCAGGGGGGCTTTTTATCAGGTCCGACGGATCTGCTAGTTGCGGCCCTTTCTGGATCGGGACGCACTTCTCACAGTCACTTCTGCCCTTGTCATCTCCCGTCTAGACTATTGCAATGCTCTCTACATGGGGCTCCCCTTGAAGAGCATCTGGAGGCTCCAGCTGGTGCAGAATGCAGCCGCGCGGGTGATTTTGGGGGCTTCTTGGAGCTCCCATGCTACACCGCTCCTGTGCGAACTTCATTGGTTTCCGGTGACCTTCCGGGTGTGATTCAAGGTGTTGGTGGTCATCTTTAAAGCGCTCCATGGCCCCGGGTACTTACGGGACCACCTGCTGCCACCATCAGCCTCCCGCCGGCTAGTGCGCTCTTATAGAGTGGGTCTCCTTGGGGTGCCGTCATCTGGGCGATGCCGGCTGGCGACCGCGAGGGTGCGGGCCTTCTCTGTGGGAGCACTCTCCCTTTGGAATGAGTTACCCCCGGAGATGTGGGCTATCCCTGACCTGCGGACCTTCCGGCGCGCATTGAAGACCAATCTTTTCCAGCAAGCCGATCTGGCCTAGTACCATTGGAAGGTTTTAATTTTGTAATTTTTACCCTGTTTTATTATTTATTACAGTCTTAATCTCTCAGCCATAAATTTAATTCATTTTTAATCTATTTTTAAATTTTATACTTGGTATTGTATTGTTTTAGCTGGGCTCTGCACCGCCCCGAGTCCCAATTTTGGAGAGGGGGTGGTGTATAAATTAAATTAAATAAATAAATAATAAATAAATAAATGACTGGCAGCAGATCTAGTCTCATCTCAGGCATCCATGTTCCTTCTGCCCTCCATCCCAGGGCAAGGTGCAATTGAGCGAACAAATATTGTTTACACAAATGTCTTTTACTGTGGCCTATTTACTTCATGCTTCATAACCGCAAACCTGTTTTGAAAGGTAATGTGAGTTTTGAAAGTGAGGGCAAGGCCCCCCCTGCAAAAAAGCCCACTTTAAATTTTTTTCTTATACAAAGGAGAGCAGTCATAAAATAGTTCAGCTCATAAGCTCTGGGGTAAACAGAGGATGTGATTGGTTTAGGTCTGGTTTAAGTTTAGGTAAAACTGGCCAATTGCAGTTTATTTGGTAAACTATAATTTAAAAAAACATAACTTATTGAAGTGAATTAATCTAGTCAACAACTCATTTGTATGTAAAAGTCTGAGTATTCAAAAAGAAAATGTGCCATGTAGTAAGTCTGCCAGTTTTTCAACCAATCTCTATAGCTCTACTTTTAACAGCAGCCTTTATTTCAGGCAACATTTATTTAGTCTCTTGTCATTGAAGTTTGGCAGATAATTGTGTTTCTGTTCCTACCAGGATAAAGTTTAGTTGCTGAGATATGCACCTTAAACCATAGTTGCAGCCACTGGAAGTGGCACATCTGGTTGTGATATTTCCCATTAGTTGATAATTCTGCCTGAATGCATATCAGACTCATAGCTGACTTTCACACCCAATAGCAAGCACTGGAGACAAATTCCTTGTGTGTCCAATCAATCTTGGCCAATAAAGAATTCTGTTCCGTTCCGTTCCGTTCCATTCCATTCTTATTCTATTCTACTCTACTCTACTCTACTCTACTCCTGTTCTGTTCTTATTCTGTTCTGTTCTGTTCCATTCTTATTCTATTCTACTCTACTCTACTCTGCTCCTTTTCTGTTCTATTCTATTCTTATTCTGTTCCATTCCATTCCATCCCTATCCTATTTTAGTCTTTCTATTCATATAGAAGAACAGCTATGCAGTTCCTGTGTGAAACCAAAGTGGATGAAAATCCCTAGCCACAATTTATTTTATTTTATTTATTGTTCGTATTTCTATACCGCTCCCTCTCCCAAAAGGGACTCGGGGCGGTGTACAGCCTAATAAATACATAAAATACAAAGTTACAAAATTAAATAGAATTTAAAACCAGATTAAACATAGATGTGGCTGCATCCCGAAAAATTTTAAAATGAGATTAAAATTTAAAAAACCCTGTTAACTTAAAACCCCATAGACCCTTACTGGGCCAGGCCAGCTTGCTTAAAAAATAGGATCTTAACTGCGCGCCGGAAGGAGAGGATATCTGTCATGGCTCGTATCTCTGGGGGGAGATCATTCCACAGGGAGGGGGCTCCCACAGAGAAAGCACGCACCCTCGGGGCCGCCAGCCGACAACGATCAGGTGGCAGTACCCCAAGTAGGGCGACCCTGTGGGAGCATACTGGGCGGCGGGAGGTTGTTGGTGGCAGCAGGCGGTCCCGTAAGTACCCAGGTCCCGAGCCATGGAGCACTTTAAATACCATCAGTACCACCTTGAATCGAATCCGGAAGGCCACAGGAAGCCAGTGCAGCCTGCGGAGAAGTGGTGTTACGTGTGCGCCCCGAGGGGCGCCCACGGTCACCCGCGCGGCTGCATTCTGAACTAACTACAACCTCCGGAGACTCTTCAAGGGGAGCCCCATGTAGAGAGCATTGCAATAATCCAAACGGGAGATAACGAGGGCGGAAGTGACTGTGCGAAGTGCTCCCAGATCCAGAAAGGGCCGCAACTGGTAAATCAGACGAATCTGATAAAAAGCCCCCCTGGCGACGGTTGCAATATGTTCTTCCAAAGACAGCCGCACATCCAGGAGGACACCCAAGTTGCGCGCCCTTTCCACGGGGGTCAATACCTCTCCCCCCACGGCCAGCGAAGGAATAAGCTGGCTGTATCTGGGCGCAGGAAACCACAGCCACTCGGTTTTGGCCGGGTTGAGACGAAGCCTGTTACGACCCATCCAACCCCGCACGGCCTCCAGGCACCGGGTCATCACTTCGACGGCTTCGTTGGGGTGGCCCGGGGTGGAGATGTACAGCTGAGTATCATCAGCGTACTGATGGATCTCCACCCCAAAGCCACGGATGATCTCACCCAGCGGCTTTACATAAATGTTGAACAGCAGGGGCAAGAGCACCGACCCCTGAGGCACCCCACAAAGCAGGGGCCTTGGGGACGATCACTGCCCCCCCGTCAACACAAATTGCGAACGGTCGGAGAGGAAGGAGGAGAACCACCGCAACACGGTGCCTCCAACCCCCAACCTCTCCAACCGCTGCAATAAGATACTGTGGTCGACAGTATCAAAAGCCGCCGAGAGATCTAACAGGACCAGGACAGAGGAACAACCTCTGTCCCGAGCCCTCCAGAGATCATCAACCAACGCGACCAACGCCGTCTCCGTGCTGTGCCCGGGCCTGAAGCCCGATTGGAGGGGGTCAAGATAACTCGCTTCATCCAGGAACTGGGGGAGCTGACGGGCCACCACACTCTCTACAACCTTCGCAACAAATCGAAGGTTGGAGACAGGATGATAATTTGATAACAATGCTGGGTCCAGGGACGGTTTCTTGAGGAGGGGCCGCACCACCGCCTCCTTCAAGGCGGCGGGTAAAAGCCCCTCTCTCAAGGAAGCGTTTATAATACCCTGGAACCAGCCTCGTGTCACCTCCCGAGTGGCCAAGACCAGCCAGGAGGGGCACGGGTCCAACAAACAGGTGGTGGCATTCAGTTCCCCCAGCACCCTGTCCACGTCTTCTACAGTAACAGGGTCGAACTCAACCCAATTGACCTCACCGATATCCACCCCCGCCCCCCCGCCCGGAGATGCCCAGTCGGAGTCCAGCTCGTCCCGAATCTGAGCGATTTTGTCCTGCAGAAACCTAGAAAACTCCTCAGCCCGTCCCTGTAAGGGATCCTCCCGTGCTTCCATCTCTAAAAGGGAGCGGGTCACCCTAAACAGGGCAGCTGGGCGGTTTTTTGCGGACACAATAAGGGTGGAGAGGTAAGTCCTCCTCGCCATCCTTATCGCCACTAAATACGTCTTAATATAAGATCGTAGAAGTGTTCGGTCAGACTCAGAACGGCTAGCCCTCCAACTACTCTCTAGGCGTCTTTTCTGGCGCTTCATCTCCCTTAGCTCCTCAGAAAACCAAGGAGCCACTTGGGATCGGCACCGGGTCAGAGGCCGCAAGGGCACGACCCGGTCAAGGGCCCCAGCAGCCACCCTATCCCAGGTGGCGACCAAGCCCTCAACCGAGTCGTGTGTGCAAGCTTCGGAAAATGGCCCAAGCTCCATCAGGAACCTATCTGGGTCCATCAGGCGCCTGGGGCGGTACCATTTAAGCGGCCCCGCCTCCCTGTGGTCGGGGGGTGCGGAACGGAAGTCGAGCTTCAGGAGCGAGTGATCTGTCCATGACAGGGGTTCTATAACTATATCCCCTACACCCAGACCACTCTGCCACTGATCAGAGACAAAAACTAAATCCAGGGTGTGACCTCCCACGTGAGTAGGGTCCCGAATTAACTGGGTCAGGCCCATGGCTGTCATGGAAGCCATGAACTCCTGAGCAATCCCCGAGGTACCGCCGGCAGAAGGGAGGTTGAAATCCCCCATGACCATAAGCCTGGGGGTCTCAACCGCCACGCCGGCTATAACCTCAAGGAGCTCAAGCAGGGCCGATGCCGCATAGCAGGGAGCCAGGTATGCGATCAACAAGCCCACCTGCACCCTGGGACCAAACTTCACGAAAAGAGACTCACATTCGGTCGTCTGAGAAACAGTGGATTCCCTCAGACACAGATCTTCCTTAATAACCACCGCAACACCCCCGCCCCTCCCCTGGGCCCTCGGCCGATGAAAAACCCGAAACCCGGCTGGGCACATCTCCACAAGAGGGACTCCCCCCTCTGGGCCCAGCCAGGTCTCGGTGATGCCCACCAGGTCCGCTCCCTCCTCACAGATCAAATCATAAATGAGGGGGGCCTTATTAATAATGGACCTGGCATTACACAACATCAGCCGAAGGCCCAGGGCCCGATCGCTCAGACCCCCCGGGGAACGGGACATAACAAGGGGGTCGGAGCGCTCCACCGCTGACAAATAGCGGGGGCGCGCTCCCAAAACAGAATGTGGCCCCCTATAACCGCCAAATCTGCCTCTCCCGCTCACCGTACTAATAGCTTTAAAATCACCCTCCCTGGGACAACCCCCCATCCTCAATACAGTCCCATCCGACCCCAAACCCTCCCGGCAGCGCTCAACCCACGACCCAGTCCCAGCCCCAGGCGGGTTGTCCCCCAACCCCCGCCCGGCCAACCCTAACCCCTTTAAAAATCTAATTAAAAATTTTAAACAACCCTCCCTCCCACGTTTCCAGCGACCCCACCATCTCTCCGGATCCCAAGATCCGTCCTTGAGATAAGTCTTGGAGAGGTAAGAGGGCCAACTCTGAGACAGGGGAACATATCTCAGGGCCCACAGATGTTTCGAGGAATATGTCAATGTCTGTGTCTTTGGCTGGATCTTCCCTGACTGCCATCGACCAGGCAAAGGCCAAACCAAACGGGACCCAAGTCCAGGCTGGAGCAGTCGCACCCCACCGGCAGCTGGCATCCGGCCTCACGGGGGACCCATCACTCGAGGGCGCAGGTCATATTTTCTGGCCTCGCCGCAGGCCCTCTCACTGCCCACGGCAACGGCCCCGGCCCCGGCAACACTCCTCCGCCTCGAGTTCTGATGGAAAATGCCGGGCACCTCACCAAACCTACGTCGTCCCCGAGTACATAAAAATGCTGAGGACTGGCCGGACAAGGCCGCTGCCGTCCGAAAACCCCCAGCGGCGGCTCCAGCTCTGGCCCTCGCAGCCGCCCAGGCCCCAGCAGCACTCCTCCATCTCCGGGCCTGATGGAAATTGCCAGGCACCATATCCGATGCCTGGCCAAACAGCGCCCCCATCGCCCGAGAGGCCCAAAGAGCCCTCGGCGGCAGCAGCTCCGGCCCTGAAACCAGTCCCGGCCCCGGCCTCCACACCAGTGGCGGCCCCAGCGGCGGCAATGTCAGTCTCAATGGCCCCAGCGGCAGCGGCGGCGGCCTCAGCGGCCCCAACAGCAACCTCCTCCGGCCTCCCCATGGCTTCCTCCGTGCCGGTGACGGCCCCAGCGGCGGCTCCGGCCTCGACAATGGGAGTAGAGTAGTAGGTTTCCTGTAGTGACTGCAGGACGGATGGAGTAACCCCCATGCAACAGTGGAGATGGATTTGCACTTCATGTTCAGTTAAAATAAGTTACATTTGGTTTTAGTTGAATATGTTGTATGGACTCAGCCCACTGGGGTTTATGGTCTCACCTGTTTTGTGAATCCAGCCAATTGTAATTTAATAAATCATAAATAACCAAACCACTTGTCTATGGAGATTTTCAATCATCCAGGTCATGGTTGTCCCAAAAATGTTTTTTACTAAAAGGCATTCTCTGTGTTTTCTTTGAAAATGTTTCATTTCTCATCCAAGAAGCTTCTTCAGTTCTCTTCTTATTTATTATTTATTTATTTATTTCATAAATTTTATATACCGCCCTTCTCCCGAAGGACTCAGGGCGGTGAACAGCCAACTAAAATACATATAAACAGAGATAAATATGGTTAAAAAAGAATTAAATTATAGGCTGCCCCAATAAAAATCTAAAACCCCCGATTAAAATAAATTAAAACTTTTGTACCCCACCCCAACTAATCTAAAACCCCATTTAAAAATCCCATTTGAGTCAGCTCAGGCTGAACTCAAGAAGCTGAACTCAAGAAGCTTTTTGGATGAGAAGTGAAATACTTTCAAAGAAAACACACAGAAAGCCCAGTTGCCTTTTGGGAGAAACACCTTTGGGACAACCAAACTGGTTGTTCAATGAACCGGTCAACAATGCTATGATTCCGTTTACATTTGACTGATCTTATAAAATAAGTTGATTAGAGTCTGGTTTAGTTTAGTACTTGGATGAAAGACACCCCACCTCTGTAATCTAATCTGGGAACTTGTAAAAACACCTTAGAAAAAGACCGTGGGAAGCACTTCCATTTTCTTGTTGAGAAAACTGCATGAGTTTCTCCATGAAGATTAATTTTCGTAAGGGAATATCTAATTATTATGCTTAAATGATTCTGGTTATGAATGCAATTTTCAAAAGGTAATTAATATCAATTAGATAGCTGTAAGTATGGAGCCTCCCTCTTTCTGATTCTTGCATCCTCTAATTGTCCTCAAGCATATTTTTGTATCTCTCCATCTTAAGGTCCGCCTATAATCCCTCACAGCCTTGTTGTATATTGACATTCTTGTCTTTTCTTTAACAGTGTGCCTGGTGGGTGGGAAGAAAAACAGAAGACAGTTGTGCTGAACAGCTGAATTTTGAGATACATCAAAACATCCTTTTATGTTCTGTAGCTTCCTTACTGTATGGGGTGGATGTCCAGATATATTAATGGCATTATCTTTCTGGTTTGCTAAAAGCTGCCTTAATGCCCGGATACATCTCCCAGGGAAGTCATCACTGCCCTAGGTATTATTTATGACAGCGTGTGGGAAGAGACCTCTTCAAGTCAGGTGCAACTGGGAGGACGGGTTTCTCCTAAGTATTGAAATATTGATGCCTGCTTTTTCCAATGTCACTTCAGCGCTTGTTTTGGGTGAGAAGGAGAGGAACAACCCTTCAGTGAACCCTGCTTGATTACAATAAGTAGAAATCAAAAGCTTTTCCAGTGCTGGGCGTGCTTTCATCCCACATCCTATCTTTGCTGCTCAGTGATGCTGATGGCAAAGGATCTTCTCTCTTGCTTGCTCTCTCTCTCTCTCTCTTTCTCTCAACCCATTAACACTAGATGATAGGGTCCTTCAGTGAAACTGGCTGATGCTTGGGTTCAAATCAGAAAAAAAGTAAGTACTTCTTCGTGTTACATCTAACCAGAATGTGGAACTTATTTCAGGTGGCTTTTGAGAAAAAGAATGAAGTGGGGAAAAACCACAACCCCATGATTTTTAAGTTGACTCCAGTTGACTTCCATTTCCAAAGCAAAATAGCTTAGAGGACAAGGTGCCAGGGCAAATAAGGAACAAGTTGAAGCATTAGGCTGGGTGGATACACAGTCAGCCAGACTTTTAGACTGGATTTGGCATTTTTATCCTCACCAAGGACCTGGCATAGGCAGATCATGTTCTTTGATGGTATTATAGGTATTGTTGCAGGATGTATGTAGTTCCGAGTAAAGCTGCCTTTTGCAATTGTCTGATGGTGATTTTGTCAATGCTGATTGTGCTCTAGATGTTTGGGATTGTGCCCAAGGAGCCTTTTACTATTGGTACTACCTTTGCTTTCTTTTGCTACAATAATTCTACTTCTGTTTCAAAGTCTTTGCATTTTGTGAACATCTCAATTTCTTTCTCTTCTAGTCCCTTTTTTTCATCTACTGCCACATCCACTGTGGACTTTTTTGTCTTTCTTATCAACAATTTTTAAGTCGAGGGTGTGATGTGACAGGGACTTGTCTGTTTGTATTCAAAAGTTGCAGAGCACTGTAACTTTTTCATTTTCTATTTCTTTGTCTACTTCTTGTTCCAACCAGTTCTTGCTTGCAGGAAAGTGAATTTTTTGCTATTATATTACATTACATGCTCTTTTTGTCATGCCAGTATCCTTGTTCCCATGAAAATAAGACTGGGTCTTATTTTCTTTTGGGTCCCAAAATAAGCACTAGGACTTATTTTGGGGAGGTGTCTTATTTTTTTCCCCATGTACAGGAGGTCCACTTCTTCTGCTTGCTCATGGCGGGGCAGGAGGCTGTGCAGTGTGCCAGTGCTGCTGCCATGAGGTAGGGGTTACCCAGGGGTGGGATTCAAATTTTTAACAACTGGTTCTGTGAGCGTGGCTTAGGTGGTGGGCATGGCTTGGTGGTCATGTGACTGGTTGGACATGGCTTGGTGGTCATGTTATTGGCTGGGTGTGGCCAACTCAATATCACTCACATCGAGGAATGCATCTCCTCACCTGGCCTCATGACTGGGGATTGGGATGCTGCAACAGTTGTAAGTGTGAAAAATAGTCATAAGTCACTTTTTTTAGAGCCATTGTAACTTTGAATGGTCACTCTACACAAGCAAAGTACCAGCAAAGGAGGGGGAAAAAACTCCAGAGAAGTTCCTGAGACAGGAAGTCCAGTCCTGCCAAGAATGTAATAAGGGTTAACGGAGAGGCAGTTTCTGTAAGCAACACCAGAATGTTTCCTTCCTGCCTTCCTTACAGGATTAGGCCAGTAATTCCTTCTAACAACCGGTTCTCCAAACTGCTTAGAATGTTAACTGGTTCTAGTGAATAGGTACAAACTGGTAGAATCCCACCCTTGGAGCTGCCCCACATGCCCCACACTGGCTGATCTCAGGGCCCCCACAGCCAGGCCATCAACATCTGCCTCGCCTTGCAGCTACAGCACCAGCACACCACTCAGCCTCCCGTTCTGTTGCAACTGCAAACAAGCAGAAGAAGTGGGCCACCAACCATATAGGTTCCTGCTGCACATGGTTGCTGGTCCTGCTGCCGCAAGGCAAGTGTCAGGCACGGATGACCTGGCTGTGGGGCCCTGAGATAAGCTGGTGCGAGGTGCATGGGGCAGCTCCACTCCCTACCCTCACCTTGTCTCGTGGCTGTGGCATCATGAGCAACCAGAGAAATGGGTGGCTGGCCAGCTGCACAAGCTCTTAAATAGGGCTTATTTTGGGGATAGGGATGCATGAATGAAGTACATGATTCATTGTCATTATTTTTCTAGTCTTCTTATCCAGAGTTTTTAGTTCTGCATTAGTCCATTCCACTCTTCCAGCTGTGTATCTAATGCTTGGAATTGCCCAGGTTTAATTGCCTCCATGGAACTTCTTGCACTAAATTTGTAGTTTCAGACCTTCTTCACACTCTCATGATGGATTCACTTCTAACCTTCTTCTTGATTTTCGTGTGCTTGATATCAACTTGAAGGATTCTGGGATACAAGTAGTCCTCAGCTTACAACAATTTATTGAGTGACCATTCAAAGTTACAACGGCATTGAAATAAATTACTTATGAACGTTTTTCACATTTACAACATTTGCAGCGTCCCGATGGTCAAGTGATCAAAATTCAGATGCTTCGCAGCTGACTCATATGTATGACGGTTGCAGTATCTTGGGATCTTGGGATCACTTCTTAAGATCTTCTGGCAGGCAAAGTCAACGTGAAAGTCAGATTCACTTAACAATCGTGTTACTAACTTAATAATTGCAGTTAGCAACTGTGGGGATAAAGGTCATAAAATGGGGCAAAACTCACTTAACAAATGTCTTGCTTAGCAACAGAAATTTTGGGCTCAATTGTGGTCATATGTCGAGAACTACCTGTCTTTTTGGTGAACTATTTCATCTGCACTCTTAATATTGTTGTTATTATTATAGATGGCTGCCCAATCAGCCAAATGTTTACACTGGATTTGGCATTTTTATTCACTTATCCTAGGCTTGGGAGAGGCAGAAATTGTTTGATTATCTTAAAAGTATTATTGCTATTACAATTTATATTCGAATGCTATTAAGCACCCAGTCAAGGCAACTCTTTTTTCTGTTATGTTTAAGCTTTCTAGAACTATCTGCTCTAACAGCACCAATCCTAAGACACAAGACATAACTAGTGTACCAGAGTGGTTTAGTGATCATAATCTTGGATCAGGATGGGGAAATCAATTCAATGTTCTACCTAATGATGAAACTCACTGAGTAACTTCCGGTTAATTGCTACTTCTCAGGCTAACCTATCTCACAGGGTTCTTCTGAGATAAAACAGGGAAGAAGGAATTCCTGTCTTAGTTCCTTTCAGGAAGTACAGATATAAATACAAAAAACTGAAGATGAATTAATCTATTAATTTTGCTTTCTCTTGTATTTTTTTAAAATAATCTAATATTTTCAATCTTGCACTGTAATGAAATATACTTAAAACGTTACTTTTGATCCTGTTTATACATAAATGTGTGAATTTTTTTGAAGCACTTATCTTGAAAACAAACTTAGCAAAATTCTCACTAACCTGCAACAGCCAAAACACAATAGCTAGAATAATGTATTTCTAGCACAGAGTATGTTGTAGGTAACAACTCCCTAATATGATCAGATGCTGCTCAGAAAAAGCAGCTTAGAGTTTTTGTCCCACTTTTAAAAGGAGTTATCAATTCTGTAATTTATTAAAACAACATCAACCATAACCCATATGTGAATGAAATTCTCATTACATCTTAGATGAGATTTTAATTTGTTCCAGTAGGGATTTTTATGCTACTTTTTTTTAATGAAGCCTGAGAATTACACATAGCATCTAAGTTTGAAAAGAAGCTATTTAGGAGTCCCATTGTCTCTGTGTGTGTATGAGAGAGAGAGAGAGAATGCTCAAACAAATTCTTATTGCCTCAAGACAGAGCAAATAAAAAGAAAAAGGCTAATGAGGGAGAAGAGATACTTTGCCACAGCACATCAGCTTTCCATAACCTCCAAATTGAAATCTGGCTGTTGTAGCTGTAATTGGACATATCTGGAAGGTCTGGAGGGTTTTTTTTCCTTCTTAAAGTAACAAATAGACCATGAACCAAGACGATTTGAGTTCCAATTTTCTGTCTGCCATTCCATGCCTTTTCTCTTCCTCATTGTCAAACGTTCATAAATCTGTTCTCATTTTCAGAAGACACAACTAATTCTCCTGGCCGAAAGGAAGAATCCTTTGAATTTGGTTTTGCTGCCAAGTTTCACACTTATTTTCAAACCTTTCCTGTTATCTGCTGGGCCTCAGGATGTTCAAGGAATATTTCCAATATAAAGGGATCAGTTTTCCTCAAGTCATCTATGCAGAATCTGTGTTGCAGATGGTAGAAAAGGATTTCCAAGTCCGAGATGACGATATTTTCAATGTCACTTATCAGAAATCAGGTAGAATGTTTTGGGCTACTTGTGGGAGGGAGGGAAAATGCTTCAGATTACTGGGTGAAAGTAAGTCATGTGTTTTTAAAGAAAAATAGAGTTAGTATCCCATTCAGTTTCCATATGGGACGTAACTCTTAGTAACAGCATAAACAATTTTACAAAACACTGCTTTTGGAAAAATAAGTAAGAACAAAAAACAGCAGCAGACAGCACTAGCAGTTAACATGGGACATTTAAAAATAGATAAAAACTTTTAAATTTGTTTTAATATTTTATTGTAATTTGTAAATTATTTCAACTTGAACTTCTTAATAAAGCACAGGATAGGGAGGCAAATAGCTGATGTTACATGGCATGAAGTTAAATAATAATATGCATGGCATCCTTTGGAAGAATTTGTGCCACTTTGCTAATAAATAGAAATAAATATTTGTAGTTTCAAAAAGCTCAAAGAAGCATCAAGAAGTTTCAGATCAAACCAGGGTTATTCAACCTTGACAACTTTAAGATTTGTGGGCTTCAACTCCTACAATTGTCCAGCATGGCTGGTTGGGGAATTCTGGGACTTGAACTCTATGCATCTTAATTTGCCAAGATAGAGTAACGCTGGATTAGACACTAAGAGAGATCAGTTGAAAGTGGTCTCCTGACTTTCACAGGCAGGAATTTTCTTAGTTCTCTGAAAGAACTATTAATATAGTACTCTACAAGGATGTACATAATTACTATATGTAATTGCTGAGATAAAAAGGGGATTATGTATATACAAAAGCACTTTTTGTTGTTGTTCAGAATTAAGCTGAGCAATTGTACAATTGGGATTCTGTAGATTTTTGGGAAACCCTGTTTGGATTTCACCTAATAAAGCGAGGGAAGAACAGAAGGAAAATATTGAAAATCAGCTTAGTTCATCACTGTCTTCCCTAGATGCGTGGCTTCAACTCCCAAAATTCCCTAACTGGTGTGGTTATTGCTGCATACATCTAGCTTGGGAAAGGCTGTTCTAATTTTGATTTTATTAGGCCTGGGCAATTCCATCCAGACCTCGAATGATTGGTCTGTTTTTGCTAAATATTAAGAGAACAGGTAGCTATCAAGGTAGCCAAGCAAGATTTTAAGAGATTTACAAATAGTTCTCAAATTACAGTCATAATGGATCCTGTCATGAATGCCATGGTGCTAAATAAATCAATGGTTCAAGAAGACCAAAAACCGGAAGTTAACGCTAGGTTTCAATAAAATTGTCATAAAATGACGTATGACAGCAGGATGTTGGAAACGGCCTATATAACAAGGCCCAGTTGCCGAACAGCAAAGTGTTTAAGTGATTGCAAGTTGCCACATGATCCAGGTTGTAAGTACCCTTCAGATAAATCTGTCAGAACTTCAGTCACTAAGCGACAGGTCCTAAGTCGAGGACTACCTGTAGACCAATTCAATGGCATGAAGATACATGATGCAACTTTCTGACTGAAATGTAAACAGCCTTGTTCATGTTTAAAGAAATACAGGTGTGTTTAGGTAGTCCTTAACTTACAACAGTTCATTTAGTGATTGTTCAAAGTTACAGTAGCACAGAAAAAAGTGACTTATGGCCATTTTTCACACTTACAGCCATTGCAGCCTCCCCATGGTCACGTGATCAAAATTTAGGCACTTGGCAACTGACTCATATTTATGACAGTTGCAGTGTCCCGGGGTCATGGGATCCCCCTTTATGACTTTCTGACAAGCAAAGTCAATGGGGAAGCCAGATTCACTTAACAACCATGTTATTAACTTATTAGTAGCTGCAGTGATTCACTTAACAAGAAAGGTCGTAAAATGGAGCAAAACTCACTTAACAAATGTCTCATTTAACAAACAGAAATTTTGGGACAAAAGTTGAGGGCTATCTGTATGTCACCCTGATTTTTATTCAAGAAAGTTGGAGTTTATGTATATAAATAGATATATAAAATGAAGGGCATAAAGTAACCAGAATTCAGATGGATTAAGCACGGCTTTCTTGGAATGGTGGGGACTTTTCTTTAGGAACAGTGTGGATGCTGGAGATTTTAAGTCTCATCCGTAACAACGGAGACCCTACATGGTGCCAAACCACACCCAATTGGGATCGAGGTCCCTGGTTCGAGACAGTGATAGGATATAGGAGAGCTCTGACCAACAAGTCGCCACGCATTATTAGCTCCCACCTGCCTGCCCATCTTTTTGCCAAGTCTTTCTTCAAATCCAAAGCTAAGGTAAGAGGGAAATTATGTTCGTGGCAGGTTTCCATCTTACTGTAACTCTGATCATTGCTCTATTAGTAAGCTTGGGTGACTGAGCACAGTCAGGATTGAGGCCCAGTGTAGAGTATTCTATCATTGGTTTTTTTTAATAAAAAAAAAAACTTTGTAGAGTGAACCAGAAACAAGCCAGAATCAATCTTACAGATGAGCAGATGTTAGATGTTTGGCTGATATCCCTGTAAATTGAACAGAGTCTCAGGTGGGATGCAAACCAAATAGAATAGAATAGAATAGAATAGAATAGAATAGAATAGAATAGAATAGAATAGAATAGAATACTTTATTGGCCAAGTGTGATTGGACACACAAGGAATTTGTCTTGGTGTAAATACTCTCAGTATACATAAAGAAGGGACATTCGTTAAGAATCAGGAATCATAATGTACAACACTTAATGATAATCATGGGGTACAATCAACATCAAATCATACTAGGAAACAGAGGATACAAGGAACGAAGTTATAGTCACAAGTGGAAGGGGATGGGTGATAAGGAGTGATGAGAAGATTAACAGTAATAGTAGTGTACACTTTGTAAATAGTTGAACAGTGTTGAGGGAATCAGGAACAAGCCATGAAAACAGCAATGAATACTGCCTCTATGGCAAATGATAGTTTTAAATATTGATCTACTACACTAAGGCAAACCAGAGTTTAAATGAGGCCTCTGAGTTCAGCAAACTCGGGGAAAACTTTCTCATTGGGCTCATGTTCCATTCCCGGTGGTCCCCTTTTAGATGTGAAACAATTACAGGCAGTCCTCGACTTACAATCATTAGTGAGCATTCAAAGTTACCACAGCACTGAAAAAAGTGCCTTATGACCGGTTCTCACACTTACGATCGTTGCAGCATCCCCATGGTCATATAACTAAAATCTGGGTGCTTAGTAACCAGCATGTATTTATTTTGGTTGCAGTGTCCTGTGGGTCATGCGAACTCCATTTGGGACCTTCCCAGACAACGTCTGACAAGTAAAATCAATGGGGAAAGCCAAATTCGCTTAACGACTGTGTGATTCACTGACCAACTGCAGTGTTTCATTTAACAACCGTGGCAAAAATGGGGTGTAACTCACTTAACAACTGCTTTGCTTAGCAATGAAAAATTTGGGCCCAACTATGGTTGTAAGTCAAGGACTGCCTGTATTATAATTATTATTTTGCCCTGCCTACATTTATCACTGACAGGAAAAGGAATAGAATCTATTTTGAGAAGGACATGTTTGTTCACATGGGCCCTGCTATTTTCTGAGGTTGCATCTAATTTTTTGACATCTTCCAACCATCCCACATTTTTCTGTGCATAGATAATCTACACAGTCAGGAACCCCAAAGATGTCTTGGTCTCCCTCTATCATTTTGCTTCAATGTTTCATCCCTATAAAGACCCTGGCACCTTGGATCAATTTCTTGGGGACTTTCTAAAAGGAGATGGTAAGTGAATGGCTGTAGAATAAATTTTGGTCTTCTTCCCTCCCCATATGTCTTCTTTTCTCTCAATCTTCCCTTCTAATTCCTCTTGTAATTACAGTGCCTTTTGGATCCTGGTTTGACCATGTTAAAGGTTGGATGAACTTGAAGGACAAAGAGAACTTCTTCTTCATTACATATGAGGAGTTGCAAGAGGTTGTTATTATGTTATTTTGCTTGTCAGTTCAACTGGGTTTTATGAGCAAAAGGTACAAAAACTAGGGGTAGCCGATTCCTGGATTTGGCTGGGATGGTCAGATTCTGAAGGTAATTAAAAAGTGTGGGAATTCTCACATTATTCTTTTGGTGATAATCAGCAGAGATGACTATTCTGCTTTCATAGATCTTTGGCTAATTCGATGCTTTATGCTCTCCAAAATGTCTGTGGAGGAGACCTTGCCACCTGTCTGTGCCACAAAGATGTAGCTTATTCTCTGCTAGATCACCGACTGAATTTATGAGGGAATTATTATTTATCTACTCACTATCAAGTGACTTTGGGCAGCTTACAATGTTCATAAATAACAGTATATTATTTGCTATGTTTCAAGCA
This sequence comes from Bungarus multicinctus, assembly GCA_023653725.1. Classification (NCBI taxonomy): domain Eukaryota; kingdom Metazoa; phylum Chordata; class Lepidosauria; order Squamata; family Elapidae; genus Bungarus; species Bungarus multicinctus. The sequence goes on along the minus strand of CM042840.1, from coordinate 122,993,000 downwards.
AAATATATTTATGAGTCAAGTTTTCTTGTTTGCTCAGTAATCACAGTGCCTTTGAATGCCTATGTTCTCATAGCACTCAAAGCCATGATTAATTCAACTACAGGGTAATCAGTTAATCCCATTTTATTTATTTCCATGAAAGATTCAACCAAAAACTGATCACACCACCTAGGTTTGGTAGGTTTTTTGGATTAGATGAAAACATATGATAAATTTTGTCATACAGGTATGTGTACTGTGCATGGAGTTCTTGATGCTCTCTGAACTTGGTTGTTTCCTTGGAAACATTTCATTACCTAACTAGGAAATTTCTTCAGTACAAGTTGTGCATGGGGTTTTTGCTGCTAATAAAAATGATTATGTTACCTAGTTAGGCAATAAAACAGCAAACAAACAACCAAGCTCAGAGAGAACCACACACTCCACAGTTCAACCCCAAATTATAGATATTGTCTTCAATTATATTGTCCCAGGGTTTTTATATCCAGGATTTCTCAGATTCAGGCAACACCATTCAAACCAACTTTGAGGGGGGAGAATGGCTGAATTCTGACTTTGTACTAAATCCTCCATTTGTCTGGTTCTCGTTTGGCTTGTTGTGTTGTCGTAATCCATTGGGGCAGATTAAAAGACATCCAGTTCAACATTGCTCAGTGCTATGTATAAATCTAGTTAATGACTTTGGATGCTTTATTGAAAAAGCATTCTGAAAACAATATTGTGGTAAAAGCTTGGGGGCACAATTGTTTTGGTCCTCTCTCTGGACTAGAGTTTCTCCATCAGTATAAAGGTATTGATGGTTTTGGAATAAACATGCTAGTTAAAACTGAGTTTGAAACACTTTCTCTGTTTTGAGCAGAATTAATGATGCCAGGTGTGTGCCACCCAAGGTAGTTTTCAGGTTGTCTTGTTTGGTTGTTCTCCAGGATCTGCGAGGGAGTGTTGTTCGTATCAGCCAGTTCTTAGGCAAAGACTTAGATGATTCAGCCATTGACTCTGTGGTTGCAAATGCCTCCTTCGAATCCATGAAGAGTAATAAGATGTCCAACTTCTCACTCACCCCGAAGTTCATCATGAACCAAAAGAAAAGTGCTTTCCTTCGCAAAGGTGATGAAGGGATGGAAAGGGGAATCATCTGCCATCTGGATTTGCCTTAACCAGGGTGATCTTTTAGGGCAGCAGTTCCCAACCTTGGCCATTTTCAGGGGTATGGACTTCAATGTCCAGAATTCTTATCATTGGCAGTGGGATTCTGGGAGCTGAAGTCCAAAAACCCAGAGATGGTCAAGGTTGGGGTATATTATTTCACAGGGATGCCATTAAAACCCAACCTCTTTGCTTTCCTTGCCAGCTACAGAGATTTTGAGCTATAAGATCTGGCAAAATCCTCTTATGTCCTTCCAGTTCTTTCAGCTCCTTTCCAAGATACTTATCACACTCTCTTTAGCATTTCTTTGGAAGCATTTATGCCACCTCGTTCATATCCAGTGTTGTAATCAAATGATTTTCAAGATTAGCTTCTTTCAGCCTGATTCACTTGCTTTGGGCTACAGCTCTTAGGATTCACAGCACCTGGGGGTTGAGGTTTGGCTTGTCTGCAAGGGACCAGGTTGGTGAAAAAACACTTTAAAATATAGTGAATTAATTATAATGGGACATACACATATTAACATCACACAATCAAGCATTCTGCCATTCTCTGGCCAACAAATCAGCCTGAGGCATATTATCTTCGGCTGATGTTTATCAACAATTTGGCTCAAGTTGATCTACCTAGGGGTACAATGTTGTTCTTGAAAAGCAGGGATTCATTCAACTCTTCAAGGTATCTCAGTTCCTGTCAGTAGGAGTGGGAGGGTGGTTTTATAGTCCAAAGTTTGTTGTATTGTGGGATGCCCTGCTTAACTGAAATAGTTCAGAAAATTGATACACACATCTTTTCCTTTATTTTATATTTGCATTGATATCTGCATTGATAAAACACAGCAACAAAGTAATCTTGATGACATCATTCTTAAGAATTCTATACTAAGGGCCAGGTGATAGCCCTCTGTAGAACTAGGATTTCTGAATACATTTCTTCCATGTGGAAGAAAAAAACAATACTTTAAAAATCCAAACATTAAAATTAAAATGTCAAGAACAGCCCTACTTGCTCAATATTTCTTAAGAGCTACAAGAAGAGGTCTGCATTTATCCCTAAGGAGAACCACCCTGATTTTAAGATAACAACCTTCCCCAAAACTAAGATTAGACAGAAAAATATTGTCTATCTCTATTTTTGTATTCTTGGACAATTTAAGATGACACTCCTATATTTCAGGGCAAATTATTTGGGGAAAACCACCTATTTCTTTTGAGTAAATACCATAGAATACTTCCCCACCATGTCTGGCTCTAATGAGTTATTATTTTATGTTTTGGTTTCTAGGGATTTCTGGAGATTGGAAGAATCACCTGACTAAGGCACAGAGTGAATGTTTTGACCAAATCTACAATGAGCGTCTACAAGATTTAAGTGTCACTTTTCCCTGGGACAAGAAATAAATTTGCCTTTTTTCAGGTGATTCCCTCCATTACTGGACTGAATAGTGACTTATCAAGATACTCATTGTCTAGTCTCTAGTGCAAGATGTTGTAGATTAGTAGGAACATCTATGGGAGGTTCAGGAGTAATTCAGAGGGTTCTCCTGAATTTCATGGGAGAAGAATGGGAGTAGGGGAGGATAATTATTAGATAATTATTAGAGCCCAGGAATATGTGGGATGGGGTGGGTTAAGATTCCAGAGTAACCAAACTGTAGTGCTGATATCTTAAGTCTCAAGATATGGTTTGAACATACATGATGCTGAACATCTTGATGAAATCAAGCACATCTGAATCTGGTTAGTGCCTGGATGGAAGACTAATCTACTGTCTATGAACTTCCTTGTCCTTGGTGGAAACTGCATTGTAAATATAATATAATAAATAAAGTCAGGCAACCAAAGCTTCTTTCTTTTAAAGAAGCACAGATGATCACATCAGTTTCTCAATTCATAACTGATTTCTGATTCCTGTTATCCTGGGGAGATAAGACTGACTCCATTGTCTGAAGCTGTAGCCACCTGGGGTAGAACTTCAGGGAACAAGCAGAACATTTCCTGTTGCCATGACAGTTCTACTCCTTTGTCATGGTAATAGACCACCACAGACACTGCCCCAACAGGAGACCAAGGACAGACCAGGTATTTACACTAAAACAGGAGCAGAACCACTTTCATTCGGTCAAGAGTAACATTTGGCTAGTAACATTTGGCTAGTATTAGATCGATATGCTGGAGTTACACTCCAGAAAAAGGGGTGAAGTCAGATAATTAGTAAGCTAATTCTGGGGAAGAATATTGAATGAATTTAAGTTAAAGTATATTACGTTAAGGTAAAATAGAAACTAATGTCAAGCAGTTAACTCCTTAGTACTTACATACTTGAGAATGTGGATTTTAGCTAAATAAACTTTACAGTTCAGAGGTAAATTTTGAAAGTATTCTCAGGGTGAGGGGACATACTCATGGATTTCTGTCATCCTGGGACTGATAATGTTACATTACTTGGAAGTAGACAGGCAATGCTGAGAAAGATTCCTGGGGGTGTCAGGAGGTTCCAGTAAAGAGTAAGAAGCAGGAAAATTGAATTGTCTTGGTACTGGAGCTTACAGAAGTAGATGCCATTATATCACAACAGGCCAGCTTTTGATGCCTACCTCTTTTCTCCTGCCACTTGAGCATCTTTCTAAGATGCAATTGTGGTTGAGAGTTTCTGCATCTTAGACAACAGCACCTAATCCCCCCACTTTCTGAGTCCAGAGTTCTCATTAGGAACAAGTTTCACAAGAGGGCAGTAGAATCCATCTTTATGGATTTTCCCACAGGTTAAATCTTAGGCTGATTCATACTTAATTCTTTTTCCTCAGGTAATTCTACCTTATGGGGTAACAGCTTTACACATAATTATTTCTGATGGCCCAGTTTCTCAGTTCTTGCTTTTTGCACCAGGAAATGACTAGCCCCATGGGAGCAGTAGTTAATAAGGTCACTTTAACCATTTATTTCTGTTCTGCAGAATGTAAATCTTAAAATCCACCAGGTGCTTCCTTTTTTAATGTTGGAAAAGCAACTGCTGCCAGATCTTCATGAGGCAATTAAATTGCTGTGAATCCCAATATGCTGGGAGGCTAGAGCAGATACTCTATGGATGGGCAGAACGAATAGTAATAAGGAATAATCAATACACAGTTTTTAATCTCAGCCTTGCATTTGGGACGAAGTTTACTCAACAGAGCAATGGTGGGATTCATTTTTTTTTACTACCGGTTCGGTGGGTGTGGCTTGGTGGGCGTGGCAGGGGAAAGATACTGTAAAATCTCCAGTCAGAGGTGGTATTTGCTGGTTCTCCAAACTACTCAAAATTTCCGCTACTGGTTCTCCAGAACTGATCAGAACCTGCTGAATACTACCTCTGCGACAGAGGTACTCAGTTAAGCCTAGGCACCCTCAGAAACTGTTCCCTGGCCTTCAGGAAAGTCCTTGTCTTAGCTGAAAATTGCTGTTTTGCACCACAATTGTACAACTCTACCTTAAAAAAACCCTTAATTGGTTACATTTCTGCTGATAATTCTTCTACCAAATTCAAGGTGATTTATTCTTCTTGTTTGAAGTAGGTTAAGATGTGATTGGTCTGAAGTCATAAGTGAATCCTGAGGAGATAAGAATTCAAATTTGGATCTTCATCTAACCCTATTTCTAATTCTGAGGCAGGAATGGAAAAATCCTCCTTCGGATTCAAATGCATTGAAATTTTGGTGACGTCCCTGAGTTATTTAATCAATAAGTTATGGAATTTTCTTTGTCTGTTCTGTGTTCCTCCAAACTAGAAAACTGATGGAGAGGACCTCACAATTAAAAAGGGACAAAATCCAGGGATGGAATTCAAATTTTTAACAACCGGTTCTGTGGGTGTGGCTTAGGTGGTAGGCGTGGTCATATGACTAGGTGGACATGGCTTGGTGGTTATGTTATTGGCTGGGTGTGGCCAACTCAATATCACTCACATCAAGGCATGCATCTCCTTGCCTGGCCTCTCATGACTGTGGGGATGCTGCAACAGTCGTAAGTGTGAAAAATGGTCATAAGTCACTTTTTAAAGAGTCATTGTAACTTTGAATGGTCACTCCACACAAGCAAAGTACCAGCAAAGGAGGAAAAAAAAACTCCAGAGAAGTTCCTGAGACAGGAAGTCTAGTCCTGCCAAGAATGTAATAAGGGTTAACGGAGAGGCAGTTTCTTTAAGCAACACCAGAATGTTTCCTTCCTGCCTTCCTTACAGGATTAGGCCAGTAATTTCTTCTAACAACCAGTTCTCCGAACTGCTTAGAATGTTAACAACCGGTTCTAGCGAATAGGTGCAAACTGGTAGAATCCCACTCCTGACAAAATCCCTAGATAGTCACTGCTTTTGATGGAAGTAAGATTAATGCAGAGATCACTGAGAAATCATCCCAGCTCCTCAATCTGTGCTTCTTTTAATGCAGACATGATCTGTGGACTTGGGGGATCAAATTTTCACTTTAAGTATTTATTTATTTATTTGTTTATTTATTTATTTTATCTAATTTATATACCGCCCCCCTCTCCCAAAAAGGGACTCGGGACAGTGAACGGCCATAATAAAACATACAATTAGAAAAGTTAAAATAAATTTAAAAGTTATTAAATAAATGACTGAAGCCAATAAAACCCCATAAAAATTTTAAAATTGAATTAAAAATTTAAGACCCTTCTCATAACATTAGGCCAGACCAGCCTGTTGGAAAAGGTGGGTCTTTAGTGCATGTCGGAAGGCTCGCAGGTCAGCAATTGCTCGTATCTCCATAGGTAGTTCATTCCAAAGGGAGGGTGCTCCCACAGAGAAGGCCCATACACTCGGGGCCGCCAGCTGACATCGTCCAGCCAGCAGCACCCCGCGGAGGCCCCAAGATCACCCGTGCAGCTGCACTCTGCACAGCTGAAGCCTCTGGATGCTCTTCAAGGGGAGCCCCATATAGAGAGTATTGCAATAGTCTAGGTGGGAGGTGACGAGGGCAGAAGTGACTGTGCACAATGCGCCCCGATCCAGAAAGGGCCACAACTGGTAGATCCGACGGACCTGATAAAAAGCTCCCCTGGTGACGGCTGATATATGATCGTCTAATGACAGCTGTACATCCAGGAGGACTCCCAGATTGCGTGCCCTCTCTGTGGGAGCCAGAATTTCACCCCCCACGGTCAGCGATGGAATAAGTTGACTGTATCTGGGCGCAGGGAATCACAGCCACTCGATTTTGGTCGGGTTGAGCTGAAGCCTGTTTAAACCCATCCAGCTCCGCATGGCTTCCGGGCAACGGGTCATCACTTCAACGGCTTCGTCGGGGTGGCCCGGGGTAGAAATGTATAGCTGAGTATCATCAGCATACTGATGGAACTCTACCCCGAAACCACAGATGATCTCACCCAGCGGCTTCACATAAATATTGAACAGCAGGGGCGAGAGCATGGACCCCTGAGGCACCCCACAACACGAGGGCCTCGGGGTCGATCTCTGCCCCCTCCAACACAAATTGTGAGCGGTCGGAGAGGAAGGAGGAGAACCACCGTAACACGGTGCCTCCCACTCCCAACCCCTCCAACCGCCGCAATAGGATACTATGGTCGACAGTATCAAAAGCCGCTGAGAGATCTAACAGGACCAGGACAGAGGAACAACCCTGTCCCGGGCCCTCCAGAGATCATCCACCATTGCGACCAATGCCATCTCCATGCTATGCCCAGGCCTGAAACCTGATTGGAGGGTATCTAAATAAACCGCTTCCTCCAAGTGCTGAGGGAGCGGTCGTGCCACCACACTCTCAACAACCTTCGCCACAAAGCGAAAGTTGGACACCGGACGATAATTTGATAACAATGTTGGGTCCAGGGACGGTTTCTTGAGGAGGGCCTCATCACTGCCTCTTTCAAGGCAGCAGGCAGGAACCCCTCACTCAAGGAAGCGTTGATAATGCCCTGGAACCCACCTCGCGTAACCTCCCGGGTGGCCACAACCAACCAAGAGGGACACGGGTCCAGTAAACATGTGGTGGCATTAAGCCCACCCAGTATCCTGTCCACGTCCTCCAGGGTCACAGTGTTGAACTCCCCCCAACGGCCTCACCGAAGTCCGCCCCCGCCTTCCCACCCAGAGTTGCCCAGTCAGAGTCCAAACCGTCCAGGATCTGAGCAATTTTGTCCTGCAGAAAAATAGAAAAATCCTCGGCCCGTCCTTGCAAGGGGTCCTCCCGCGCTCCCTCATCCAAAAGGGAGCAGGTCACCCTAAAAAGGGTGGCCGGGCGATTTTCTGCGGATGCAATAAGGGCAGAAAAGTACAATCGCTTTGCCAACCTTATTGCCACTAAATAGGTCCTAACGTAGGACCGCAATAGTGTTCGGTCAGATACGGAACGGCTGGCCATCCAACCGTTCTCTAGGTGTCTTTTCTGGCGCTTCATCTCCCTCAACTCCTCGGAGAACCAAGGAGCCAGATGGGATCGGCACCGAGTCAGAGGCCGCAAGGGCATGACCTGGTCAAGGGCCCCGGTCGCCACCCTATCCCAGGCAGCCACCAGGTCCTCAGCTGAGTCATGTGTGTGAGTCTCGGGAAATGGCCCAAGTTCCGTCAGGAACCTATCTGAGTCTATCAGGTGCCAGGGGCGGTACCATTTAATCGGTCCCGCCTCCCTGCGACAAGGGGGTGCGGAATGGAAGTCCAGCTTAAGGAGTGAATGATCCGTCCATGATAGGGGCTCTGTCAAAACATCCCCTAAACCTAGATCATTCTGCCATGACCAGAGACGAAAACCAAATCCAAGATGTGACTCCCTGTGTGTCACCAGCAAGTGCCCGGTATAAAACCGTTTAGAACTGTAGATATTTAAAAATTTATCTTCACAGTATTGTATTTCCATTAGTAGACCTCAAGTGCTTCCAATCCATGCCAAAATGATTTCTGAACAACCAAAACCATTTTTTGCAATTCTTTGAGGAAAAGAAGTTATGAATGAAAATGAATAAAAAAACAAAGAGGCAGAAATCCTTATGTGCTTATTACCCAGAAATTGGGTTGCGAAATCAGATCTGCCTTCAATTCAACCTAGTTTTAAAACAAGTGAAAGTTTGAAATTGCCTTGCTTCCAAAACAAGAGTTCTTACCACTGCTTTGGCCTTTAAAAATGTATTTAGTTATGGATCTTTGAGCTGCAGCAAATATTACCTCAGGAAGTCCCATTTTCACTTGCAGTGCTAAATTCAGATATGTGAACAGGATGAGTATTTAACAGAGAGTGGGTTGTGGTGGGGTGACCAATAGACATGATTCTCAAAGTGGGTAGAGGTTGTGATGGAGAGTTGTGAATGAATAGCAGATATGATTCTCACGCAAGTGTTTGTGAACATCAGGACTAGTTTACTTGTAAGGGAAGAAGAGACAACTGCAGAGAAGCAGTGAGAAACAGATGCAGAACACAAAGGGGATATCACATGGTCTATCTGGCACTCTATCAATTAGCAAAAAAGGCTATCCTTTGGTTACTTTGAAGTTGGGTTGATCTGCCAGTTCAATCAGATTCCAAATGTGTTATTTCAAGCAGGCAAAAACCCAGAGGGCCAAATCTGGGATTATTTCTATCTTTTTGATGCCAGGTTATTTCAACTATCTATCATTCATTATACCACATTGGTGAGTGGGTGGGTGTAAAATAATATTTTATCAATTGTTCTGGGAAACTTGTAAAAGGGCTTTATATAAACATTATAAAGCAAAAAGCCTACAGCCATAGGGCTGGTAATTTTATATTTGCAACAGTCCCCTTGAGCTTTGGTGGATATTTTTTTTTTATCAGGATCTCCAAATGCCCAGCATAATTTGTGCATAGAGTTTATCCATAAACAACTCCCCATGGAGCTGTTATAAGGAGTCTTAATTCTGAACTGAGTAGGGGTTGTCATTGAAAGACTTACTGTATGTGAGTCTGCATATCTGCACAGAATTCTGTCTACAAAGGAAGAGTAGGCTTTCTCTGTATTCCTTTTTGTTTGTGTGTGTGCATGTAAGTGTGTATGTGAGAGATAGAATGTGAGAGTGGGATCTTTGGTTTTTGTTGAGCTTAGTTGTTTTCTTGTAGAAAACAAAGCCCAATCAAGCAACCACCAAGAACACTCCCACCAACATTGACAGGGCAAGCCACTTGTATATAAACAGACAATAAACCCCACTCCCTTCTAACACTGATGATGTTACCTAGTTGGGCAATGAAACGTCTGCAAGAAGAAGAAACCAGGGAACCCGCAGTTCAACCCTCAGCTACAAATATTCTCTTCTATTGATATGTGAGCATTGCAGCATTTCCTATGTATGTATGTATATGCATGTACAGTATATAGGTGTGCATGTAAATATATTCCTAAGGATCAAGGCCATGATGTCATTGAAGTGGTTGTAAAATTTTGGCCCTGGAGAATGAAAGTTGCAGGTTGCTAATTTTGTTTGCACTGTTTCTCCAACCTTAGGAAGGTTTCCCATGCAACATTATCATTCGGATTTCCTTTCATTGCTTTAAAAGGAAGCTTTCACAATGACTGGAGGCCTTGATGTTCTACAGTTGAAGGAAGAAGATATATTCAAATTCCTTGCTGCAGAAACCAAGCTGGAGAACACTAATCTAGATTTTCTAATAATTTTGTTTCCAATAATTCTGCGACACCTAACAGTGGCTCATCCCTCTCTTTCAGGATTGAATTTATTTCATTTGAAAAAGGAGAAATTGTATCTCTTGAGCATTTATGATCATGTTGATAGCTTTCTTGTGGCATCAATGGCCATAAATGTTATTATGTCTCTACACAAGAAGGGAGATAGCTGGGAATATCCACTGCTTTTCAGAAGAAAAGGCAAATATGTTCAATATGTTACTCCCATTCCCGTTGACATCACGGTATTTTACGATGAGTCAGGGCACCAAAGTGTGGTGTTGTTAAAAAAAGTCAAGAGGGAAGCCAAAGCTTTGGCCTTGCACCCCTCTTTTACACTGTGGTGTATATAACGCATGCATCAAAAAAGGCGGCAGTACTTTAATCATGCAGTTGCAAGCACCAATTTTTCTTGGCCTTTCTTGAATGTCTGTGTAACAAATTCCAACATGGTGTAAATTGGGCCCTGCCACTTAAAAGTGACAGATTAAGCCCTTGTCTCAATGAAATAATTTCACTCCAAAGAAAACGAAGCTTGTTTGGAAAACCATTGTTTTTCTTAAGTTAACAATACTCATCAATATCCAAAAGGTGGGTTTGTTTGGCAATAAAAATATTCCCTTTGCTGTTTCACAGTTAGGGCTGTTGAAGGCCATTCAGAAGGAAATAATAATCCCATATTTTATCAGTTCTCTCTCACACACACACCCCAGGATAGAGTGGAGAGGGATATCACATTTGTTTTGTTTTCCACCCCAGATTCTCTCAAGTTTTACCCAGATTAAAGTTTCAAGTTAACTCTTAAAAAGAACAACTGAAGCTTGCAGTTTGTGGGATTATACCATGTAATCAGTTCCCCCCTCTTAAACTTCCTGAGATTCAAGGCATTTTACGTATCAGAGAAAACTATCCCACTATAATTTTGACTCCCAGGGCTCCTGCAGGTCTCAGAATATTGGGGTCCCCAAACATATTGGGGTCTCACTAGTATATTATAAGGATATTCTTCTGCAATTCTAAGGTGCATTCAGTATTGGGAATACAACTGTCTGCCTGATACACTTTAGCTCTATATATAATTTGGGGTACATTGCCTCCACCTGACATTTATGACTGACAGAGATTTTGAATACATTTGATCTCCAGAATAGACAGCATTGGTTTAGCAAGGAAGCAATGCAAAGATTTTAGTCCTCATACTTCTGGATGTTCCCGCCTTCTTTAAATATTAGACTATAATGTTGGGGAAGACCTGCTGTACACTGCAAATTAATAGCCCTCATTTCATTGTTTAAACTTTTGGCAACCCAACCCTATTGTAATCAGAGTTTTCCAAACACCCCAAGGCAAGTATTCCAGCCTGCTTCCCTGGTATCCCACATGGTGCCTTTCCCACAATGGAAGCTGTGGCAATCATTCAGTGATGGGAGGTTGTAGCTTCCTCAGTTGGACACTGAATTTTTGAACGACGGACACACTCAGACGTTCAGGAGTTTGCAGCGAAACTACATGCCTGGTTTGGGAGGCTGTATTCCATCCACTGCAAAAAGGAAGGGGAAGAGACACGAAGAAAAGAATTAGCAACAGCTATTTCCTTTGTTTCAGCTGCATTCCCTAGGGCTAATCTTTCCTGCTTGCCTGCCCCAATCTTGGAAAATAATTTTCTTGCTCATCTGTCAGGGTCACTTTAATTTTCATTCTCCCACAAAGCAGGAGAGTGGACTGTGTGGCCTAAGTTTCTCCTTTTTAATTTTGTAGGTGCATAATTTCTATTACAAAGAGGGCTTAAATTACATTAAATGCGTTTAACCTCTGCTGGGCCTCTCCTGTCATTTCACAGGTTTATGCTGCCTTGCAAAAGTGCGAATCAGTTGAGCGAGTCCAGAAGTATTTCACGAGAAGAGTACTACATTCCTCTGCTTGCAACAGAATACCCTATATCAAAGACTTGAAATTTTGGGCTTGGGCAATCTTGAACTTCGCCGCCTAGGATTGGATTTAAACGTAGTACACAAAATTATCTGCTATGATGTCCTACCAGTCAATGACTACTTCAGCTTCAACCGCAACAATATAAGAGCACACAACAGATACAAACTCAATGTAACCCACTCCAAACCTGATTGCAGAAAGTAGGACTTCAGCAACGGAGTGGTCAATGCCTGGAATCCACTACCTGACTCTGTAGTTACACCCTTAAACCCCCACTCCTTTAGCCTTAAACTATCCACTATTGACCTCACCCCATTTCTAAGAGGTCTATAAGGGGCGTGCATAAGTGCGCCATCGTGCCTCTCGTCCCTGACCCATTGTCCCTATTTAATCATACCTATTTTCTGTATTCTTACTCATGTTTATAATTATACCTATTATTTTGTAAGTGACTGACAAATCAATCAATCAATCAAATAAATAAATAAATAAGCAGATTTTGAGAATCGTTTTTCAGAAAACACAAGCAGGAGGGCCTTTTATTTATGTTAGTAACCAAAACCTAGCCCAGTCCCATCCCAAACCTCAAGCTAACTGTTCTGAACTCTGAAGAGGCTGGAAGAATGACTTATTTGTGTTTTATTCAGAAAACACAAACTTTTGGGAGTTGAAGTCCACACATCTTTAAGTTGTCAGACAAGTTGCGAACTGCTGCATTAAGACTACGACTGGGTTTTTCCCAGCTTGTTGTGCTGCAAACAATCCAAGCTTTTTTTAGTCATAGGTCTTAGTGTAGCTATGTTGGCTGGGGAATTCTGGAAGTTGAAGTCCACAAGTCTTCAAGTTGCTAAGGGTTGAGAAACACCATCTTTATGTATTGGGTGACCAGGACAACACAATATTCCGAATGAGCTTCTTTATCAGAGCAATTCAATATCTCTGTAGTGTTAAGCAAGATTGAAGACTTAATGGGTTGTATGAACCCAACCTAATAATATAAAAAAAAAAGGTGATTCTGACTTATTGGTTGATAAGTTTGACTTTTTCAAAGCTACCCCCTTCAGAGTGTAAAAGTAGTCCTCGACTTACAATAGTTTGTTTAGTGCCCTTCCAAAAGTTACAACAGCACTGGAAAAAAAATGATTTAAAACTATTTTTCCCACTTACAACCATTACAGCATCCCCACGAACACGTGATGAAAATTCAGAGGCTTGGCAACGGTCGTGGTGTCCCAGGGTTGTGTGATCATGTTTTGTGACCTTCTGACAAGCAAAGTCAATGAGGAAGCCAAATTCACTTAACAATTGCATCACTAACTCAACAACTGCAGTGATCCACTTAACAACCGTGGCAAGAAAGATCGTAAAGTGGGACAAAATTCATTTAACAAATGTCTCTCACTTAGCAATAAAAATGTTAGGCTCAGTTGTGGTGGTAAGTCAAGGACTACCTGTAATATCTATTCTAATTGCCTCCACAGAGCAATTGTTGCTTCTAGAAATGAACATCTCACTGGTTCATCCCTTTCACTATTCTTGCTCTGGCTTAAATGAGAAAGGAAAACTGACAAACTTTGCGTAATTTCACCCAAGCCTTTGCACTCAATCCAAAGAGATGCCTTCTGCTAGGTCTTGGAAGCACAAGAGGGAAACTTTAGCAAGCCAAAACCATCATGGTCTTTTAGTCCATGAAAAATAGGACGTACTTCCATACTGGGAAAAGGAAGGAGGGGGGAAATTGGCCTTTCTTCCTTTTTTTTTTTTTTTTACAGTTGTCAAGAAATTTAAGATCTGTTTGTTTCCTTGCCGTGCTTGCTTCCATGAGCGCAACCATATATGCACAGCCTTCTTGCAGCCTCTCCTATTCTCCTACCAGCCTCCTGTCTTTCTGTCATTTTCCCGTTTTGGGTCATATTTGCCAGGTTGATTTAAAAAGGAAAAAAATAGCAAAGAACGTGAATAAGTTAAAGAAAAATAGACAAAAAACTCCAAATGTTCTTTCCCAGTAGGGCAGCCTAGGTTGAAATGGATATGGAGGATAATGATTAATGACTGGAAAAATGGAGGTGTGCTTGGCACAGAACACACTAAACCTGTGCGTGTTGGCCTACAATGAAATGAAGTGCAGAAAGCAGGTGGCCAATTGCCCCTTTCTTGAGGTTGGAGAATGCTGCTTTTGATCGGTGGGTGGAGATCCACCTGGTGGGCTCAAGGTGGATAGAGGAGGATAGCTCTTCATAGGATGGCTCCAGGTTGCTTGACAGACCACCTCACCCCACTGGGATTGTCCTGTTCCACTTGTGCCAGCAGAGGAGGAATGCTGTGGGCCCCATCAGCCTAA